>CM074724.1:21844487-22381987 GCA_037306005.1 Rhinophrynus dorsalis | reverse complement strand
ATTCATCTAAACAATTAAAAATGTCAGTAAGAAGATCTCATTGAACATTGCTGTTAAAAATTATGATCTTAAAAATTGTCTTTCATTTTGTCTTTGAAACGAAAATTTTCAAAGAATCAGAGACTTTTTTGTCTTTGAATCAAATTTTTCTTCTCCAAGTTTAGACCATTTTTATTATGTCGGGAAAAAATTACGTTAATCAGACCAAAAAATGATGTTCAAACGAAACATTTTTTCTGAAAATACCTTACATTATGACGGAAGATTAAACCACACCCACTTTTAAGATGGCTTTTTCCCTTTGACGGAGATGGCGGAATTGGATGCAAAAAATGATGGAAACATGTCTGAGAGTTGACGGATCATGGTGTAAGAACTTTATTATTCTGATTACAGACAATTTCAGTTACCGACACTTTTTGAACATCTCGCCCCTAGTGTATGTGTGTGTAAGTCAAGCACCATCAATTCTCTAAGACTCTCTACATGCCAAGTTGTCATAAATTAATTATAAACCCACTATTAACCCCTTGGATGCTAGCAAAGCATTGGAGAGATTCGTAGCATAAAAGGACTTAAAGCAGTGTTTCTCAACCAGGGTGCGTGGCACTTTGGCGTGCCTCAGACATCCACCTAGGGTGTCGCGATATTCTAAAAGAGGTTGACAAAAATTATTGTGTTGAGTTTCAAAGGCTGATTTATGATACTTGTGCACAATAGGTTTGGTTTTGTTATTCTGATTGTGAATAACTGTGTATTGATATATTTGCACCCTTCATTAAACTTTTGACGAATAACGCAAAAATGTTAGGGGTGCCCGGAAATTTCCAGACAATCTGAAGGGTGCCTTGAACAAATGAAGGTTGAGAACCAATGCGTTAAAGGGATAGTAATACTTCATTTTATCTTTATTCTATTTTGTAGGCATTAAAAAACATGAAGAACGATATAAGTCTTATGTCTCAAACTTTTATGGTGTGGGAGATATTCACAAGCAAAGTTTCCCCTCCCGCCCCTTTTACCTAGTGTAAGCCATCTCTTCTCAGATGTGGAATCCAGTCCATAGACCAGACAGATAACAGCAGGGGACAATCTTCTTCCTATGAGAACAATGAAAGCCCTGCCCCCTTGACAAGTTTTTCAGGTTTTTTCCTTATTTTAATTGAAGATTTTCCCTCTCTGCAGTCTACCTGGGCACATCCCTTCTGCTCTGGCTGAGCGGTGTTATATCAGTAAAAGGGGCAGGAGGGGGATACTTTGTCATTCAATTACTCTTGAACTAAAACTCTGACAGAATTGAAATAACACTCTCCAAAGTCCAAATACTATGATGATTAATTAGAGCTGATTTTATTATGAAACATTACTATCCCTTTAAAAAGCTGAAATGAAAGTCATGATAGATACAATGTGTAATTTCAATCAAAAGTAACATACAATTTTCTTTATTTGTACTAGGTTGATGATTACAAAGTCAAAGAGTGCCAAACTATCAAGGACAATCAGTAGAGGAAATTAGTCCTTAAATGCCTTCCATTAACTTAAAATCTCAGTGTCACCTCCCTACAGAGGGTACCATGACTCCTTAGCTGCCCAGATCACCTAAGAACCATGGCTTTATAATCAGTTAAATTGTATGGTTTAGTCAAGTGAAAGTAGTAATTTTACCAAGGAGGTCCTTCTCTACTGCGCGGAGACAACTGGTCCATTAGATGAGAGTGCAACCTGAAACTCCGGGAAATGTATTGTTGCTCTGTTTAATGACACTTTGATATAATGTGAACTGATTTAGATGGGAGCTTCTGAAAAGCCATAAAAACTCTTTCATGAGTGAAATCTGAAATCCTAGAAATAAGTTAGTGAAAATCAGGCGTAAAGAGGTAACTAATAAGAAAAAATGATAATAAGAAAGTTTTATTATGAAGAAAATATATACTATACAGCTTTTCCTAGTAGTTACTTCTTGTAAAAGTTATAGCATATCAAACTATAACAAAGTGGTGGGGATATTACATTGTGAAACAGTTATTTATCATTGTGGCACTAAGAAAAAGATGGAGGGTTCTGAAGCAGCCCAAATGAGCAATGTGGCGACAAATAAAGATTCCCTAAATGCCCATTTAAATTGAATTTTTCACCCTTTGAGCAACAGAGGGCTATCCAACGCATTGTGTTGAGGTGTAGGGGAGGCAGGGTGTAGAGGAAGGAGGTGTGTACTGGGGTGGAGGGTGAAAATCACACAACATGCTTACACCATGGGACAGGCAGTATAGAGGAGATGTCCATAATTCCTCCCTACTGCCACCCCTGGGTGTGTTTGGCTTCGGACAATTCTTGTGAGTCACATAATGCTTCCATATATATATATATATATATATATATATATATATATATATATATATATATATATATATATATGAAAGAAGACTTCTGTGTACCTGGCAAACACACCCACTATCCAGCCCACCCACCACTATCCAACTGAGCAAAAAAACAAAATGGCTGCCACTTGCTCCTACACCACAGATACACACATGCCCCGCTCACATAGCAACACACACACACACACACACACACACGCCCTACTCACACAGCAACAGACACATGCACACATCACTCACACACAAGCCACACACTTACAAAAAAAAAATGCCTGCCACTTTCTCCTACAAAATATACACACACACACAAGCCCCACACAAGTTACACACACCACACAACTTTGGCCTCACTTTATTTACCATTGTCACGGATAAGAGACTCCTCCAACAAGGGTTGGTGGAGTGAAGGCTAGAGTGCGTCGCTGGAGTGCGTGGCTGGTGTACGCGGGCCCCCTGTAGTGCGCTGTGCTGCGGCCAAGGCCGTGTAGAGGTGCTGGCCGCGAAGCCAGATGACCCCCTCCGGTTGAGCCGAAGAAGGCCCAGGATAGCGCAGTACAGTGAGGACACCCACCACCAACCCCAGGGAAGGACTATTTCCAAGAGAGTAGGGACCTACTGAAGGTAAGCCCAAAGGCTAAGAGACTACAAGCTGGGAGAGCAGCAAGAGCAGACTGGACAGCACAGGAAGAGACTGGACTAGGAACAGGGGGAGCAGAGCAGAAGCAGACAGGAGGCTGAGGATGGGCTGGACTGGGCACAAGGTATACTGGAGCAGGCAGGAAGAAGCTGAAGTCCACAAGGACAGGAAAGAATGTTACAGATACTGACTGAAGCAGAGAAGAAGGAAGACTGCACAGGACTGGAGAGGCACCTGGTTGGAGGAGCGGACAGGAGGGACTGGACACAACCGGACTGGAGGAGCACTGGAGGAAGGTAGAGAGGAGGTTGCAGACTGGAGCAGGCAAGAAAGGGACCCACAAGGCTGAGGAACAGGATAGCCTGGCCCTTAGATGCAGAGTGGAGCAGCAGGAACAACCGGCACAGAGGAACGCTATAATCGCGCGCCGCACTAAGGCGGCGCGCGGTTAAGAAGACCGAAACCCGGAAGTGTGGGTAAGGCTGACGTCACCACGCTACGTGGTGACGAGCCGACAACCCGGAAGTCGGCAACCCGCCGGGAAGGTGGAGGAACCCTGACACTCCCCCCCTCCTAAGGCATACCCCGGATGCCAGGACTGGGTTTCTGCGGAAAACGCGTATGAAAGCGCTGAAGAAGGGTAGGAGCATGAACATCTGAAGATGGAACCCAGGAGCGCTCTTCAGGACCGTAACCGTGCCAGTTAACAAGATACTGGACCCGGCGACGAACCCGGCGGGAATCAAGAATGGCATCGATGATGAATTCCTCCTGATCGTCACGAACCACGGGTCTAGGAATCGGGGTCCGGGGATGTGAAGGGTGCGACGGAATCCATGGTTTCAAAAGGGAGACGTGAAACACGGGATGTATACGTAAAGAAGAAGGAAGAGCCAAGCGATAAACCACCGGGGAGAGACGCCGCATTACCCGAAAGGGACCCAGAAAACGGGGACCGAGTTTGGCTGAAGACTGACGCAGACGAACATTCTTGGCAGAAAGCCAAACCCTGTCACCGACAGCGAATCTGGGGGCCAAAGAGCAACGACGATCAGCCTGGACTTTGTGACGTATTTGAGACTCCATCAAAGAGGAACGGATGCGCCGCCAATGGTCCACCAAGGACCGGACACGACCTTCGGCAGCAGGCGCAAGAGCAGTACCCGGAGAGACAAGCAGAATCCTGGGGTTATAACCCAGAGCAGCAAAAAAAGGTGAACAACCCAAAGAAGAGTGGAAATGGGAGTTCAAGGAGAACTCTGCCAGGGGAAGGAGGCGACACCAATCGTCCTGTCGGTGGTTGCAGTAACTGCATAGAAAGAGCTCCAAGGACTGGTTCGCTCTTTCCGTCTGACCGTTAGTCTGGGGGTGGTAGCCAGACGAAAACTGTAGGGTGACACCCAGGCGAGCACAAAAGGTTCTCCAGAAGGCTGAGATGAATTGAGAACCCCGGTCAGAAGTTATGTGAAGGGGTACACCATGGATACGGACTATCTCAGAAATGAATAGGTCAGCAAGATCCGAGGCTGAAGGCAATCTGGGCAACGGGACCAAATGGCACTGCTTGGAAAAGCGGTCCACTACCACCCATATGACCGTCATGCCGGAAGAGACCGGGAGGTCCACTATGAAGTCCATAGCAAGTTGGGACCAGGGAAGAGCAGGAACAGACAAGGGATAAAGCAATCCTGACGGTCTACAACGGGGAGTCTTCATACGGGCACAGATGGTGCAAGAGGAAACAAAAGAAGCCACCTCAGCTCGGAGAGAGGGCCACCAGAAATGTCGAGATACCAGCTCGTAAGTCCTGGATATGCCAGCATGACCCCCAACAGAAAAGTAATGGGCCCAACGAAGTACCTCTGGCCGATGCCGTATGGGAACAAATAGTATCCCGGCTGCCAGAGGAGTTCCGGCTGGGGCTGAGGGCTGAGCATCCCGGATATGTTGCAAGGTCCTGGTAGCCAAGAAAGCTAAGAAGCAAGAAGAGGGTAGAATTGTGTCCGGGACAGCAGGGACAGCAGACGGCTCCTGAAGACGCGACAGGGCGTCAGCCTTGGTATTCTTAGCACCCGGAACATAGGAGACAGTGAAATCAAAACGTGAAAAGAACAACGACCACCGAGCCTGTCGAGCATTTAAGCGATTGGCCGTAGCCAAATAGGCCAGGTTCTGGTGGTCAGTATATATGGTTATCCGGTGGGGTGAACCCTCTAGAAGGTAGCTCCATTCGGCTAAAGCCAATTTAATTGCCAGAAGCTCGCGATTTCCTGCATCGTAATTCCTCTCGGGTGCTGAGAAGCTCCATGAAAAGAAGGAGCACGGGTGGAGACCTCCAGTGGAGGGGGATCGCTGTGAAAGAACTGCTCCTGCCACCGACTCGGATGCATCCACCTCTACAACGAAAGGCTGGAAAGGGTCCGGATAGGACAAGATGGGAGCAGTACAGAAAGCCTGTTTCAAAGCGGAGAAGGCGGACACAGCCTGTGGGGACCAGCAGGAAGGGTTACCACCCTTGCGTGTAAGGGCTATGATGGGCTGTATGACTGCGGAGAAGCCTTTGATGAAACGCCGATAATAATTGGCGAACCCAATAAAACGCTGAACCGCCTTGAGATTACGAGGAAGAGGCCAGTCCAAGACTGCAGAGACTTTCTCAGGGTCCATGGAAAGACCTTTAGGGGACACAACATAACCCAGGAAAGAAAGGCTGGTCTGGTCGAAGAGGCACTTCTCTAGTTTGGCGTATAAATGGTTGGTCCGTAAACGCTCAAGGACCTGTCGTACGTGAAGACGGTGCTCAGAAAGGGAGGCAGAATACACCAAAATGTCGTCCAGATACACGACAACAATGGAGGACAAGAGATCCCGGAAGACGTCATTGATAAAGGCTTGGAAGACCGCAGGAGCATTGCGTAAGCCAAAAGGCATGACAAGGTATTCATAATGCCCTGATCGTGTGTTGAATGCGGTCTTCCATTCATCCCCCTCACGCATCCGGACCAGGTTGTAAGCCCCACGTAGGTCCAACTTGGTGAAGATGTTGGCTCCACGGAGGCGGTCAAGGAGCTCTGATATAAGCGGAAGGGGGTAACAGTTACGGCGGGTGATAAGATTCAGACCTCTGTAGTCAATACAGGGACGAAGGGTACCATCCTTCTTAGCCACAAAAAAGAAACCCGCTCCAGCGGGAGAAGAGGAAGGGCGTATAAAACCCCGAGCCAGATTGTCCCTAACATAGGCCTCCATGGCAGCAGTTTCAGGGATGGACAGCGGATACGTTCTACCCCTAGGGGGCGTGGTGCCAGGAAGAAGATCCACAGGGCAGTCATATGGGCGATGGGGTGGAAGGGTCTCAGCCCGTTGTTTGCAGAAGGCCTCGGCAAGATCCCGATAAGGTTCAGGAATCGTAGCGAAAGTACCGGAGGTATAAGTAGAGAGCAACGTGGCAGAAGCAGCCGCGTTCAAGGAAGGAGAGCTAGGAAACTCAAGGGACCCAGTAGCCCAGTCGATGATGGGGTTGGTGGAGCATAACCAAGGATACCCCAGGATGACTGGGGTCTTGGGTGAGGTTATAACATCCAACACAGAGTGGTCAGTGAGGTTGTTACTCACACACAGTGCTAGTGGCTTAGTAGAATGGGAAATCAACCCCTTCCCCACAGGAGTATCATCAATAGCCAACACGCGTAGCGGTGGGTTCTTGAGTTGAAGAGGAATCTTGTGTTGTGCGGCAAAAGTCGCATCTATGAACAGACCGGAAGCACCGGAATCGATGAAGGCCTGAGTATCCAGGGTGTGGCCATTCCAAGAGAGGCTAACCGGAACACTAAGGCATCGGTTCCGGTTATTGGGGATGATAGCCGGACTTAGGGAGGTTCCCCCGCCACCTAAGTCCTGGCGTTTCCCTGTTTGTTGGGGCATTCTCTGGCTAAATGGCCAGGAGCCCCACAGTAAAGGCATAATCCGGCAGCGCGGCGTCTGGCCTTTTCTTCCTCGGACAGGCGGTAGACTCGGCCGATCTCCATGGGTTCCGGATCGGTGTCGGAGGTAGTGGGTGGCTGTTGAATCCGGGCCGCCAGACGGATAGGAGGACGAGGAGGAGGATGACGATTACGGTCCCAATCTCTCTCGCTTCGTCTCTCCGACAACCGGTGTTCCAAGGAAGAACAGAGCGCCACCAAACCCTCCAATGAGTCAGGAATCAGGCGGGTAGTTAGCTCGTCTTTCAGGCGGTCATGAAGGCCCTTACGGAAAGCTGCCTTGAGAGCGCTGGGACCCCAATCGGTATCATAGGCCAGCGTGCGGAATTCAACCGCATACTGAGACAAGGAGCGTTGACCTTGTGATATCTCCAACAAAGCCGCCTCGGCCCTGGACTGGCGGCCTGGTGTATCAAATACTGCCCTGAAGGCAGACACAAAAGCATCGAAGTCATCCAAGACAGGAGAATGGTGATCCAGTAAGGGGGTAACCCATGCCAAGGCCTGACCCTTAAGGAGGGACACAACAAATGCAATCTTGGCCTGGGATGAAGAGTAAGACTGGCTGACAACGGAAGTGTAATTGACACTGGTTCATGAAGCCCCGCACATCGGCAGAAGAACCATCAAAACGCTCAGGCAGAGGAAGACGAGGAAGAGGGGGTGGAGAGGCAGGACCAGGAAGCGGTACGGCGTGCACCATTGTGGGTTCTGCAGCTCTCGAAGCTCCTATTTCGTGTTGCATCTGCTGCAGCAGCTGCGTGATGGTATCAAGCTTCTGGTCAAGCTGTACTATCTGTGTCGCATGACGGCTCAGCATGGCGCCCTGCTGGAGAAGGGCCTCAGAAAACTCAGCTGGGTCGGTAGCCATAAACCAAGGGTGTGGCGCGATTATAATGTCACGGATAAGAGACTCCTCCAACAAGGGTTGGTGGAGTGAAGGCTAGAGTGCGTCGCTGGAGTGCGTGGCTGGTGTACGCGGGCCCCCTGTAGTGCGCTGTGCTGCGGCCAAGGCCGTGTAGAGGTGCTGGCCGCGAAGCCAGATGACCCCCTCCGGTTGAGCCGAAGAAGGCCCAGGATAGCGCAGTACAGTGAGGACACCCACCACCAACCCCAGGGAAGGACTATTTCCAAGAGAGTAGGGACCTACTGAAGGTAAGCCCAAAGGCTAAGAGACTACAAGCTGGGAGAGCAGCAAGAGCAGACTGGACAGCACAGGAAGAGACTGGACTAGGAACAGGGGGAGCAGAGCAGAAGCAGACAGGAGGCTGAGGATGGGCTGGACTGGGCACAAGGTATACTGGAGCAGGCAGGAAGAAGCTGAAGTCCACAAGGACAGGAAAGAATGTTACAGATACTGACTGAAGCAGAGAAGAAGGAAGACTGCACAGGACTGGAGAGGCACCTGGTTGGAGGAGCGGACAGGAGGGACTGGACACAACCGGACTGGAGGAGCACTGGAGGAAGGTAGAGAGGAGGTTGCAGACTGGAGTAGGCAAGAAAGGGACCCACAAGGCTGAGGAACAGGATAGCCTGGCCCTTAGATGCAGAGTGGAGCAGCAGGAACAACCGGCACAGAGGAACGCTATGCGGCGCGCGGTTAAGAAGACCGAAACCCGGAAGTGCGGGTAAGGCTGACGTCACCACGCTACGTGGTGACGAGCCGACAACCCGGAAGTCGGCAACCCGCCGGGAAGGCGGAGGAACCCTGACAACCATGAAGACAAGGGGAGAGAGACACCGGCCTAGCACCCTCCTCACCTTGCTTATCAGTCTGCCCTCGTGTTCGTACCCGCCGGCCAGGGCCGGATTAACGTGCTGGCTGAGGGAGCTGCAGCTCCAGGCCCACAAATGAAAATAGGCCCAGGTGACACCCAGAGCCTGCGCTAGCATAAGGCTACTTAATGAGGTCACTTAGCGGGGAGAGACAGTCAGGCAGAGAATATATAAATTATGCGTGGGCTCACAGTCCTCTGTGCTAGGAGCCAGCCTCCGTATAACATGCCAGCGGCTCCCACGGCAGCAGCAGCATGACAGTAGGGGGACAGGTGAGGAGGAACATGCAGCCCGCTTCGGACAGCAGTGTCAATATGACTCCCGCAGGACCAGCAATCCCTTCCCTCAGCCGGGGCCGCAGTGTGCGGGAGCAGCAGGCACAGCTCAAGCACAAGCTGAGAGAGCTACGTGCCCTACAGAGAAGCAGCCTCACTCTGCTGAGACAAAGCTCGGTCTATGCCCCCTCACCATCCTTGTATGAAGGAGAGGAGACAGCAGCTGCAACGGCCCCCTCCGGCCCTGTGAGTGACTCCTATAGTGCGTGTGATCTGCTGCCTCCCTACAATGTGTCTGTCTGATCTGGCACCTAGCGAGGTTACCTTGTTGTCTGTACAGTCAGTAGCATTAGCATGCCAACACAACCAGTGCTGAATACTGATAGGTGTCAATGCACCCAATGCTGAATAGTGATAGGTGTCAATGCACCCAGTGCTGAATACTGATAGTCTGCCAATTCACCCAGTGCTGAATACTGATAGGTGCCAATTCACCCAGTGCTGAATACTGATAGGTGCCAATTCACCCAGTGCTGAATACTGATAGGTGCCAATTCACCCAGTGCTGAATACAGTACTATTACACGTTTGCAGTACAAATACAGCCCAGTCACTGGTAACTTGCCAGTTCACCCAATGCTATACGCTACTAACATGCCAATGCATCAGATGCTGTACACCAATAACATGCCAGTGTACCTGATGTTATTGGGGTGCAGCATTTGGCGCATTGGCTTCTTATCTACGTATCACATTGGAATTTTATTGTTACATAGCATTTGGATGCTTTGGCACATACTTGATGTATAACATGTGTGTGCTTTGGCACGTCATCAATGCTTAGCATTCGGTGCATTGCCATGTTACTACCATGTACCACTGGATGAATTGCCAAGTTGTCAGTGACTGGATTTGGGTGCAAAAAGAATTGCCATACACCAGCGTCGCTGACAGTGTGGCCTCCGGTAACATCGGACCAGCTCCGGGGAATGAACAGATCCGGGTTACCGTGAGAAAAAATCCCAAGGATAAGGAGTAGATAGTGATAGGACAGATGGGACTGCATGTGTGATGGAGGTGAGGGGGGCACATCCATACACATGAATCCCCAAGTCTTTAATTACCATATGTCATTTTCTGTTCATTCTGTGTATACGTCTGTCTCTCCCTGTGTGTGTGGTATGTGTCTATCACACTCTATTTTTCTGCATTGTACATTGCATGTATGTATGTGTGTTTCATTCTTTATGTATCTGAGTGCAAATGTGTGCGTCTGTGTGTGCAGCTATGTGTGTCTCTGTGTGTACATGTCTTGCATCCGTGTGTGCTTTAATTCCCTACATAATATGATGGGCAATGCAGTCCCAAATTGCTAGTGTATATATATATATATCAAGAGAGAAAGCTCACCGCTCCAACTGACCATGACATATTCAAAGTGCAAACAGACAGACGTAAAGACAAACCTGCGCTCCTCTATATAAAAATTATACGTGTGCCCTGTAATGGTCTATGTAATATTTCTTAGTAAATAAGTGAGATTTTAGTTTTCACAAATTGGCCAGGTCATGGGTAAGCATAGTGAGAGTATGAGAGCTGTGGATCCAAATTTCCTCTCCATATATGAAACCTTTTTATTAACCCCACACAGGTCATGTGAGGAATAAATAATTACAAACAGACAGGGTACATGCAAGCTAGGACAGGCTTGAGGCCTAGTCCTTAAAGGCCAAGAGTGAAAAAAAGAAATTAGAAATAGTGCAATAATCTTACTGCTGTACATAAGTAGTATACACTTATCCTATTTAACCACTAATGTAATACACTGTGATTATTGCACTATTTCCAGTTTCTTTTTTCCCTCTTGGTCTTTAAGGACTAGGCCTCAAGTCGGTCGTAGCTTGCATGTACCCTGTCTGTTTGTAATTATTTATTACATGACCTGTGGGGGATGATAAAAAGATTTCATTAATGGAGAGGACTATTGGATCCACATCCCTATCATACTCTCACTATGCAGACCCATTTGGATTTTTTGCATCAGGTAAGTACTCCATCTTTTTTATTATATTATATGTATATCTTCTGTTAATAATTGCACCAGACTGGGACCCACAAACATTATAAAGACATATTTAAAGGATCCCTTGCTCTCCTTCTACTCGTTCATTATAACATCTCCTCTGGGATTTTCTTATTTTCATTTTAGATTGGGCTTTATAGGTGTATTAGAGTAGGACTTGCCTCAATAAAGATGCCTTGATGGGGTGGCAAGCTTTCCCATGACTTGGCCAATTTGTGAAGACTATTTACTAAGAAATATTATATATGCCCATTAATAAGGTTGCCACCTTTTCTTAAAAAAAAAATACCGGTCATGGCGTTCCCTCCATTGACTTAACATTGAACAGAAGCCAATTTTTTACCGGCCTGCTGGTAAAATACCGGCTGGGTGGCAACCCTACCCATTACAGGGCACACATCTAATTTTTATATGGAGGAGCGCAGGTTTGTCTTTTTATATATATATTTATATATATATATATATATATATATATATATATATATATATATATATATACACACTAGTATGAAAGCCCGTATACATGGGCTAAAGTGCACCCAGCGGCCCCGGCTGCTGCCCCGGAGCCGGGAGCAGAGACAGGACATGAGTCGTCCGGAGCGGGGCAGTGCGTTCGGCGAGTGTCTACTGTGCATGACTGCAGTCATGCACAGTAGAGACTCACCAAAACTCGCTGCTCCTTAATGGTGAGCTCCAGACGGCTCACAGCGAAACTCCCTGTGTGCGAAACCACACATGCACAGTATAGAGTTTCTACTGCGCATGTGCAGTTACGCTCACAGTGAGCGACGCATTCTACCACTTTATGTTATAGGATATATAGACAGAGAGAGAGGTATATTTGTACCCTTCATTACTCCATGAGATAGGGCTTTTAAAATGTTGTGTGCCCCAAAAATCCCAGAATGCATGATAAGGGTGTCTTGAAACCCTGAAGTGCACAATGATTTGCAGATTAACATCTCTGCTCAAAAAGTGAGCTACGCTATCAATTTCCTACCCCCCCCCCCCCCCCAAGGTTTTGTTTCAAAGGGGGAACTGGAGAGAGAATGACTTTGATTGTTGTTTTCATCCATACAAATCTCATAGAACATCTTCTCTGCCTAATAACGACAAGGCTGGAATTGATCTGATAATAAAAATGTTCCATAACAAACATCAAACTAGCAATCTATGTATGTGAAGCCCGGGAGGAATATTGCAAGTCAGGGAACAATGATTTTTGCAAACTCTTGAACTAAACTGAAGGCATGAGCCATGAAAAGAGATTTTAACAAAGTCACAAAAAAAATAAATTGAGTATAAATGGAAGACTGTGTGGGGTAATCATGCATGTGAGTCAGGAACGAGCTGAAGGTGAAAGTGTAACAAATAGAAACTCCACAATGGTTTATTTCCGTCCTGTGTAATCAGGTCTTCTAATGGAGGGCACAGAGGATCCAGACATAATGAACATGTGGGTGTTACACAAATACCAGCAAACGCAGATCATCCTGTAACAATTTATTAGTAAATTTCCTTCTTTTGGTAAAGCGACAAAGAGGCTGATGTCATAAAAAGAGTTGGAACTCTCCCGCAGAATACAATTGCATCATAATTGCCACAAGTAATACATCAATCTCATTGATTTAAAGGAGCAGTAAACTTTTTTTATGAAAAAAATATATATTGTAGAGATTTTCCTATTGAGTAAAATAAGGGTACTCCCACTGCCGAGAGATTTTTATTTCCAGAGTTATTACAGTTTAAACCCATGTTTTTTTTTTACATTAGCAGTGCCCTCTAGTGGTCAAATTCTAATTAGATTTCCTGTTAGACTCCAATGGAGAGGAAAGTCAGAAAAGTCAGTGACATACAGTTCTCTATAGAATGTGATAGAAACTGCTGAGTCACTTCCTGTCAGTTAGAACTATCAGGAAGTAAACACAGTAAATTCACTTCCTGTCAGTTAGAACTATCAGGAAGTAAACACAGTAAAATCACTTCCTGGTTATTTAAACTGCTGTAATGTTTGAATAAAACATTTGACAGCAGTGGGAGTGACCTTGTTTTATTCAGCAGGAAATGCTCTGTAAAATATGTGTTTTCATGAATAAAAGTTTACTGTTCCTTTAAAATGGCTTTATTCTTCCCTTGAATACTAGAGAGCATTGTGAAGGTCTTTCTATCATCCAAGGGGGTTAAAAGGGTTGTAACCATTAATCATAGCTTTGAACGCTCCGGGTTTGCCCTGGAGACTCCGGTTTTGACTCTGCATTACCGGGTCTCCGGGGCAGAGTCTAATTCTCAGGGGTGTGGGCAGCTTCTTACAAAACTCTGCCCATTTGTGCTCCATCCCTATCAGTTCCACCCACTCCTGCCCATTTCTCCTCCTTCCCCAGCTCATTGTTTTACAACTTTCTGAAGCCCCGCCCCCAGTCATGATTAAACCCCACCCCTTTTTGACCCGACACACATCATTAGTCTCCCTGAATGGCTCCACAGGCCAGAAGAAAAAGTTCCCAGGTATGCCCTTAATATGTAATAAATATGTATTGTAGTGTTTATTCTCCTAAGTAAAAGAAGGGATCTCCCACTACAGACAGCTGTTTTAAACAAAAGTTATTGCAGCTCAGACGTGAAATTTTTAGGTGCAGTGTCTGAATAGCCTGAAATGTTACAGTGGTGCTGTTGCTACACCATTCAATGGACAGCTTTGGTCAGTTGACCATAAACCTTCATAGGACAGTGTAGCAACAGCGCCACTGTAATATTTCAGGCCACTGACATACTGCAGCTAAAAATTCAAGTTTGAGCTTCAATAACGTTTGCATCAAACAGCATCCAGCAGTGAGAGTACTATTATTTTACTCAGGAGGATAAGCCATACAACATTTAGAATCTGAAGTATTATTATCCATTTAAAAAGTTACCATAAATATTAAATACAAGGGAGGTTATTAATGTGATTATAGAGTAACTTTATTTGTGCCCATGGCAGGAGTGAACAACCTCAGGCTCTCCAGCTGATGACTTCTGGGGATGATGGGAGATGTAGTCCACAACATCTGAAGATTCTCCAATCACCTGCTCCGATCTACGTTTATAGAAGACAGGGCAATCTAGATAAAACTCCTCCCATTTCCACATGTCTATACCTCTCCTCCAATCATCTGTCAATTTTCTGGAAGATAATAGACACTTGAACAGTGGCTGGACCAGGTAGACCAGCACATGGACCAGTTTGCATTAGCCCTCCAGACTTTGTTGCTCCATACTACACATCTGGCTCCAACACCTCAGCAACCCCCAGCGCAAGCTGCCCCTATAGCAGCTTCTGCTCCCGTTCCGATTGTCAATAATGATTCCAATGTTACTAGAGGCATGACTGGGTTCTCTCTGCTTCCCCAGCGTTATGGGGGTGACCCTAATCAGTGCAGAGGTTTCCTGAACCAGGTCGGTATCTATCTGGAGATGCTGCCACAGTCCTTTCTGTCTGATAGGAGTAAGATGGGCCTTGTGATTTCCTTACTCTCTGACAGGGCTTTGTCATGGGCTAACCCCCTTTGGGAGACGCATTAAACCCAAAGTGTACAATTGCCCTGCATTTGTGGCATCCTTTAAAAGGGTACTTGATGTACAGGGCCACTCCATCTCAGCTGCCAAACAACTAATGTCCATCCAGCAGGGTACAAGGACTGTTTCGGATTATGCCATGGAATAAAACCTTTCGAATATTTTTTTTTATCTGGCCTGGGATCACCACCCCATTCATTATGAATTGTTGAACTACTTGGCAAATGCCTGTTGCGGGTTTTTCTGTTTGGATACCCTGGACATGAAGAAATGAGATGGAGGGAGAGTGCTGAATGACGTCTTGACTTGACCCTTCTTCTAGTAAAGTACCCAAGCATCTGTGATAGTGTTCCTCCACTGTAGAATATAGTGTCAGAGTCTTCCCCTAGTGAAGGCTTTTTGGGACACTCATTAGTCCCAACTTTATGCTGTGGTCGATTTTGCCTCTGAAGTTTTTCTTATGGCCCCAGCTGGGTTTGGTTTTTCCTCCATATTGAAATGGCTCCTGATGTATTAAATGATGAATGTTGTGGGTTGCTTCTATAATCTCGGTTACAATTATATGTTGAGCTTCTCTTTTTGAAATCAAACCTGTGTGGTTTGTTTTGTGGCAAAAAAGTACTTTTACCTCCTGTGGCTTGACTGTCAATCTTATCTAATTCTGAGCCAAACGACAGGGACCCATTGATTGGTAATACTAATAATGCTTTCTTGGAAGCAGAATATATATGTATTCCACATTTTAAGCCATAAAGTGTGTCAGGCACCAAGGTGGTAGCTGAACACATTGCTGCATCTGGTGATGCCTCACCAGCATATATTGTGATCTTTTGGAGGAATCTTAATAAAGGAAGAGCATCCTCTTTTGGTGTATTGTCTTGGGTAGCGTGCAAAATTTGAGTTTGCCAGGCTACTATTGCTCTGCATGCCCATGCTGAAGGAAATACTGCCCTAATTATAGCTTCCTGTCCTGAGAATAGTAGTCTGTTAAATTAATCTATTCTCTTGTCTACTGTATCTTCTGGAAATGTAAACATTACTGTCCCTTTAAGTGCCACCGCACTTTGTACTGGATGGGTGTATGCCTAGATCATCTAGAAACTGTTGGATCCACCACTGGTGGAGTTGACCAGAAATCCACTTTCTTGAGGGGAAAGGATACATTTGTGTACATTTTTTAGGAACAGCTAGTGATTTATCAGGATTACGCCTTTCATCCTGTATAATTTGGTCTAATTCCTAGTATGCTGGGAAATAAACTGAAGATTTATTTTTGCATTTAAAGGAGCAGTAAACTTTTTTTATGAAAACACATATTTTACAGAGCATTTCCTGCTGAATAAAACAAGGTCACTCCCATCGCTGTCAGATGTTTTATTCAAAATGTATAGCAGTTTAAATAATCAGGAAGTGAATTTACTGTGTTTACTTCCTGGTTCTTCTAACTGACAGGAAGTGAATTTACTGTGTGTTTACTTCCTGATAGTTCTGACAGGAAGTGACTCAGCAGTTTCTATCACATTCTATGGAGAACTGTATGTCTCTGACTTTCTTGACTTTCCTCTCCATTAGAATCTAACAGGAAATCTAATTAGAATTTGACCACTAGAGGGCACTGCTAATGTAAAAAAAACATGATTTTAAACTGTAATAACTCTGGAAATTTATATCTCTCGGCAGTGGGAGTACCCTTATTTTACTCAATAGGAAAATCCCTACAATATACATTTTTTCATAAAAAAAGTTTTCTGCTCCTTTAAAGATGGATTTTGGAGAAGCAAGCATATTATTTTCCTCAGAAACTTGTAGAACCACTAAAATTGATTTTATCAGAGATTCTACAAGTTCTGTTTATTCATCCTCTCTAGCTGACAATTCAGATAATAAACGAGATGGATCAGAATCCTAACTCTCTCTCCATCATCATCAGAATAACTTGTTAAAGACATGTCATTAATTCAGTTCATTGGTGGATGTCTTTTAGTGTCCACCTTTGGTGAATCTGCAAGCCACTTAACCAAAACTTTTCAAGAGTGTTCTCAGCTGACCTTTCTAAGGCTTTGGCCCGGTCAGGTTCTAAGTTTGGAGGATATTCTTTTGAGGTATGTGCTGGTTGTTCTGCCATAATAGCACACTTTGAGCATTTTGAATAATTATTTCCAGATATTTTGTTACCACAGGCCGAGCAAGAGGCTATAATGCCTTTGTTGCTCTTAGCCTATTTTCTTTCTCTTTCGGCTATGTTGTGTCAAATTCAATGAGTTTATATAAATGGTTTAATTAATATGAGAGCTAGCTGTAGTTTGTATTCAAACAGCTAGTTTTAGTGATGCATCACTACAAGTGTATTGCCTGAAGGAAGTATTATGGAACCAGAGGCCCACACTAACGTAAATCCCTAGCTCCACAATTTACACATTTGCTGCCTCACTGCAGAGGACATCAGATACATCCTTAGCAGTGTTAGTGTAGGTTGGGGACATGGCCCATTATGCCCTTAGCAGTGAAGTGGTTAACCTTTTGATTGCCAGTACCCCTCTGGCACGCAAAGGTTAAAATTGGCCTTTCTGCAGCATCCAAGTTCCTAAACACAATATCAGCAAACATTATACTTGCCAGTGTTTGGAACGTACATTAAATCAGCCTTAAAGAATGTTGAGACCACTCCTGGGTTCATGCAATGCTAAGTGCGTACACCTACTGTGGATTAATAAATTATGAGTTTTCACACCTGTCTGCAAAGTGTGAACTCACCATGGTACACAGAAATCGAGAATTAGTTTCTTATCATGGGAGCTCCTTTCAGTGACTCTCAGAAACTGTTCACTTTGAATGATGTTTATGAAGCTGGCTTCAATATGATAGAATGACCAAGAACACACTTTCAGGAGAGAATGATTAGACTCTAGAGAATGCAGATTACAATATTATTAATAAAGGCGCATCTCATTTTGTTGTCTTGCCATCAGAGTACAGGGTCTAATCTTTCATCTGCGATGATGGAATACATTTCCATGCAGAATAATCAACTATGTATATGTGAATCATGGAGAATATTCTCTGTAGAGACATTTTCTTCTAGAAGACTAGATGGATATTGAGATCTCGGATTCATTCTTTACTTGTTTAAATTTTACATTAGTCTTGGTTTCCTGTTGGCCCCCTCCATGGATAATAGATAAGAGAGTGCCTGAACATTTTACATTATTTGCAATAATTATTATATATTTAAATCTATTTAGGATTTGTGTAATTAGAAGATTATGGATTTTATAAACCTTTTATACTTTTTGTTGAGTGGTGATTGTATTGTTCCCTGTAAAGTGAGCATAGGCACTGAAACAGCAATTATAATTTTGGTTCTACCTCTGTTTAAAACAGGGGAGTTTCCTCTTTCAAACAAGGGTAGCCTTTAACAAGTATATCTCAGTAAATCACAGATAACCGAAAATGAACAAAATGTGCAATTCTTTGCACTCTCCCTCTAATCCTTAAAACGTTAAGAGGAGGAAATACATTTTTGTTTAACTTTGGAAGAGATGTATGTGGATGTGTCCTAAGATTGCTTTGTAAGTTAATATGAGCCTCATCTATGCAGTGATTGAGAGCTGTGAAACTTGATAATACCAGATAAAGAGGATATGACTGAGGATGTAAACTAAAGAAGGACACTTAAAGATCATTCACAATCACATTACAGGTATGTCTGCAGAAAATTCATTTTTAGACAGGACAGGAATCTTAAAGGGAAAGCATCACATAATATGGAAAATGTATCTGTTGCAGGGCTTTCCCCTGATAAGTAAATAGAGTGCCCATTACTGGGAGATGCTTCCATCAGAATTTATTATAGTACAAACTTGCCTATTCCGAGTGCAATACTTCAGCTGAGCTGTTATTGCCGCCAATAGATGATTTTGTCACTGGAAATAGTCCTCCATAGACTGCTGCAGCAACAGTAACGTTGCAAAACACATGATATTTTTTCATTTAACCATTTCAGTGCCAGAGAGGTATCCAACGTGTTGGATTCCTCTCTGGCATTCAAGGGGTTAATATGTGGCTGTAACACGAATGTTCTATAAAAGGGTAAAAAATGTATAGACTTCCAACTGATGTTAGACTGTGATTTCCATCGTCCTCTGCTGTAGCAGACAAATCATGAGACATGTTTGATGCTGTTGTGTGTAAATCTATGGAACAAAAACAAAGAAGGAGACAGAGAACCAGTATATCTAAGTGCAGCAGCTTCCAATACACAAATACATTTACCCATTAAAGGGATAGTAATACTTAAGTATTACTAATCCTTATAGTAAAGTACTACTTAAAAAAAATGTATTGCCCCCAGTGTCATCTATCAAACCTTTATGGTTTGAGAGATGATCGCTCCTAGAGTTGCCCTCTCCCTCCCCCTTCCCCGTAGTCAGCATTCTAGCTGACTCAGGGAAATCCGGTCAGAGATCATCAGGTGGCTCTGCAGCAGAGCCGCGATCACGTAAATTAAAAAAAAAACTTTCACTAAAACGGTCTTCTACGTGTGCTTGCAAGCCAAGCACACGTAGAAGACCATTTCAGTGAAAGTTTTCTTTTTTAGTAACGCGATCCGGCTGTGCTGGAGAGCCGCCTGAAAGTCGTAAGACTGGCTTCCCTGCAGTCAGCTAGAACACTGACTAGAAGGAAGGGGGAGGGAGAGGGCAACTTTAGAAGTGATAATCTCTCAAACCATAAAGGTTTAAGAGATGACACTGGGGGCAATATGTATTTTTTAAGTAGTACTTTGCTATAGGGATTAGTAATACTTAAGTATTACTATCCCTTTAAATATACAGTACTGTACAAAAGTTTTAGGCATGTGTGAAAAATGCTGTAAAGTAATAATGCTTTCAAAAATAGACATGTTAATAGTTTATATTTATCAATTAACAAAATGCATAGTCAGTGAACAAAAGAAAAATCTAAAACAAATCAATATTTGGTGTGACCACCCTTTACCTTCAAAACAGCATCTATTCTTCTAGGTACACTTGGACACAGTTTTTTAAGGAACTCGGCAGGTAGGTTGTTCTGGACATCTTGGAGAACTAACCACAGTTCTTCTGTGGATTTAGGCCCCTCAGTTGCTTCTCTCTTCATGTAATCCCAGACAGACTCCATGATGCTGAGATTAGGGCTCTGTGGGGTTCATACCATCACTTCCAGGACTCCTTGTTCTTCTTTACACTGAAGATAGTTCTTAATGACTTTGGCTGTATGTTTGGGGTTGTTGTCCTGTTGCAGAATACATTTGGGGCCAATCAGATGCCTCCCTGATGGCACTGCATGATGGATAAGTATTCACCTGTACTTCTCAGCATTGAGGAGACCATTAATTCAGACCGAATCCACAACTCCATTTGCAGAAATGCAGCCCCAAATTTGCAAGGAACCTCCACCATGCTTCACTGTTGCCAGCAGACACTTATTCTTGTACCGCTCTCCAGTCCTTTGGCACACAAACCACCTTCTGCACCAGCCAAATATTTAAAATTTTGACACATCAGCCGTTTACTGCACCCCAGTTTCTGTGTTTTCCTGCGTAATTGAGTCACTTAGCCTTCTTTCCACATCAGAGGTATGGGTTTTTGGCCGCAAGTCTTTCACGAAGACCACTTCTGACCAGACTTCTCTAGACATCTTCTGATTGTGAAGGGAAACAAGCATGATGTGTCTTTCATCTGCTGCACTAAGTTTCCTTGGCCAACCACTGCGTCTACGGTCCTCAACATTGCCTGTTTTTTGTGCTTCTTCAAAAAAGCTTGGACAGCACATCTGGAAGCTACTGTCTGCCTTGAAATTTCTGCCTGGGAGAGACCTTGCTGATGCAGTATAACTACCTTGTGTCTTGTTGCTGTGCTCAGTCTTGCCATGGTATATGACTTTTGACATTAAACAGCAACCTCACCTTGTTAGAGGAGTCTGGCTGTTCCTCACTCAGTTTTATTCCGCCTACACAGCTGTTTCAGTTAATAATTGTGTTTCAACCCACATATTAAACTGTTGATCATTAGCAACTGTATGGTATAATTGTTTAATCATACACCTGACTATAAAATCCCTGTCTTTGTGCAAGTATACATGGAAGAATTTATGTTGTTTTGAAGGCAAAGGGTGCTCACACTAAATATTGATTTGATTTAGATTTTTCTTCTGTTCACTACTATGCATTTTGTTAATTGATAGACGTAAACTATTAATAAGTCTATATCACGGTGCCCGTGATTGCTGGCTTTCCCTGTCAGTTAGCTGTGGGTGCTTTCCATTGGTTGCCTGTGATTAGTCCGCCCAGTACTGCCTATATAGACTGGGTTCCTGCACCCTTTCACTGCCCTTTCATGGTGTCTCTATGTCAGTGATCGCCTGCCTATGAATTCCTGTGTCAACTGGGGCCTGTTTGACTCCTCTCCTGTCCTAGTGCCTGTGTACCTACCCAGAGAGCCAGTCTGTTCTCCAGAATCGTTCCTGTGTACCAATCCAGCCTTCTGACATTCCTGCTTCCGTTCCTGACCCGGTTTGGCTGATGTCCCTGCTTCCGTTCCTGACCCAGTTTGGCTGACGTTCCTGCTCCGGTATCCTGACCTGGCCTGGCTGTTGATCCTGTTCCTGGATCCTGACTTGGCTGCATTCCGCTTGACTCCGGTCGCCTCGGCGACATTCTGACTCCTGGTGTCTTCCTTTGTTGGTACCGCTGATTACAGGCTTCTGGCCTCTGACTTGGCACTGACTGACAGTGTAGCGGTTTACTCCACTCTACACTGGTTGCTAGTGTTACTTCTGTTATAGCATCGGTAGGGCTTCCGTGTTTGTCCAGTACGCGGTACTGATTTGCTCCACTCTATACCGGTTGCTTGCTGCCTCCATTATAGCACCAGTAGGGCCTCAGTGTTTGTCCAGTACGCGGTACTGGTTTGCTCCACTCCATCACCGGTTGCTTGTGCTGCCTCCGTTATAGCACCGGTAGGGCCTCCGTGTACATGATACTGGTTTGCTCCACTCTATCACCGGTTGCTTGTGCTGCCTCCATTATAGCACCGGTAGGGCCTCCGTGTTTGTCCAGTACACGGTACTGGTTTGCTCCACTCTGTCACTGGTTGCTTGTGCTCCCTCCATTATAGCACCGGTAAGGCCTCTGTGTACATGATACTGGCTTGCTCCACTCTACCACCGGTTGCTTGTGCTGCCTCCATTACAGCACTGGTAGGGCCTCCGTGTACATGATACTGGTTTGCTCCACTACATCACCGGTTGCTTGTGCTGCCTCTGTTACGCACTGGTAGGGCCTCCGTGTTTGTCCCGTACGTGGTACTGGTTTGTTCCACTCTATACCGGTTGCTAATGCTACCTCCGTTATAGCACCGGTTGGGCCTCCGATCCTCTGTGTCACTTCAGTCATAGGCTGCCTCGCCCAGTATATTGGCAAGGCCGGTAGAGACTTCTTAGTTCTCTGTGCTACCTTCTAGGCTGCCTTGCCCGGTATTTTGGCAAGGCCAGTAGAGCCTCCTTAATCCTTGTGTGCATCCTCCAGGCTGCCTTGCCCGGTATTTTGGTAAGGCCGGTAGAGCCTATACATTGTATCATTGTATGGTATGCTATTTGAACCTGTCGTGTGTCTGTAACATATGTGTGTGTTCAGGACCTGTGAGGGTTCTTATTAACTTTTTTTTCAATAAAGCTGTGTTTTTATCTTAACTCCGTGTCTGTGAATCAAAACAAACCGTGACAGTCTATTTTTGAAAGTATTCTTACTTTACAGCATTTTTACACCTGCCTAAGACTTTTGCACAGTACTGTACCTATGAAGGTGGACTATAGATAAAATATAACATCAAGGAAATAATGTGAAGAGCAAATCAGACAGGAGACAATAGCCAATATTCGGAGGGTATTCTATATGAGGAGAAATCAGATGCATAGCATTGTGCAGTAATCAAAGACTACAAGACACTATTACAAGTTTTATATCCATCTCTGTTATACCGGTGTTATGCTATTAGATGTTACTGTATGAGGGTATGTGGCATCAGTCCTCCACTGACACGCATATGTGCATACCAGATCATCTCTTGCCTCAGTGCCTTATGTGTCTGATAATTCTCCTCCAACAATGTGTGTTCTGTTCTGCAATGTCCCTCCTGTTGTCCTCTGGTGTTATCCTTTCATCCAAACTTCCAGTGTACATACCTCCCAGGTGTCCCTCTTTAGAGAAGAACAGACCCTGTATGACATCCAAATCCCTCTGTCCCTCTTTCCCACCCTGGTGTCTGTACCAACACAGAAATGAATTAACATAAAGTGCCACCCTGTGCCACCAGCAAATAAAGGTTAGTTTCTCAGAAACTATTTATATTACAAATAAATGACTAGAACAACATATAGTAACGTAGCAAATTAGGTTGAAAATAGACATAAGTCGATCAAATTCAACCTTTGCCTCCTGACCAAGAGACCTGAGGATTATATAGCTTTTCTGCTGCCAAATAATTTAGTATAACCCTGTATGTTCCCTTTTGAAAGAAAAGTATCTAAACTTCTTTTAAAAATATCCATTGTATCTACCATAACCACATCCTTGGGCAAGGAATTCCATAATATAACAGACCTTACTGTAAAAAAACCCTTTCCTCTGCTGAAGTTGAAACCTCCTTTCCTTTAATCTCAAGGGGTGATCCCTGGTTATTTGATCAGGCCTTGGAATAAATAGCCGACCACAGTGATCCTTGTATTGACCTCTCATATACTTGTACATTGTGATAATATCTCCTCTTAGTCATATTTTCTCTAGAGTAAATAAACCAAGTTTGTCTAGTCGTTCCTCATTTAAGGAGCTTTTATGCTATTTAAAATTAACTAAATTTATCTTAGGGTGACAGGTCCACTTTAAATGCAAAATATATGTCTGTAAACATGGTGAAATCTAATAGTCATTATGTACATCCTTGTAAAACTTTCAACAAAAACATAAGATCAGTAGATATTTGCTGCTCCTATTACGTGGGTGATTCACATAAAATTGATTCAACAGAAAAATGAGAGGAACGCAGTACTACTAATTATTAGTGTAGATGACTCTGTTCTCCAATAAATAGAATTGCCATTACATTTATGATTGAGTACTCACATGCGTAGGAGGTTACCTATGACTCAAATACATCACGGAAGCTTTGGATCACTGATACATCAGTAGGCTTCTTATACCTTGTTCTCAATCTCAGTAACATGATAGATGCAAAGAATGACAGTGATGAGTACTCACAGAGAACAAATAAAATAAAGTGTTTTGTTCTAAGGTATGGTGGCCTCTCAGTGATTCTGCAAGTCAGAGATAATCAGCTGTACCACACCAACGAGGACCACACAGACCAAAACGTACATCTGTGGTTGTGTTGTTTCTCCCATGTGGAGAGAATTTGCCTGATGTTTCCTAACAGGACTGTCTGTGGGCAGGACCAGTCTGATATGGAAATGTCCTCTCTATAAAGGCACATGGGATCGAAAAAACGTGACTTGTTGTAACACCACTGAGAGACCACCATACCTCCGAACAAAACACTTTATTTTGTTCTTTCTACATTGGTGCTTGTCACAATATTAATTTTTCAGTCTTCCTAAGTGGAAGGGTATCCCAGGCATGGGGCCTTTATCTCCATGTGCCTAGAGCGTATCAGCTGCACCCATCAATGATGAACACATAGGCTGAAATGTATGTCTGTGGTTATGCTGTTTTCCCTTGTGCGGACAGGATTTGTCTGACATTAAGGGGCCACCATGCCTCAGAACAAAGCACTTTATTTTGTTTGTTCTCGATGGATGTTTGTCACAATATTCATTTTTAGCTCTCCCTAAGTTGGAAGGGCATCCCAGGCATGGACCTTTGGTCTCTATGTTCCTAGAGGGAATCAGCTGAACCACACCGAAGAGGCCCACAAGGCTGAAATGTACATGTGTGGTTGTTCTGTTTCTCTCGTGCAGAGAGGATTTTCTAGACCAGTGGTTCTCAACCTGTGCCCTCAGTGGCTACTAACAGGCCAGGATTTGAGGATTCCCTTGTTAGAACACAGGTGAGTTAATCAATATGAACACACCTGTGTTCTAGCAGGGAAATTCTTAAGTCCTGGCCTGTTAGTGGCCACTGAGGGCACGGGCTGAGAACCTCTGTTCTTGACATTTCAGAACTGGACTGGACCATTCTGATATGGATATGGAAATTTCTTCTCTACAATGGCACATGGGAGCAGAAAAACTTGACTTGTAGCACCATTCAGAAGCTGCCATGACTCAGAGCTAAATGCTTTTTACGTTCATTCTCAAGGGGTGCTTGTCAATATTCGTTTTTAGGTCTCCTATTGGAGAATAGAGTCATCTACAGACATGGAGGCAAATATAGTTGTTGATACCTTTTATTGGCTAACTAAGCAGATTTAAATGCAAGCTTTCAAGACCTTAGGTCTCTTCCTCAGGCACGTTATACAAATAAATATGAAAACATCTCTCTTAAATACAAGTACACATCACATTGTTTAGCATGGAAATCAGATAAGAGAGGTCAATCCAGATCCAGATACTTTGATCAGTCAGTGGTAAAATGTACTCTTCCTCTGAGGCATTTACAATGCTCTTGGGTCTTTTGGAAAGGTCAACCCACTAAGTGATAATGTGACAAAAACTCTCTGTCCTTATTCAAACCATTACAAATAGCATTACATTTAAACATTAATTTTACCTCCCATACCTTTCTGTCCCTCTGAGTGCGGAACCGTCCCATCAATACAGTTAATTTAATGTCCCTGACACTGTGCCCATTTTGACAAAAATGTTCTCAAACTGGTGTCTGTCCTAAGGTCTTGAAAGCTTGCATTCTAAATCTGCTTAGTTAGCCAATAAAATGTATCAAAAACTATATTTGCCTCCTGTATTTCTACGGCTAACACGGTACCAACTCTCATCTGTTATCTACAGACATAGCATTGAACTTCTCTCTTCTTGTTTTTTCCACTTTAATAAATGAGCCACTAAATTCTGTAGACTGTTTTGTGTCTCCAAATCTCTCTCTAAATATATTAACCCTTTGGATGCAAGTGCGGCCTACAACGCATTTCAAAACAATGTGTTGGAGTCATTTCTAGCAACAAGGGCTTAATAAAAACAAATCTAAATGAAATGTTCCCTTTCTTTCTCATGTCTGAGACAAACTTTAATGTCATCAGCAATTGTCTGTGGTCCTAACAGTGTTTCCCCTAGGGGACAGGAGCCATGCTGCTCTTCATAAGTTAATCTTCATTTAGTTCTCATTTGCTTGGGTTGTACAACACAAAGTAAATATGCAGTAGAATCTGATTAGTGATGTTTTGCAAGGAACATTTCTTTGTGGAGTCTGGGAAAGGACTGTGTGTTCAAGCACTATAATAATCATATCACATCTTCAGGTAAACTTGGGTAAATTCAAAATGGTCCAAGATTTGAGCTAATGAATCATTTGTGAAGGAGCATTCACATTTTCTATCAGCAAGCAGCAAAGTAAATAACCCTTTGGACAGACCAATAATATGATAATGAATGATAACGGGTGTCAGTCAGGGGTATGCTATACAGCTGCAACTTTCCAGAAAAGTGGGATAATAGCAAAGGAGTATAGTACCAACGGTACACAAATTTGTAATTAAATTCAAGCATATTGGCAGAAATCGAGGATGATGAGATCCTCCTCCATATCCCCCTCCATTCCTCACCAGAGAAAGATCTGCCCAACTCCTTTTCCCACGTCGACGCGTAGGGAGTGGAAGATACTGATACCATGTGAATCAGCAACCCATATATGCGACCCAAGAACATGCAATGTGGGTCCTGCACTGAGTACAGTGTTTTTCGAATTGTGTCATGAGGCGAGTGGCCCCGTTTTCGAAGCGCTAGGGAGGAGAGGAAGTGTTTCACCCTAAGTTATTTCTAAATTTCTACCTGAGGGAGTGAAAGTTTATCTTGAACCGAGGGGAAAGATAAAAACTCCCTGCCTTCATAAAGATCCGAGACAGTTAGATCTGGAGCTGATGACCAGCAAGGGAAGGAATCCTCAGGGAGAGTAAAAGGATCTCGTATAGAAGATCTGCAATGCTGGTGAAGGGAATGAGACAAGTTGGTGTTTGGAATTCCTCCAATTCCAGACATGAAGGACCAGAGATCTGATTGAATGAGACTGTAAGGAAGAATGACAAATTTTGTCTAGCCAAAAAAATTCAGTCAGTGTGTCACCCCTTGGTATCTCCGAGCATTCCAGCGATACCCACTGCTTGGTAGAAGCATTATGCCTCCAATCCAGAAGCGTAGTAAGAAGCACTGCCTGGTAGTAGAAAAAGAAATCCGGTAAGCTCAAGCCCCCCAAAAGACGCGGTAGATGAAGAGTCTCCCGTTTAAGTCTCGGTTTGCAGGCATGCCAGATGACTCCATGTACTGTGGGTGATAAAAGCAAAAAAAAGGAATTGGGCACATGAATCAGTAGGGTCTGGAATAAATATAGGACCCTTGGGAGTACATTCATTTTAATCACACTGGATCTTCCAATCCATGAGACGTAGAGTGGATCCCATCTGTGGAGGTCTTTACGGATCGCTGAGAGGAGAGGGGGATAATTTGCAGCATAAATGATGTCTGTCGAGGAAGTGAGGCATATACCCAGGTAACGGATAGAGGATGCCGCCCATCTGAAGGGAAATGAGGAGTGTATAGTGCCAACATCATCGTGCGGGATACCTATTGGCAATGCTTCTGATTTAAACAAATTAATCTTGAACTCTGAAAGGTTGGAGAACTGCTTGATATCGTCCATCAATGCTGGAATGGAAGAGGACGGATTAGTGATTATCAGCATGACGTCATCCACAGACATAGAAATTTTATGCTCCTGGTGGGAACAAGGGATGCCCCGGATGTACGGATTCAGTCGTATGTGGGCAAAGGATTCCATGACCATAATGAACAAAAGTGGTGATACAGGGCATCCTTGGCACGTGCCATTAGAGATTACTAAGGGGTCCGACAAGGAACCATTAATTTTAATCTGAGCATAAGGTTTATAGTATAAAGCTAAAATATGACTAATAAAACCAGGGCCAAATCCAAAAGCTTCTAGAGTATGAGATAGAAAGGACCAATTTATTCTATCGAACACCTTCTTGGCGTTGGTAGAAATGAAGAGAGCCGGCGTATGTGACTTTTTCACATGATGGAGAAGGTTGAGAAGTTTGTGAGTTTTGTCCCTAGCCTCCCTGCCCATAGGGAATCCTGGTCTAAGTGGATCAATTTGGGTAAATGGGTCTTGAGACGTTCCGGTAAAATCTTTGCATACAACTTAATGCCAATATTCAACAGGGATATGGGCCTATAACTGGCGCATTCAAGTTTGCCTTTGTCCGGTTTAGGCAGCACTGTTATGTGAGCTCCCAGTGGAAGGGGGTTGGACTGAATCGAATGAGGGAGAGATCTGAAAGAGTCCACTAGGAGCGGAAGAATATGCTGTTGGAAAAAAGTGTAATATGCACTGGAGAAACCATCTGGTCCCAGGCTTTTGCCTTTCGGTAGGGAACGGATGGCTAAAATGACTTCCTCGGAGATATCAGCGACTCCAAAGTGACCTTAGCCTGGCTTATATTTGCGGCAATTTAGCTGATTGGATGTACTGCAGAATCTGTGAGGCATGGTGTGGATCAGTCGCAGCCTGACCTCTGAGGTTGTACAAATTTTCATAATAAGATTTCAAAGCAGCTGCAATGTCATGATCTGTATTGCACACTGTCCCATTCTGGGAGCGAATGGCCTGAATATACATGGATTTAGTGGAGCAGCAAAGTTGTTTGGCCAATAGAGCACCAGGCTTATTGTAGTGTTCAAAGGAAACCAGTTTTGAGCCGAATTAAAGCCTGTTTTATAATGCAAAAGGTCTTTCAGCTTCTGCCTTTAGATAATCAGCATGGAGTGTGATAATTTATGTTGAGTCTCAAAAAACCTAATGGAGGTGAGAAGATCATCAATTTGTTTCAATCATTGACGTTTAACGAGAGATGCTAACTTAATAAGTTCCCCTCGGATGACACATTTGTGGGCCTCCCATATGGATAAGGGTGATATTTCATCCGGCCTGTTGGAGTCTATAAATTCTGTAATCTTTTTCACAATGATAGATTTGACTCCTTTTTGGATGAGCAGGAATTCATCCAGTCTCCATAGGCTAGGTTTCAAGGTAAGTGACGTACGTTTTAGGTGGAGTGAGACCAGGGCATGGTCCGACCACAAAATCTGCCCAATGGACGCCGCGAATACTAAGTGTAGGTCAGAATGCGCTACAAATAAAGAATCAATCCTTGAGTATGAGTCATGCGGGTGAGAGTAGGAGGTAAAGTCCTTCTCATCTGGATGGAGCCCATGCCAAGCATCTACAAGTTGAGAGGATTGGAGAGCAATATTAAGTTGACGGATGGACTTCTGCAAATACGACGATGATCCCGAAGACCAATCAAGGGGTGGAAAAAGTGGCATATTAAGATCACCCCCAGCAACAAGGATACCTTCACGAAACAATTCTAACGTATTCAAACTGTCTCTCAGAAAGGCCCCCTCTGATTGATTAGGGTCATAAAGATTCGCAAACGTATACATTTGGCGGTCTATCAGGCCCTTTATTAAAATAAACCTGACGTCCCCATCTTTAATAGTTTTGGAGTGTACAAAGTTCAGATGTGCATGAAATAATATTTCCACCCCGTTGTGCATCGAGTAAGCTGAGCTAGTAAAGGCCAGGTTAAAACATCGGTCTGTCAGCCTCTGTTCCTTATGTAGACTGAAATGAGCTTCTTGTATAAACACTACCTCTCCTCCTCTACGTTTAAAATCATGGAGGGCCATAGTGCGTTTCTGCGGGGAGTTGAGGCCCTTAACATTTTGAGAGAGTATATGAAATTTAGGAGGGGAACAGTAAGAGTCAGCCATCACGATCGATGAGATATGATTTTGAAGTGCATAATCGCCCTATAGGCCTAACAACAGTGCATAAGAAGGGTGGCACAAGAGCAATGAGGACGGTCTGGGTGGACTGGAACCGGAAGGAGTAGAGCTGGATGGGGCAAAGGAGGACTAGAGGGAGAAAGGGATAGAGGGAAAGATGTAGAAAGAAGAAGAAAAAGTAGAAAATGAGTCCAGTCCATGTGGGCCAGGACGATAAAGGTCCCGTCCCCTGAAGTTCTATGTACATAGGAGTATCAAAGTAGGGTGTGTAACAAATAGTCATCCTAAGTAAAGATATGTAAGTGAGTTGTGGAAAAGTGTCCCAAATGTACGGTATAGCAAATTCCCATATGCGGTGAGTGGTGAAACCACTCAAAATAAAGATCAACCTGCGGGGTGTATGAGACACGAGGCCCGCATCACATGAGGCAATAACCGAAGTGAACAAGTAGTGGGGACAGCGTGGTGGAATCTCCCAAATAGGGGCTCCAATCAGTAAACTATATAGAAATAGTGGTAACAGGGAAAGGAAAGTAAGTCATTGGATTTCATTAAGATAAATGCACATTATACAGTTCAGTAGATGGAGACCTATGTAAAACAACAGGAATCCCTAATGAGGGCCGAGGAGTATTCCCCTGTAGTTAAAACAAAACCTGCAGATGTAGTAGAGCCACCGTTCATGTCTGCCACCAGGAGCTTTATTGTGAAAATGGATATCAATTAACCACCCGTCCAGAGCGATTCTTATCAAATAGCATCCTGAGTAGGAAGACCCGAAACATACCTTCATGCCACCGTCACCCCCAAGATCCCACATCAACATGGTCAGTGACATAAGCAGAACAATGTAATGGCCCGCTATAGCTACGTTCTCACATATGTCACTGTGATAAGTCAGGGGCCCCCCATCCCAGTCGATCAAGACAGAATCCACCTAGGTGGGGGGGCCATGTCTCAACCAAGGGGGAGGACAACCCCCGAAATGACCACTGCCGACTGTACAGGACACTCCAGAGGGAGGGTTCTAAAACCCTCCATTTCTCTCAAGGAGTTCTCTTGAGAGAAGGCAGCTGACAAAGCAGGCGTATTAAGAACAACTTGCATAAGTAAAAGTGAACAAACCAATCCGAGAAGGATGAATGTGGAATTAAAAGTGAACAGAGCATTATAATGAAAATACATTCTGAAAACTCCCACCCTTCCCCAGTTCCCCTCCTAAAATCCTACTAAATGGTCAATTTTTCTTTTTTTTACTTCCCACCATCCCCTCATCCTTCTTACCCCTAGAAGTCCCCCTGAAACCCTAAAAAACGAGTAAGAACCATGTGTAGACTACCGTAAAACACGGCGTCCTTATGATTATCTGTGAATAGCCCAGTATGTATGTAGGCAATGTTGAAAACCAGTAGACCCTATGTAAAGCCCGGTCTCCTCCAAACGACAGAAAGGGAAACCCCAGAAATTTGTCTCCAGCAACTCCCACTGACATCCTATTCCAGTCAACCCACTCCACTTCCACCTGAGCCCCAAATCGCCCTAATGCAAAAACCACCATCTCCCCCCACCCCACAAAATGAGCCGGTAGTGGGCGGTGACCCAGTCGGGTCAAGAGAGGCATCCCTGTAGAGGGCCTCCCTCACACCAAGAAGGCCAACACCCGCCTAATAAATCAACTAAAGTCCCGAGGAATAAAAGTACCACATTGCAAACCAAACTCTGGAAAATCACTGAGGCAAATATGGCAGTAGTCCCCATGTCGGAACCTCCAGCTACTGCTCACAGTCAATTCCAATGTTGCAGACATCAAGGAGACTTTGCAAGTCCAAATTGCTGCCGCATACGAGTCTGACCAACAGGACCATCAAGCCAGGTAGCTTGGGTAATACAGTATTGCCTCAACCTTGTTTGCCAGAATTATCAGAAACAGAATTCGGATCCATGGTAGGTAGTGTCCAAGACCTCCGCTTGTGAGGTATTGGAATCCACCGTTCCCTAAGGGCCAGGGTTGATTTCCACTGCATGTCAGCAGGGTTGCCTGGGTTCAACATGACTTTTAGAGCAACATGTACAGTTTCTGCGAAAGCATTGATATTGCCCTTATATTGAAGGACATGAGTGATGTTATCCCGGGAGATAAGACGTTTCATTGGGTAGCCCCATCTGTACTTGATTTGAGCTTGTTGAAGTTCACTAGTCAGAGGTCTAAGTTGCCGGCGCCACTGCATGGTTAGAGGTGAGAGATCTCCGAACACCGAGATCTTGGTATCATGAAAAGGGACAGGAGCAGGGCAGCACGCAGCATTGTAGATCGCCTCTCTATCCACATAAGAGTGGAAGCAAAAATCACATCTTTCGGAGGATCAGCAGACGACATTTGAGCTCTTTCCATGCAAATGAATGAGGTAGGGTCGCTCTGCAGGATCTGTTTGTAAAACGCCTGTAAATAATCTTGGAGGTGATCTGAATCAACCTCGTCTGGGATTCCTCTGAAGCGAAGATTGTAGCGCCTGTTTTTATTCTCTATGTCGTCTAATTTCAGGGTCAGATCTAAATTTTGTTGATATAGAAAGTCCATCTTTTTGCAGGTTTCCACCCTGAATGTTTGCAATGTTTCCACATCTTCCTCCACCGACAACAATCTGTCTGTCACAGTTACCCAGAATAACTCAAGAGTCAGTACGTATAAGTGAAACCACCTTTATTCAGAACTAGAATAAGGTATATAATACAATGAGCAAGACAACAGGAACAGGCAGTGGGTAACAAGATAAGCTAGCACTACTATCAGAAATAGTAGGCTGCCCAGAATAGACCTCACTGCTAGAGACTAGGCCGAAGCCACTGGTAGTCTCCGCTGGAGCCTGGAACTGGAACAGGAACAGGATAACTCTGACCAGGAATGAACAAGGGAGATACCTGACTTACGCCGGCAGTCAGTATAGCTGGAAACGGATAACTGACTCACGCCTGCAGTCAGTATAGCTGGAAGCGAATACCAGACTCACGCCTGCAGTCGGTATAGATGGTAGTCTACCAGAGCCACAGGTCTACACCAGATGGATGTCTGCAGGGAGGAGGCAAATCAGAGAGACAAGCCAGACAGAACCACAAGTCGGCACCAGATTGGTTGGTCAGACAAGCCTAGGTCATACACGGAGATCAGGAGAGCAAAACAAAGAACTGCACTGGACACCATCGAAAGGGCAACTAAGCCCTGTGTCCAGGCAGTTTAAATACTGCCGTAGGCCCAAGAAGGAGGAGCAAAGCAATCTGGGCCAATGAAATAAATACGGTGCGCATGTCCCTCCTCCAAGACGTGCGCCAGTAATACTTCCCAGAAATGTGTCTGGAGCCGCTGAAGAGAGAGGATGCGGTTGGAGCCGCAAGGGAGCAGAGGCAGCTGAGCCGCGAAACAGCAGAACCGAAGCCGGCTCCACCTCCTACCGCAGGGTAAGTCACAGGTGTGACACTGTCTCCTAAGTGCTCCATATCTGCCCTCACCTCTCGAATCTCTGATTTTCAGAAAATGCTTTCAATTCATACAATAAGTTCTGAATATCAGACCTCTTTGAAGGAGCATCCGGCATCTGACAATGTTCCGATCTCCCATCAGTATTCCCTTCTAACGGGCTTTCGTGTTCAGAAAGTCCCGCATCCTCCAGAATGGCAGCCATTTTGTCTTGCTTCACGGGTGTAGGCCCAGAGAGTTGCTTATTAAAGTACTTCTGTAATCCAGGTACTCGTTCTTGTTGCTTGTGTTGGGCCATCCGTACCTGTCCCAAGTTATTAGGAAGCTGGAGAGCATCCACGGAAGGAGAAATAATCGGGATAGTAGCTATTAGGCAGCTGATTTGGGGTCACTTGCAACAGAGCTTAGGCTTCATGCGTCTGTCCGCTTAGGAGATCAAGCCACGCCCCCTGGTGAGTTGTTGTTTTTTAAGTACATACCTTAGATAATAGCTATAAAATGTCCCTGTGATGTAACCAGTTCCACCTTCTGTTGCCCAAGATATGCCCGGCACAGCTCTGCTGGACATCCCATGTCCTCAAATTCTCCTCCCATCTCCCTCCCAGCTTTCCCTGGGATTGCATTCATGCGTCCCTCCATATTGACGTGCTATACATATAATGGAACAGCAAGCTCCCGTACAATGAAATTTCAGTCTCCCATAATGAAATGAAAAAAGATCTTTTTACCAAGCTTTAGTCCCAAGTATGCAAGAATTAAAAATGTATTAAGTCTTGCAATGTGATGAAGTGATGCTAGTAGAGTCACTCCATCACCTTGCAACTCTTAAAGATCGAGGCAAAATACATATTGGTGAAGTGGATAGTGACCCACAGAAAGCAGGACTGGTTATGTCACAGGGAAATTTTATAGCTAATATCTAATAAGGTATGTACCATACAGACCATTTTAGTGGCTGAATCAAATAAGATACAGTGTCTTGGGGGTGAAAGTTCCCCTTCAGTGCATTCAACAACTACTTAAACTCTGCAATACCATTCTATCCATTGTAACAAGGTATAATCGTAAATTCACTCTGGTCAACTTCTACAAATATCTTGGTATGTGGTTTGACCCCAATGTCACGTTTGATCTTTATATTGATAAATTCACCTCCCAACACTATCAAAACATAAGAGCTCTGTTTAGAAACAAATCCTGTTTAAGTCCCTAGTAAGAAAACATATTGTTGAATAGATGTTAATTCCAGTCTTATACTATGGGGACATAGTATATGTTTCTGCGCTTCAAATCCATCTTGGCAAACTCGACACTCTGTATAACTCATTATTCCACTTTGTCCTCCAATGTAATTACACTACCCATCATTGTGATATGTTTAAAGAAGTAAATTGGCTAACAGTCAAATCTAGACATGCCCTTCACCTCTCTTGCCTGGTTTATAACCACTTCTCTAAAAAAAGTACCAGACTACCTGAGCAGTATGATTACTCCAGATCTCCATACTAACTATAACCTCCACTCTACTGCTAACAATTCACTGACTATTCCACACTACCTGAGCAGTATGCTCACTCCAGATCTCCATACTAACTATAACCTCCACTACTAACAACTCATTGACTATTCCACACTACCTGAGCAGTATGATCAATCCAGATCTCCATACTAGCTATAACCTCCTCTGCACTGCTTTCAACTCACTGACTATTCCACACTACCTGAGCAGTATGATCACTCCAGATCTCCATATTAACTATAACCTCTGCTCCACTGTTAACAACTCACTGACTATCCCACACTATCTGAGCAGTATGATCACTCCAGCTCTCCATATTAGCTATAACCTCATCTCCATTGCTATCAACTCACTGACTATCCCACACTACCTGAGCAGTATGATCACTACAGATCTCCATACTAACTATACCCTCCACTACTAACAACTCACTGACTATTCCACACTACCTGAGCAGTATGATCACTCCAGATCTCCATACTAACTATAACCTCCCCTCCACTGCTATCAACTCACTGACTATCCCACACTACCTGAGCAGCATGATCACTCCAGATCTCCATACTAACTATACCCTCCACTACTAACAACTCACTGACTATTCCACACTACCTGAGCAGTATGATCACTCCAGATCTCCATACTAACTATAACTTCCACTGCTAACAACTCACTGACTTTTCCACACAACCTGAGCAGTATGATCACTCCAGTTCTCCATACTAACTATAACCTCCACTGGTAACAACTCACTGACTATTCCACACTACCTGAGCAGTATGATCACTCCAGATCTCCATACTAACTATAACCTCCACTGGTAACAACTCACTGACTATTCCACACTACATGAGCAGTATGATCACTCCAGATCTCCATACAAACTATAACCTCCACTGCTATCAACTCACTGACTATTCCACACTACCTGAGCAGTATGATCACTCCAGATCTCCATACTAACTATAACCTCCACTGCTATCAACTCACTGTCTATCCCACACTACCTGAGCAGTATGATCACTCCAGATCTCAATACTAACTATAACCTCCGCTCCACTGCTACCAACTCACTCACTATCCCACATTACCTGAGCAGTATGATCACTCCAGATGTCCATATTAACTATAACCTACGCTCCACTGCTATCAACTCTCTGACCATTCCATACTTCCTGAGCAGTATGATCACTCCAGATCTCCATACTAACTATAACCTCCACTACTAACAACTCACTGACTATTCCACACTACCTGAGCAGTATGATCACTCCAGATCTCCATACTAACTATAACCTAAGCTACACGGCTAACAACTCACTGTCTATTCCACACTACCTGAGCAGTATGATCACTCCAGATCTCCATACTAACTATAACCTCCACTACACTGCTAACAACTCACTGACTATTCCACACTACCTGAGCAGTATGATCACTCCAGATCTCCATACTAACTATAACCTATGCTCCACTGCTATCAACTCACTGACTATTCCACACTACCTGAGCAGTATGATCACTCCAGATCTCCATACTAACTATAACCTCCGCTCCACTACTAACAACTCACTGACTATTCCACACTACCTGAGCAGTATGATCACTCCAGATCTCCATACTAACTATAACCTATGCTCCACTGCTAACAACTCACTGACTATTCCACATTACCAGAGCAGTATGGTCACTCCAGATCTCCATACTAACTATAACCTCCACTGCTACCAACTCACTGACTATTCCACACTACCTGAGCAGTATGATCACTCCAGATCTCCATACTAAGTATAACCTCCACTGCTACCAACTCACTGACTATTCCACACTACCTGAGCAGTATGATCACTCCAGATCTCCATACTAACTATAACCTCCACTACTAACAACTCACTGACTATTCCACACTACCTGAGCAGTATGATCACTCCAGATCTCCATACTTACTATAACCTCCACTACACTGCTAACAACTCACTGTCTATTCCACACTACCTGAGCAGTATGATCACTCCAGCTCTCCATACTAACTATAACCTCCACTACACTGCTAACAACTTACTGACTATTCCACACTACCTGAGCAGTATGATCACTCCAGATCTCCATACTAACTATAACCTCTGCTCCACTACTATCAACTCACTGACTATTCCACACTACCTGAGCAGTATAATCACTCCAGATCTCCATACTAACTATAACCTCCGCTCCACTACAAATAACTCACTGACTATTCCACACTACCTGAGCAGTATGATCACTCCAGATCTCCATACTAACTACAACCTATGCTCCACTGCTAACAACTCACTGACTATTCCACACTACCTGAGCAGTATGATCACTCCAGCTCTCCATACTAACTATAACCTCCACTACTAACAACTCACTGACTATTCCACGCTACCTGAGCAGTATGATCACTCCAGATCTCCATACTAACGATAACCTCCGCTACTAACAACTCACTGACTATTCCACACTACCTGAGCAGCATGATCACTTCAGCTCTCCATATTAACTGTAACCTACCCTCCACTGCTAACAACTCACTGACTATTCCACACTACCTGGGCAGTATGATCACTCCAGATCTCCATACTAACTATAACCTCCACTACTAACAACTCACTGACTATTCCACACTACCTGAGCAGTATGATCACTCCAGCTGTCCATACTAACTATAATCTCTGCTCCACTGCTAACAACTCACTGCGTAGACCACAATACAAGAAAGAAGCCAGTCCATGTGCCTTGTTCAGAGCTCCAAAAGCCTGCACTAACCTACCTGTAAAAATCAGATCTTCTCTCAGTCTAAAATCCCTAAAAATAACTGTTTCTATGTATCTAAAGCAGTGTTTCTCAACTCCTGTCCTCAGGGCCCACCAACAGGCCAGGATTTGATGATTTCCTTGTTAGAGCACAGGTGAGTTAACCAATGTGAATGAGCCTCTGATCACATGATTTCCTTGTTGGAACACAGGTGAGTTAATCAATGTGAATGAGCCTCTGATCACATGATATCCTTGTTAGAGCACAGGTGAGTTAATCAATGTGAATGAGCCTCTGATCACATGATTTCCTTGTTAGAGCACAGGTGAGTTAATCAATGTGAATGAGCCTCCGATCACATGATTTCCTTGTTAGAGCACAGGTGAGATAATCAATGTGAATGAGCCTCCGATCACATGATTTCCTTGTTAGAGCACAGGTGAGTTAATCAGTGTGAATGAGCCTCCGATCACATGATTTCCTTGTTAGAACACAGGTGAGTTAATCAATGTGAAAGAGCCTCCGATCACATGATTTCCTTGTTAGAGCACAGGTGAGTTAATCAATGTGAATGAGCCTCCGATCACATGATTTCCTTGTTAGAGCACAGGTGAGTTAATCAATGTGAATGAGCCTCTGATCACATGATTTCCTTGTTAGAGCACAGGTGAGTTAATCAATGTGAATGAGCCTCCGATCACATGATTTCCTTGTTAGAGCACAGGTGAGATAATCAGTGTGAATGAGCCTCCGATCACATGATTTCCTTGTTAGAGCACAGGTGAGTTAATCAGTGTGAATGAGCCTCCGATCACATGATTTCCTTGTTAGAGCACAGGTGAGTTAATCAATGTGAATGAGCCTCCGATCACATGATTTCCTTGTTAGAGCACAGGTGAGATAATCAATGTGAATGAGCCTCCGATCACATGATTTCCTTGTTAGAGCACAGGTGAGTTAATCAGTGTGAATGAGCCTCCGATCACATGATTTCCTTGTTAGAACACAGGTGAGTTAATCAATGTGAATGAGCCTCCGATCACATGATTTCCTTGTTAGAGCACAGGTGAGTTAATCAATGTGAATGAGCCTCCGATCACATGATTTCCTTGTTAGAGCACAGGTGAGTTAATCAATGTGAATGAGCCTCTGATCACATGATTTCCTTGTTGGAACACAGGTGAGTTAATCAGTTTGAATGAGCCTCTGATCACCACACCTGTGCTCTAGCAGAGAAATCCATAAGTCCTTGCCTGTTAGTGGGTCCTGAGGGCAGGAGTTGAGAAACACTGATCTAAAGACAATCTGAAACTGTATATATTTTTTGCATGTATGGTTATGTGTATATCTGTGTGTGTGTGTGTGTGTGTGTGTGTGTGTGTGTGTGTGTGTGTGTGTGTGTGTGTGTGTGTGTGTGTGTGTGTGTGTGTACAATGTTTATCTTTCTGTGTAAATATGTAACTTTTTACCGTAAATGCTTTCCAGGATGGGAATCTCAATGTATTCTTACTTGAAAAACATTTTCTAAATAAATACAAAATAAAAATATAGTTACAGGGAGACGTGAAGGGTAATAGACTTTAGAAATGAAATAAGTTCCCTTATTTGTTTCAGTTTGATGTTCTGTTGCATAGTTTGCCCACAATATGCTTAAGCTTGCCTGCCACACAGAGGTACCTCATTTTAGGCAGGTGTTATCTATTATATCTTGTCACTGGGGCCAGATTTCCCAATAGGCAGAGTAAGCAACTGACCAGAGTGCCAAATTTTGAGAAGTGCCATAGTTGTGTTAGCCACACCCACATTCTGAATTGTGGGTGTGGCCAGGCAACCTCAATGTCCCTGGAGCAATGTGTTGGATATCTCTCTATCTAAGTTGTTTTTTGTTTGTTCTTGGTTGTTATAGGCCAAGAATTTTCTCTGTGCCAGGACAGTGGAAGGGACTGGGGAGGGGGTTATGACTGGGGGTGTGACCATGGGTGGCGCTAAGGGCACCTACATTGTCTTGCGCATGGGTGCCTGAGATGTAAATCTGGTCCTGTTTATCACATAATGTGGCTTACAAAAGTGTTTTATAGTAAAAGTTCTATCTAATTATCACAGCTTAAAAGACCTGCGTTTAGAAGGTATTGCCTGAGTGAACAGGGATCTCAAACACTGGGATGTCTCCACAGTCTATTTTATACAGTTCTGTCCCACCACCTTCTACTAACTGCCTGGATAACACAACTTTCCAATGCTTACTGCGTCTTTATTTTCATTTATTACGTAATTGGAATGATTATAGACTAACATAGGTTGGATAAGCTCTTTAGCATAATTCCATGTACCATTCCATAGTTGCTGATCATTACAATTAGCAGTTGTGCATATTTAAGCCTCTGAGTGGCAGAGGGGTGAGCAACACATTGGTTTGCCAGGCCTTTACTGCAGCTGTATTCAGTTGTTGTTTGTTTATGGGTCTTTGTGCCTTACGTTTTGTCTTCAGAAAGTGAAATACATATTTGATTGGGTTGAGAGCAGGTGATTGACTCGGCCATTGCAGAATATTCCACTTCTTTTCCTTAAAAAAACTGCTGGGTTGCTTTCACGGTATGCTTTGAGTCATTGTCCATCTGTAAAGTGAAGCGCCGTCCAAACATCTTCTCTGAATTTGACTGATTCTGAGCAGACAATATATCCCTATACACTTCAGAATTCATCCGGCTGCTTCTGTCTTCTGTCACATCATCAATAAACACTAGTGACCCAGTGCCACTGGAAGCCATGCATCCCCATGCCATCACATCCACCGTATTTTACAGATTATGTGGTATACTTCAGATCATGCACCGTTCCAAGCCTTCTCCACACATTTTTCTTACCATCATTCTGGTACAGGTTGATCTTAGTTTCATCTGTACAAAGAATGCTGTTCCAGAACTGGGCTGGCATTTTTAGATGTTTTTTGGCAAAGTCTAATCTGGCCTTTCTATTCTTGAGGCATATGAATGGCTTGCATCTTGTGGTGATCCCTCTGTATTTGCTCTTCGCTTTGTGGTAGACTTGGATAACGATATGCCTACCTCCTAGGGAGTTTTCTTCACTTGGCTGGGCATTTTCTTTACCATGGAAAGGACACTATGATCATCCACCTAGACGTCCAGGCCTTTTTTGTGTTTCAGAGCTCACCAGTGCGTTCTTTTTTCCTCAGAATGTACCATATTGTTGATTTGGCCACTCCTAATGTTCCTGCTATCTGTCCAATGGATTATTTTTTTTAGCAGCATAAGGAAGGCCTGTTTCACTTGCACTGCAACCTCCTTTGACCGCATGTTGTGGGTTCAGAGCAAATGTGAATGCCACACCTGGAATCAACTCCAGAACTTTTACCTGCTTAATTGATGAAGAAATAATGAAGGACTAGTCCACACCTGTCCATGAAACAGCTTTTGAGTCAATTGTCCAATTACTTTTGGTCCCTTGAAAAAGAGGGGGCTGCATATTAAAGAGCTGTAATTCCTAAACCCTTCCTCCAATTTGGATGTGAATACCCTCAAAATAAAGCTGAGAGACTGCACTTTAAAGGGATAGCAATACTTTGTTTTATCTATATTTTATTTTGTAGGCATTAAAAAAACATGAAGAACGATATGTCTTATCTCTCAAACCTTTATGGTTTGAGAGATATTCACAAGCAAAGTTTCCCCTCCCGCCCCTTTTACCTAGTGTAAGCCGTCTCTTCTCAGCTATGGAATGCAGTCCATAGACCAGACAGATAACAGAAGGGGACAATCTTCTTCCTATGAGAACAATGAAAACCCTGCCACCTTGACAAGTTTTTCAGGATTTTCCCTTATCTTAATTGAAGATTGTCCCTCTCTGGAGTCTACCTGGGCACCTCCCTTCTGATCTGGCTGAGCAGTGTTACATCAGTAAAAGGGGCGGGAGGGGGAGACTTTGTCATTGAATTACTCTTGAACTACAACTCTGACAGAATTGAAATAACACTCTCCAAAGTCCAAATACTATGATGATTAACTAGAGCTGATTTTATTATGAAACATTACTATCCCTTTAAGCCCATATTCATCATTTAACTGTAACTTGAATGTATTTTGGTAAACAGCCAAAATAAAAAAAATTGTGTCAGTGTCCAGATATTTCCAGACCTAACTGTATATGTAGCACGTTTTGTTTTCTCAGCCCAAACTGATAACCTGACATTTATCTATATTAAACCTTATTTGCCATTTTTCATCCCATTCACTTAGTTTATCCATATCTTTCTGCAGAGAAAAAAACATCCAACCCTGTGTGTATTTCCTTACACGGCTTAGCATCATCAGCAAAAATTGAGACAATACTTTCAATTCCCACTTCTAGATCATTAATAAACAAGTTAAAACTTGGCACTCAACTTACCACATTAGGCCAGCTTGAAACGATTCAATTTGAAACAACTCTCTGCCATTTTTCATTTAACCAGTTCTCTCTATCCATGCACAGATATCACCTCCCAAACTGAACCCTTTTCATTTATGCAGTAAACTTTGTGAGGTACAGTATCGAAGGTTTTTATAAAAATCCAAGTACAGTATATTAAATGCTTTGGTTACCCTCTCTAGCACTCAATGTATTAAACTGGGTTTTTAACTAAACATAATGCTGTAGAGGTCTCTAATGCATTGCTTTTAAAGGGACATTATCAACAACAAAGAAATGGCTAGGCTTCATACCTCCTAGCCGGCCTTGAAAAAAAAAAAACATTTCTTTGTTGCCTAAATCCCAAAATATATTACAAATGTGCTTTTCCTATTCATCTGGAGGCAGTTCCGAGCGGCCATAACATAGTTAAAAAAAGACATGCGTCCATCAAGTCTAGCCCATGCCAAAAACACCCCTGTTGATCCAGAGGAAGGCAAAAAACACTGAAGTCATTTCCAATTTAGCCCCAAGTGGGTAAAAAAATTCCTTCCTGACTCCAAATGGCAGTCAGATATTTCCCTGGATCAACATCCTATCTGCACTGACGCCAACTGTCATTATTTGCACGTGATAGGCATCCATTACTTTTTTGAAAGCAGTTACAGTATCTGGTAGTACAGCATCCCGCGGCAAAGAATTACATAGCTTTACCGCCCTAACTGCCAAAAATGCCCTGCCTTTGTTTTAGTCATAACATCTTTCCTCTAGACTAGGACTGTCCAAGTCTAGTCCGCAGGGGCCACTAACAGGCCAGGATCTAAGGATTTCCCCGATTAAGTACAGGTGAGTTAATCAGTGGATCATTCATTGTGACTGCCTTACATAGTGGCCTGTTGGTGACCCTTGAGGACTGAACATAGTCAGCCCTGCTCTAGACCATTTGGCCCCTATTTGTCTATACAAGTGAATGGTTGTATTGATATTTTAATAGGCCTGATAAAAACATTGCCAAAAGTTAAAACCCCACTTTAAATTAGATTACTATTTTTACAGATCCAGCAATCTTTTCTCCTTTTTTTTTTTTGGTTATCCCATAACGGGAGGTGTATCTCCTTAGCAGGGAGGAGCTAATACCCTGCTTGTTGTATATCAGTTTTGTACCCTACAGACCAGTAGTGTCTTCTCAATCTGAGGATCTATTCTCAGTATAATTACTGAGATTATATATTCTGTGGTTTGTGCCCCTTCTGTCTGTTGTTGTTCTAACCCTCTGAGTGCAACGAGATGCAGTGGCGTAACTAGAAGCCACCGGGCCCTGGTGCAGGAATTGCCGCCGGGCCCGCCCCCCCCCCCCCCCCACACACACACACACCATTTTCACGTTGCCCCATGTACATCTCCTACCTCCATCTCTCGCGCGGTTCTCAGTTAAGCAGGGCGCTGGGAGATTATGTCATCTCCCAGCGCTCTGCATTACTAGAGCGCCGGGAGATCAGCTGAGCTGCTGCGGGCAGGGCTGTGGGCGAGTGGCGATGGGTTCGCAGGGGGCGGCCGGGCCCCTTGGAGTGACAGGCCCGGTCGCAGGTGCGACCCCTGCGACCCCTATTGTTACACCACTGACGAGATGCTTTGGCTACTTCTCTGGCACTCAAAATGAATGTTGAAGGGGAAAAAACAAGTTTGAGCTGAAATAACATTTGAATGAAGGCTCACCTGGTGGAGGGAACATACTTATTTCTTTCAGTAGCAAAAACCCTATAACATATAAATGACACCTGTCCATGTTCTCACTCATCATAACCAAATGTGCATGACTGCCAGTCTGTCCACTTATCCAGATGAGTTAGTACTGGCAGTGAGATGCAGGTCATAGAGCAGTGTGGAATGTTAGTATCTTGCTAGCAGGGGACACTGTGGAATGTTACCACCTGGCTGGCAGGAAGCGCCAGGTTGGGAGCAGTGGGGAATGTTTTTTGCCTGGCAGGGAGCAACAGATGGCAGGAGAGCAGTGTAAGATGTTAGTATTTTGCTGGCAGGAAGAGGCAGGTGAGGGGAACAGCATTATGGAATTTTACTATCTAGATGGCAGTGACTGACAGGTGGGAAGGAGAGAGCAGTGTCGAATATTTGCTATACAAAACTATAACATGTGATTAAACTGACAAATACATAAAACTAAATATCTCAATCAATTGTTTTTGATAAAAAAATGTCTAACTTAAAATAGAGGTATTTTGAAAGCACTTTCAAAATCCCCAGAGTTGTTTTATGGGGCTACTTCCACTTTAACTGCTTTCCCATTATTGCAAAAAATAAAGAATATATCTGGAGGGACATATTGGTTTGTACGTGCTGACAACAGAAATGTTCCCTTTTTAATTGCCTTCAGACATGTAAACCTCTTTCCTATTGCTGGAAATGGATGAAAATGATTCCAAGAAAATCAGATTATTACAAAGATGCTCTAAGATGTACAATTTATGTTAGTGTCCTTTAACCCTGTGAGTACTGCATGAGTATTCAAAACATAGCTCTGCAGTGCACTGCAGGCATCACTGTCATTTTTAGGTTTAACCCTATGAGTTCCAGAGGGGTACGCAACGCATTGCAAAGCAATGCGTTGCGTACCCCTCTGGCACTCAGAAGGTTAAATATTTTGTGTTTGGGGAATTGCGTTTATTAGGGAGAGGTTTTCTATACTCTAGTACAGTGTTACTAAAGCTTTTTTTTCTTCTCTAAGCACCCCCAACATGAAATCTGGAATTCTCAGAGCACTTTAATATATTTTATGTTTGTGAGCTTTTCATTCCAAGGCCTGATCAAGTAACTAGGGAACATCCCTTATAATCAGAGGAAAAGAGGTTTCAGATTCATCAGAGGAAGGTTTATTTTTTTACAGGTCTGTTAAATTGTGGAATTCTTTGCCTGAGGATGTGGTAATGGCAGATACAATGGGTACACTTAAGAGAAGATTAAATGCATTTCTTTCAAGAGGGAATATACAGGTTATAGCCAATGAAAGCCCTGCTCCCCTTGACAAGTTTTTCAGGTTTTGCCCTTATCTTAATTGAAGAGTGTCCCTCTCTGCAATCTACCTGGGCACCTCCCTTCTGATCTGGCTGAGCAGTGTTACATCAGTAAAAGGGACAGGAGGGGGATACTTTGTCATTGAATTAGTCTTGAACTACAACTCTGACAGAATTGAAATAACACTCTCCAAAGTCCAAATGCTATGATGATTAATTACAGCTGCTTTTATTATGAAACATTACTATCCCTTTAAATGTGCAACTATTGTTTAGATACAGCACCATATTCTGGTTCATTCCCTTGGAAGTAAAACTGCCAGTGAAGACAGAGATAAATTGTAACCCCCACGTTGATAAAAAAAAAAGAAAAAACCTCAGTACTCCCCAGGGACGACACTGAACTTTTCTTATTACATCAGCATGACTCGTTTTATCCGACAGATCCCTATTAAAGTCTATGGGGCCATTTAGATAACGCCAGTGATACAGTTATTAACTGCAATGAAATCTAGGCCTCAATTGGGAAGAATCTGTGTCAAGTGCACTGAAGGTTTACATTGTTTTGTCCTACTACATCAAAACATGATGCAAATTTAATTTTCTACCAATTACGTAGCGTAAACGAAGCATATTTTTTTACAAGTAAATAAGCACAGCAAGAACGATTGTGTTATTGCTGAGATAACAGAGCCAATTTGCGACATTGCACTGGAGTGATAATGAGATGTCACACAGGTGTACAACAAGATGCAAACGCAATTATTGTTTTAGCACCTCAGATAGGATCAACGTCACTACGTGCCCTGGGTTGACTATTTCAGGGGTGTCATACACATCCTTCTGTCACTCAAAGGGTCAGCTGACTCCCAGAGACCTGTAACACCATCCTGCTGATAACAGTTCAACAGGCAGAGATGGGAGAAGGACAGACAGCTGAACAAACAGACGCACAGAACACAGCAGACACAGACAGGGTTGAAAGACAACGAATAAAACGTCCCCACGTTTGTGTTGATTTAAATGGGACTTTTAACCCTTGAATGCCGGAGGAGTGTCCAGCAAAGCACCTCTCTGGCACTCAAAGGGTTAATTGTGGTTTAAGGGGAATATATAGTAGTCTGGTGAACACCAACTACAGTACAGCACAGGGTTTCTTCACCCCGGTCCTCAAGTCCACTTAACAGTATAGGGTTTGAGGATCTCCCTACCTGAGTACAGGTGTGTAGTTACTGGTTATCCGTACTTCCCAAGTGTCCCTCTTTAGGAGATATTAGGGGCTCATACCACCCAAGTGTCCCTCTTTAGGAGATATTAGGGGCCCATACTTCCCAAGTGTCCCTCTTTAGGAGATATTAGGGGCCCATACCTCCCAAGTGTCCCTCTTTAGGAGATATTAGGGGCCCATACTTCCCAAGTGTCCCTCTTTAGGAGATATTAGGGATCCATACCTCCCAAGTGTCCCTCTTTAGGAGATAATAGGGATCCGTACCTCCCAAGTGTCCCTCTTTAGGACATATTAGGGGTCCGTACCTCCCAAGTGTCCCTCTTTAGGACATATTAGGGGCCCATACTTTCCACTTGTCCCTCTTTATGAGATATTAGGGGCCCATACCACCCAAGTGTCCCTCTTTAGGAGATATTAGGGGTCTGTACTTCCCAAGTGTCCCTCTTTAGGATATATTAGGGGTCCGTACCTCCCAAGTGTCCCTCTTTAGGAGATATTAGGGGTCCATACCTACCAAGTGTCCCTCTTTAGGACATATTAGGGGTCTGTACTTCCCAAGTGTCCCTCTTTAGGATATATTAGGGGTCCATACCTCCCAAGTGTCCCTCTTTAAGAGATATTAGGGTCCATACCTATCAAGTGTCCCTCTTTTGGAGATATGAGGAGTCCATACCTACCAAGTGTCCCTTTTTAGGACATTTTAGGCATGTTCATACCTCCCAAGTGTCCCTCTTTAGGTGATATTAGGGTCCATACTTCCCAAGTGTCTCTCTTTAAGATATATTAGGGTCCATACCTACCAAATGTCCCTCTTTAGGAGATAATAGGTGCCCATACCTCCCAATAACACTCCTTAGAACCCTCCTTAGAAGTTATTAGGGGTCTATACCTCCCAAGTGTCCCTCTTTAGGAGATATTAGGGGTCCATACCTCCCAATAACACTCCTTAGAACCCTCCTTAGAAGTTATTAGGGGTATATACCTCCCAAGTGTCCTTCTTTAGGAGATATTAGGGGTATATACCTCCCAAGTGTCCTTCTTTAGGAGATGTTAGGGGTCCATACCTCCCAAGTGTCCCTCTTTAGGAGATATTAGGGGTCCATACCTCCCAAGTGTCCCTTTTTATCGTATATTAGGGGGGTACACACCTCCTAAGTGAACCTCTTTAGGTGATATAAAGGTTGATACTTCCCAAGTGATAGGTGATATTCAGGGTCCATATCTCCCATGTATCGATCTTTAGATGATATTAAATAGATGGTGAGGCTGGAAAAAGTGATATCTATCAAGTCCAGGCGATGCCAAGCCACCCCTGCTGATCCAGAGGACGGCAAAAAAATATCCTCTTGAAGCCATTTCCAATTAAGCCACAAGTGGGTAAAAAAATATAATTTCTGACTCCAAATGGCAGTCAGATATGTTCCTGGATCAACATCCTATCTGCTTTTAAACCAACTAGCATATATATCTTATTTATTTATTTAGAAAATGTTTTACCAGGAAGAATACATTGAGATTTCTCTCGTTTTCAAGTATGTCCTGGACAGTTTACAGTAGAGGGTTGCTTATTTATACAAATTGAGAAACACTATATATTCCATGTTATTAAATATACATACAAATATTCATATGGAAATTTTAGAATTATAAACAGTTACATTCTGTTTTTAGATATAGAGAAGCATTTACTTTTAAGGATTTTAGACTGGGAGCAGATCTGGTTATTTCAGGCAGATTGTTCCAGGCCATTGGCGCTCTGTAGGAGAAGGCGGCTCTTCCTGCTTCTTTCTTGTATTGTGGTATACGTAGCGAGTTGTTTGCGGTGGAGCGGAGGTTATACTTCGTATGTAGAGCAGGAGTGAGCATACTGCTCAGGTAGTCTGGTAGTTTTCCAGAGAAGTGGTTGTGTACTAAGCAAGAAAGGTGAAGGGCACGTCTAGATTTGAGTGTTAGCCAATTTAGTTCTTTTAACATATCACAGCGATGAGTAGTGTAATTACATTGAAGGCTAAAGCGGCATATTGAATTATACAGGGTGTCAAGTTTACTAAGATGGATTTCTGGGGCTGGAGCATAAACTACATCACCATAGTCTATGACAGGCAGCAACATCTGTTGCACAATACGTTTTCTTACCAGGGGACTTAAACATGATTTGTGTCTAAAAAGAGCACCGATTTTGGGATAAAGCTTGGAAGTTAACTTGTCAATATGATGTCCAAAAGTGAGGCTGGGGTCAAGCCACATACCAAGATATTTGTAGGAGTCCACTGGGGCCAAATTACGATTAGACTCCGTTACAATGGATATTTGGGTATTGCCGAGATTACGCAGTTTGTGTTTTGTGCCAAATATCATTGTGACAGTTTTGTCTGTGTTTAAGAACAGTTTGTTCCTTGCTATCCATCTTTCAACCTCGCAGAAATCATGTTGTAATATGTCCTCAAGGTGTGATATGTTTGAGTTTTTAGTATAGAGAATGGTGTCGTCTGCATACATGTGTACTGAAGATGATTTGCAAACCTTGGGAAGATCATTTATAAAAAGAGAAAACAGAAGCGGGCCAAGAATGGAGCCTTGAGGAACTCCACTTGTTACTTTGAGAGTAAGGGAGTCATTGCCAGCAACTGACACATACTGCATTCTGTCTGATAAATAGGATCGGAACCAGTTTAGAGAATTATTACCCAGTCCTGATCTTTGGAGTTTATTTATAAGAATATTATGGTCTACGGTGTCAAAGGCCTTGGCAAAATCTAGGAAAATGGCTCCTGTGAGGTCACCATTTTCCATGCCCGTCTGGATATCGTTGGTTACTTTTAGGAGGGCTGTGACTGTTGAGTGATTTGGTCGAAAGCCTGATTGAAGAGGGGTGAAAAAACTAGTCTGTTGGTAATATTTATTTAGTTGCACATGTACACATTTCTCTAGGATTTTGGATAAAGTGGGGAGTAGGGATATTGGTCTATAGTTTGATACTACACTTTTATCCCCACTTTTGTGGATAGGCACAACTCTAGCCACCTTCCAGGATTTGGGCATGTACCCTGTTGCCAAAGAGGTATTAATTAAAGAAGCAATCGGTTTGGCCATTACCATGGCACTGAGCTTTAATAGCATTGTTGGTAGTTTGTCAGGGCTAGATTGGCATTTCATTTTTGGATTGAGGAGGTGATCATATATTTCGCTTTCATTTACTGGCATGAAATTGAATTCATATTCAGAACTGGGCCGGGCAACAGGTGCCAGTGAATGTTCTGTAGATGGCTGAACTTCTGAGTTATCTTTGTTTTGTGTAATCAGGGTGGTGGCACATCCAATAAAGTAGCTGTTAAATGCATTGGCTATGGTTGTGGGGCATTGTATTGTTTCATTATCTATGATTATAGTTGATGGGTGAGTATGATTAGGAGGGTTATATCTTCTTCAGCTGTTGTTGATCCAGTGCATGATGCAGGCCTCCTCAGCACATCTCTAACAACTTTGGACCTGGGCCGTTAATTGCAACTGTGTAACAACGAATTTGGTAATTTCATCTACCCATCTTGTCTTTGGTCCTCTTCTTAGGTGTTTCTTCTTTAATGCGCTTCCTTATGGTCTTGCACGTTGCTACATATTCTGCCTGGTTTCTAATGTTGCAGTTTTGCTTAATTTTTCATTGCATTCTCATCACGGCAACTGTTTTTTTTAATATTCAGGTTGGTTATTCTTGTTTTATAGTAAGTGCAAGGGCATGGGCAGTGCCTACCATAGACTTGCTAACAGTCATTTTTTCATTGTGGCTTGAAATGTCTGTGTCTGGAAGGTCTTGCAGTGCAATCTCAAAATGAATATGATTTTTCAATAGCTGGCTAGAGCTGATCTTCATGTTTGTTGACTTGAAAATCTTTCTTTCTTTCTTTCTTTCTTTCTTTCTTTCTTTCTTTCTTCTTTTTTTCTGTCAATGTTGATTTTTGCTCTCACTAGACGATGGTCACTTCCAACATTAAAACAATTTAAGACTGGCACTCAGTGAATATCATTTTATTACTTGCAAGTGCAAAGTCGACTTCACTTGTATTTTCCATGTCCATTTTATCTGGGCCTTTTTCCTGTGGAATGAATTCATGATGTACAACTTTTGTTCTTCTGCAGATTGCATCAGTTGGTTGCCAGTATCTTCTCTTTTTCCAATTCCATATGGTACAATTGATCTTTCACTATTTCGGATCTTATCTATTCTTGCATTCAACTCTGCCATTATAACTTGTAGTGGTAATTATCCTGTGGGTAGAGGGGTAATAAATCATTATAAAATTCTTTGACTTCATCAGTAACTGTGGTTACATGTAGGGGCATAAACTTGAATAATTTGAAGAACATAGCGACTGTTTCATTTGATAGAACAGGAAGTGATTCTTTCAGAAATACTTTCTACTTTTAGGCTTTGTTAATCAAGGATCTGATTCCTCCACATCGTCCATCATTGGTTCCTTTATAGCATAGTGAGTGTTAATCTTCTAATTTGACAAAATATTTTTTACGAGTTTTGCATAAGCCAATGATATCCCAATTTATGTTATTTGGTTCTTGTACGAGTTCCTTTATGAAGGTCTAAAGACCAAAGGCAGCCAAATTAAACCTGGTGACTCTTAGCACCCTCTACCACTGAGCCGGTCTTCCCATTGCTGTAGGAAGTAGCTTTCAAGCGTCTGGGGAATGAGGGCCATTGTTTTTGTTGTAAAGGCATCCTGGGGGAATGGACCATAATCTACCATGCTTTTCCAGTGCGTTAGCAGATCTTGGATAGATTTAGTCTGGTGTCTTAGCTTTGATCTGTCCAGCTTGGATGACCTTGCCAGGAGAATATGCTCACGATGGCATAGTTCTTGGCTTCACTGACACCCAAAAACACTCCCAGAACGATAAGGCATCAACCCATGAGAGTGTGAGCGTGGTGTAGCTACTTCCCCTAGATAGTCAGGGCACTAAGTGGGCATGCTGCAGTAGGAGATAGGTAGGAGGAAGGTTTCATGCATGTCCTCCCCTTGTATCACCTGTGCAGTATGAGTGAGCAGCACTCAAGCTCCTCCATTTAATCTCAAATGTCCTCCTCACTTTGTTGTTTTGTTTTTCCCTTGGTTACTATTATCACAAGCAGAACCCTGTACAAGCATATTCAGTGCTTAGTTACACTGCACCACTGATACAAAGGGAGGGGAAACTTGGACCCTCCCACTACTTTGCTCCTAATGCAATGTGCACATTTGGCATCATGGCGCTGTGGGAGTGACTTTTATTATGAAGGCTGCACACCTGATTCAGCGCATGTTGGAACACATTTCTTAAAACTCCTTGAGGTTGATGTTCTAAAAAAATGTAAGAAATTCTGGAAGAAACTAACTGCACCATAGAGGAAAACTTAAAATTCCACAAAATTCCTTTGAACCTAATGGGGATTTAAACACCTTGATTGCTATAGATTGCACTGTGATATCATCCTGACAGCATTGAGGGTCAGTTTTCTGTCTATCAGATCAGCTAGAGCGAGCACATCACTTTAAAGGATATCGAGCAATACTGAAAAAACATATACTGTGTTTTTCCTGCTGACAGATGTTTTGTTCAAATGTTATTGCAGCTGAAATTTGCATTTTTGGGTGCAGTACTTCCATGGCCTAAAATGTTTTATGGTGGCGCTGTTGCTACAGCAGTTTATGGAGACATTAATCATGACAATTACCCTTCAAAGGTCTCTGTAGCAACAGCACCACTGTAGAATCAGAGGAGGTACTGCACCCCAAAAAAATGCATGTTTGAGCTGTAATAATTTTTTAATAACATTTTTTTAAAAAGTAATGGATATCATCTATCTAGCAAAGAACAATATTGACAATTATGACAGTTGGCTTCAAAGCAGATAGGATGTTGATCCAGGGAAATATCTGACTGCCATTCGGAGTCAGGAAGGAATTTTTTTACCCACTTGAGGCTTAATTGGAAATGACTTCAGTGTTTTTTGCCTTTCTCTGGATCAACAGAGGTCATATGACATGGGCTGGACGTGATAGACGAATGTCTTTTCAGCCTCATCGACTATGTTACTTTGTTACTCTGTTACTTCATATCTCAGCAGTAGGAATTGCCTAGTTTTACTGATCAGGAAAAAACCTAAAATATAAGAATTCAGATGTGGCTGAATGTCATCCTTGCTAGATATTAACAGTTGCGGTGTTAGAGGAGTGTACAATGACTGTACTCAAAAAAAGATAAGAGCTTGGGAAATGTGTCTTCAAATGCTAAACTTTTTTCCCTACCTTCTCCAAAAACTTTTTTTAACAAAAGACAGGTGGGCAAAACTGAACTTCCAAAATCAGCACATTTTTCTAAAGTCAAAAAAAATCAAACACTATTCATAGATGTACTTCATAACTCGAGCACCTAATCATGCAGCCATTGAAGATTTCTTAGCAACTGACAGATACTCTGAAGAAATTATGGCACTGAGAATCTCATAGACGCATTTGCAAATCTGTCTATTTCGTTAAACAGAGTAAGTGTAATAGCTGTGCAGAAAGAGTGCCAACTTGGAGATTAAAGAGAGCTATTAAGGAAAAGTGTTATCTCGGTCTCTGCATACACCACACAGCGTCTTCCTTTTGCTTTGTCAAAACTCTTTTCTGAAGTCCCCAGGACTTTGTGTATCTCTGCCAAAGGAATGATATTTCTATGACTTGTGTTTTTTGAGAAGGTCAGCTTGCAATGTCGGAAGATACATGATAACACAAAATCTTAAATTGTACATGTTTTGGAACTAAATATATTGTAGTCAAACATTGAATTTATTCTCATTTCTTTCAGTAGGTTTGTAGAGAGGCAAACATTTTGTTTTATGTAAAACAAAAAGCTATACTTATAGGACTAAGTGACTTGCAATATGTTTAAAGAACCAGTAAAGTTTCATGTCATAAGGAGAGGACACAACTTTATTTAAATATTTCCAATCATATTATTATTACCTTATTTAACCATAATACTAATCAATCATTAATTAATCACTAATTAACCATCATTAACTGCCAGTCCTTGCCAGTCCACATTCTTTGAAACCAAGCATGGCCAAATTGCATGGGTTCATGCTACAATACCAACATTCTTTAGCACTTCCAGCTGAACCAAACATTCCTGAGCACTTCCAGCTGACTCCCAAGGAATTTCCCCTTTGGCCACCTTAGCTTCAATGGGTAACATCACCACCTTCAACCTAAGTCCGGGGCAAACACCCAAAGGACTTCCGCCCAAGGATAAATCCACATAACTTTACCGCATCATTTACAATCTCTGAAAATTAGTCAAGGACTACCCGCCCCGCTGTTACACACATACACACACACAAACACAGCACACATGCCATAATAGGGAAGGAGGAATGCTTCTCCTTGTCCTTTCTTCCACCCAACTGCAGTCCACTTCTTGTACCACTGTATACCAATTCCTGTACCACACCTTTATAACCCCTTTTCAATACTCCTCCTATGACACACCTCTTCCAATCCGGGTCAACCCTGCCCATGACATGCTTCGCCTCCCTGTACTCTTCACTCCTGTCTGGGGAATTCTTGTCATAAGGAGAGGGTATGATCCCTCAAGTAAACACAGACAATTCTTAGGGATAACAGGCCACAACTTTATTTACATATTTCCAGTCATATTATTATTACCTTATTTAACCATAATACTAATCAGTCTTTCATTAATCACTAATTATCCATCATTAACTGACAGACCTTGCCAGTCCACATTCCTTGAAACCAAGCATGGTCAAATTGCACGGGCTTATGCTAGAATACCAACATTCTTTAGCACTTCCAGCTGATCCCAACATTTTTCAGCACTTCCAGCTGACTCCCAAGGAATTACCCCATTGGCCACCTTAGCTTCAATGGGTAATATCCCCACCCGTGACCTAAATCCAGGGCAAGCTCCCAAAGGACTTCAGCCCGAGGATAAATCCACATAACTTTACCACATAATTTAAGATCTCTGAAAACCAGGCAAGGACTACCCGCCCCGCTGTTACGTACACACACAAACACTGCACACATGCCACAATAGTGAGGGAGGGATGATTCTCCTTGTCCTCTCTTCCCCCCAACTGCAGTCCACTTATTGTACCACTGTATACCACACCTTTATAAACTCTTTTCCATACTCCTCCTCTGGCACACCTCTTCCAATCCGGGTCAACCCTTCCCATGACATTCTTCGTTTCCCTGTACTCTTCACTCCTGTCCGGGGGAATTCTTACCATAAGGAGACGGCATGATCCCTCAAATAAACACAGACACAGTTCTTGGGGATAACAGGCCACAGCTTTATTTAAATATTTCCAATTATATTATTATCATCTTATTTAACCATAATAGTAATCAATCATTAATCACCATGACATGCTTCCCCTCCCTGTACTTTTCGCTCCCGTCCGGGGAATTCCTTATGGAAAAAGTATATATTTTGGGTGGTTTTCTTGCTTATTGCAATAATGGTACTGCCAAGACTGGCAGTTGCTTTATTCGAAAATTATTAAAAGAGCAGTAAACTTTTTTTAATGAAAATACATATTTTACAGAGCATTTCCTGCTGAATAAAACAAGGTCATTCCCATCGCTGTCAGATATTTTATTCAACATTTATAGCAGTTTAAATAATCAGGAAGCGAATTTACTGTGTTTACATCCTGATAGCTCTAACTGACAGGAAGTGACACAGCAGTTTCTATCACATTCTATGGAGAACTGTATGTCTCTGACTTTTCTGACTTTCCTCACCTTTAGAATCTAACAGAAAATCTAATTAGAATTTGGCCACTAGAGGGCACTGTTAATGTAAAAAAACATGGGTTTAAACTGTAATAACTCTGGAAATATAAATCTCTCGGCAATGGGAGTACCCTTATTTTACTCAATAGGAAAATCCCTACAACATATATTTTTTCATGAAAAAGTTTACTGCTCCTTTAAAGTTAAAACTGTCACAAAGAGGTGGAGCTGTTCCTATATACTTTTCTGGGAAGAACTGTAGCCAGTGGCTCATCTATATATATAAAAGAGAAAGACTCATTGCATAATTTATGTCTCCTCAGGAGACACACACACCCAGGGGTGGCAATAAGGAGGGGTTACTGTTCCCATTGGGTGATTCAATGGGGGCGTGATTTGGCCCGCCCCCACTATGCAGCCCGCCCACCACTATCAAAGTCAGAAAAAAACAATATGGCCGCCACTTTCTCCTACACCACAGACAAACACACACATGCCCCACTCACACAGCACTAAACTCACACACATGCCCCACTCACACAGCACCACACACACATGCCCCACTCACACACACAAATGCCCCACTCACACACACAGCACCACACATACAAAAGCCGGAAAGAAATATGGCTGACACACAGTCACTCACCCTGACTCCCAGTGGCCTCAGCAGGACCTGTACTACAGCCACTGAGGAACAAAATGGCACTCAAAGGGTTAAGGTAGGTCCTCATTGCTCAATTATTTCTTCACTGTCATCATTTGCCATGCAAAACACAGGACAGACAGCCATCAGGTACACACTTAACCCACTGACTGCCACAGGGTTGTGTATCAAGTTTTAGCCCTCAGTGAGTGTGTTCAAACCCCTCACACTGTAAACTTGCATTTCCCTCCCACTTCTCCTCCTTCTCCAGCCTATTACTAACACTTTTCCACATTTATGTTAAGCCCCGCCCCTACTCGCGATTAAGCCCCGTCCCCTTTTAACCCAAATTGCCCCATTGCTCTCTCCACATCAGCAGCACATGAGGGACTCCACAAGTAAAAGTTCCCAGGTATTACACACACATGCCCCACTCACACAGCACCAAACACACACAAAGCCAGAAATAAATATGGCTGACACACAGTCACTCACCCTGACTCCCAATGGCCTCAGCAGGGCCTGTAGTACAGCCACTGAACGGTGCTGCATCACCGGGGGAACAAAATGGCACTCAGAGGGTTAAGGTAGGCCCTCACTGCTGAATTACTTCTTCACTGTCATAATTTGCCATGCAAGACACAGGACAGACAGCCATCAGATTCACACTTAACCCACTGACTGCCACAGGGTTGTGTATCAAGTTTTACCCCTCAGGGAGTGTGTTCAACCCCCTCACACTGCAAACTTGCATTTCCCTCCCACTTCTCCTCCTTCCCCAGCCTATTACTAACACTTTTCCACATTTATGTTAAGCCCCGCCCCTACTCATGATTAAGCCCTGCCCACTTTTAACACAGATTGCCCCATTGCTCTCTCCACATCAGCACCACATGACTCCCTTCCAGGGACTACACAAGTCAAAGTTCCCAGGTGTGAATACACTTCCCACTGCTATTTAACTCTGACATGCCTCTCTATACATTAACCATTTGAGTGCCAGAGGGGTGCACAACTCATGCACGCATGTGTTTCTGCGCATATATGTTGCGTGCGTGTGTGTGTGTACATCTCTGTTACATATTTGTGTGCATCACCGGTGTGTGTGCATGTCTTTTGCATGTCTCTGACGCTCACTGTGTGTGTGTGTCTGCCTGTGTGTTGCATATGTCTGTGTTTATCAGTGTGTCTACATTTCACACACGCGCGCCCAACACCGTCCCACATTGGTAGTGTATATATATAAGAGAGAGAACCTGCGTCCCCTGCCACACACACCCAGGGGCGGCTGTAAGGAACAGTTAGCCTGCCCCCCAACATCAGTCTTAACCTAGGCTGACCAGACCTCACCTTTAACTGGGGACGCATAGGAAAAATACATACTGCAGGACTGCTTTCATTTCAGTGAAGTACTGCAAAATGGCTATTTCCTATGTGTCCCCGGTTAAAGGTGAGATCTGGTCAGCCTACCTTAACCCTTTGAGTGTCAGAGGGGTACGCATACATTGCAATGCGTTGCGTACCTCTCTGGCAGTCAGAGGGTTAGCCCTCTCCTCCACAACTCACCTACTGCTACATCACTTCTCTCGACTTACAACTCCTACTCTAAACAACTCATGGCACAATACTATAACCCACCAACCAGCAGCTCCCATTTTGCTGGGGAGCCACACATTGATCACTTCTTTTAAAGACACACTGGGACACTCAGAGTCAGCTGGGGAATAGGTTAGAACACACAGATCTTCAGTTTCAATGCTAAGAACTGGGGCTGATGGACTCACTTTGTTTCAATTTAACCCTTTGAGTGCTGTTGCAATGCCTTGGATACCTCTCTGGCACTCAGAGGGTTAAGCCCATTAACCCCTGAAGTACCAGAGATGATATGCAGCACACTGCTCTGCGTACCTCTGTCACTTAAAGGGTTACTATCTGTTTGGAAAGCTTCCACATTTGGGTATTGTGCAGCCCACTGTTTCCTCACAAGTGGCCCACAGGGTTAAACTGATTTCTTTGAAAATGTCCATTGATTTCTATGAGACTATTAATTCTATCAATGCTACAGACAATGCAAACACATTGCCAAAGCAACGCATTGGGGACCATTGTAGCATTCAAGGGGTTAAAGCCCCATTTATGTCAACACGATTTTCCTGATTTTTCAATTCAACCCTATGGTGTCAGTTTTTTTGGAGTTGCACCCTTTATCTTGATACATAAGGCCCATACAGTTATACTCTTACCCCATTAATCTAAACCCATTTATACTTTTAGCTCTTGCAGCAGCTTACTGTGCACTGTGATCTGTGAGGCTGATGTACTAACACAAAGAGGAACAATTCATCTGTACCATACAGAACAAATACAATGCTTTGCTGACCTCTCTAGCGTTGAAGACGTTAAAACGCCCATTTAAATAAATGGGTATTGTTCCCTGTGCTGCTGTTACTTTTCCACAAAATTCCACCACTTTCCTTAGTATATGAGCCTTCCTGTTTTGAAGCCTATTAGCTGTTAGGGGTCCCTGTATTGATCCCTTGCCTACGGCCCATGGACAAATAATCCGGTTCTGTCCCAGCCGACCACCACGGCCCACTAATGCAAGGAGCGCCCAACATGTGTCACATATTTCTTTCACTGCCAGAGGACTATACAACTCATTACACATCAATGTGTTGTGTCCCTCTCTCACACTCAGAGTTAAAGTGCTTCACTCCAACCAACTGCTACACTAGGTCTGTATAATGCAGTAACCCTACAGCCCTGTATTTCATGTCTACTGAACTGTCTATGTATAGTAATTTCTCTCCCTCACCCATTACTTTACTGTAACACTTCACTGTCCCTCCTCTCCTCAATCTCTCATCTCCTCCTCCCTTGTCACCCCCACTCACCTATCCCCTTGCCATTCATCCATAGTCCCATAGGGCATTATTCATCAAGTAACACAGCACACTCACTTCAACTGTAAGGATGCAGGGCCTTATTCATCAAGTAACACAGCGCACTCACTTCAACTGTAAGGATGCAGGGCCTTATTCATCAAGTAACACAGCACACTGACTTCAACTGTAAGGATACAGGGCCTTATTCATCAAGTAACACAGCACACTGACTTCAACTGTAAGGATACAGGGCCTTATTCATCAAGTAACACAGCACACTGACTTCAACTGTAATGATACAGGGCCTTATTCATCAAGTAACACAGCACACTCACTTCAACTGTTAAGATACAGGGCCTTATTCACGAAGTAACATAGCACACTCACTTCAACTGTAAGGATACAGGGCCTTATTCACCAAGTAACACAGCACACTCACTTCAACTGTTAAGATACAGGGCCTTATTCACGAAGTAACATAGCACACTCACTTCAACTGTAAGGATACAGGGCCTTATTCACCAAGTAACACAGCACACTCACTTCAACTGTAAGGATACAGGGCCTTATTCACCAAGTAACGCGGCACACTCACTACAACTGTAAGGATACAGGGCCTTATTATCATGTAACACAGCACACTCACTTCAACTGTAAGGATACAGGGTCTTATTCATCAAGGAACACCGCACACTCACTTCAACTGTAAGGATACAGGGCCTTATTCATCAAGTAACACAGTACACTCACTTCAACTGTAAGGATACAGGGCCTTATTCATCAAGCTGAAGAGCTGCAATTAAATTTTTTTTACAAATCTTATCAGCATATCTACATCCCCACTGCGTCTGTCACACACTGTCTACACATGTGACATCATATGCCTATGTGTGTGTGTCTCCATATGTATGCGTTTCACAGTGTGTGACACGCTCTGTCTCTTTAAGTGCGTGTCTGTAACACTGCATATTTCTGTTTCACACAATGTCTCTCTGTGTAAATAATATGACGGGCAATGCCGTCCCACATTGCTAGTCTCTCCTATAAAATGCAATAGAATAATTGTTGGAACATCAGATCTGTCTTAACGCCACATAACAATGCTGCTTACAATTTAACCCATTGAGTGATAGAGAGGTATAAATGGCATTGCATTGTAATGCTTAGGCTGCCTCTGGCACTCAAAGGGTTAAGAAAGAAAAAATTGAACTGTAATTACTTTGGAATTAAGCAGCTTCCAGCAGTGGGCATACAGTTTGATTCCACACTACGAAATCTTCGTAGAGCCACAATTTAAAAAATAATGAACTCCAGACCTATATTGATACAAATATAGGTATACACTCCTCAATTTAAAATTGCAGGAGATATTTAGTGTGAGTATATGTTGTAGTATTATCTTCAGGTATACTCCTGTATGTCAGTGACATGTAAACAAACAGTTCATAGGAAAAATAAAAATATATTCTCACCAAACGACTGAATATCCACTAGGCACCTTCATTTGGTTTGATGTTATGGACTGGAAAGGTCCGGTTCTCCATACTGCAATCCTGTATCTTTCAGTGGTATATCCACTTATGTCATACCGTGTACGATAAGGATCAGTTATTACAGGAACACATACAAAGTCTGGAGTCTATGTGCAAAAAAAGACAATTTATTATACAAATATAAAGTGCTCAAACTTTAGAAACCCTTAGCCAGTTTCAAAGTGCAAAATGCCATTTTCAAAAAGGGAAGTGATTAGTGGTTACACCTACACCTATTATGAATTAGTTGAGGTGTCAGTCTCAAAAGCAGAGTATGCCAGTTACTCTCCCTATTAACACATGCTTTTGCCAAGTCTACCAAGCTTATCTATCCATTTTAGGACTTTCTCCAGATACTTCATTTTTTTTTTTTTAAATCTACCATATTGAATAAACTTAAAGAGGATCTATCACCCCTACAAAAGTTAAGCTTATTATATAGAGTGTATATATACAAAATGCTGAAACCGTTATTGATTTTTTTTTTTTAAATGCTATTTATGTTAAAACGATAGCTTATAGAGTGCCCTGTACCCTACTTTCACATACACGTCAGTTGTTGCTCTGCCCCCACTCCCTTCCCACTACGCAGCCTCCTCCTATGACGGAGGCTGTCTGTCTTTAAGCTGGAGCGATCTCATTGGCTAGATATCAATCTCTGCCAATGAGATTGCTCCAGCCTACAGACAGAAGCCTCCGTCATCGGAGGAGGCTGGGTAGTGGGAAGGGAGCAGGGGCAGTGCGGCAATCTGCGGCAACGGAAGTTTATGAGGAAGTAGGGTGCAGGGCACTCTGTAAGCAATCGTTTTAACACAAATAGCGTTTTTAAAAAAAATTAATAAAGTTTTCAGCATTATGTATATTTACTCTACATAATAAGCCTAAGTTTTGCAGAGGTGATAGATCCACTTTAAATTCAGGCATTACTAACCCTTCAACAGTGTTTCGCAAGTCCCAGGCAGCACTCTTCTAGGATAATACAAAGTCCTGGAATGAAGACTCTAGAACACAGAGTTGTAAACAATAGAAGGAGAACTGCCCATTGCCTGTGGTGACAGGAAGTGAGGTCTCTGCTGGACTACAACAACATGTCTTCCAGACAGAGCTCTAAACTCTAGAAGGAGAAATGCTTATCGCCTACTGTGACAGGAAGTAAGGCCTCTGCTGGTCTACAACAAAATGGCTTCCAGACAGAGCTCTAAACACTGGAAGGAGAAATGCTCATCGCTTACTGTGACAGGAAGTGAGGCCTCTGCTGGTCTACAACAAAATGGCTTCCAGACAGAGCTCTAAACACTGGAAGGAGAAATGCTCATCGCTTACTATGACAGGAAGTGAGGCCTCTGCTGGTCTACAACAAAATGGCTTCCAGACAGAGCTCGAAACACTGGAAGGAGAAATGCTCATCGTCTACTGTGACAGGAAGTGAGGCCTCTGCTGGTCTACAACAAACTGGCTTCCAGACAGAGCTCTAAACACTAGGAGGAGAAATGCTCATCGCCTACTGTGACAGGAAGTGAGGCCTCTGCTGGTCTACAACAAAATGGCTTCCAGACAGAGCTCTAAACACTAGGAGGAGAAATGCTCATCGCCTGTGACAGGAAGTGAGGCCTCTGCTGGTCTACCACAAAATGGCTTCCACAGCTCGCTAAACACTCGAAGAGAAATGCTCATCGTCTACTGTGTCAGGAAGTAAGGCCTCTGCTGGTCTACACCAAAATGGCTTCCAGACACAGCTCTAAACACTAGGAGGAGAAACACTCATCGCCTACTGTGACAGGAAATGAGGCCTCTGCTGGTCTACACCAAAATGGCTTCCAGACAGAGCTCTAAACACTAGGAGGAGAAACACTCATCGCCTACTGTGACAGGAAATGAGGCCTCTGCTGGTCTACAACAAAATGGCTTCCAGACAGAGCTCTAAACACTGGAAGGAGAAATGCTTATCACCTACTGTGACAGGAAGTGAGGCCTCTGCTGGTCTACAACAAAATGGCTTCCAGACAGAGCTCTAAACACTGGTAGGAGAAATGCTCATTTTCTACTGTGACAGGAAGTGAGGCCTCTGCTGGTCTACAAGAAAATGCAGAGCTAAGGACAAGTGCTTTGCTGCTCTCATCTCTGCTGTTTCCCTGAATCCATACACATCCATAACATGGTCTGTGTGTCTTACTTGGATCATTACCGCATGCCCAAGACATGTGATATTCTATAGAGTCTATTCACTAAGATGTCTCCAAATTTGGAGGTCTTAATAAATTGGATCTATAGAATAATATAGGAACTGGAGAAGTGATATCACTGGAGAAGTCATCTCTTTATGTTTATCTCTTCTCTATCACACTTTAGTGCACAACCCCCAATGTTTTAAATGTTTCAGAAGATTTCAGGACCAACAACAGATTTAAGGACCAGTGACTGTCCTGGCACATAATGAGTTAAAGAATCACAGCGCATCTGAGGGCACACTCTCATCATGCCGGGAGGCTGAAGCTTATTGCTCCGGTCTTTTGTCTTTCTCTTGGTGAGCAGCTACATGTGATCGCTTGAATGTGCCAGCTCAGCAAATAAAATGGCTATGGTCCTCACGTGTAAAAAAAACCCTAGTCCTTAAGGGGTTAAGAATAGTGTTGAGCGAGCATGCTCGGCCGATGCTCGGATCGGCTCGAGCATCGCTCTGCTCGGCACATGGCGGTACTCGTACGAGTACCGCATGTGCTCGCCCGCCATGTTCGGGTCTCCTCCCCGCACGTTTTGCGGCTGCTGCGCAGCCAATAAACGTGCAGGGAGGCTCTGACATCGGTGTAATGCCAGCAGCCATGTTGGCTGCTGGCATTACACTGATTGGCTGGCCAGAACCCGTGGTCGGGTGCTGTATAGCACCTGACCAGCGAGTTCGGCTCAGTCTTAGCCAGGGAGAGCTGAGGATAGGAAGGGAAAGTCAGTGTAGGGAGGAAAAAAAGCAAAATTGTGAAAAAAAAGAACCAAAAGTCCTTTTTAGGACTACTGTGTGTGGGGGCAGCAGGTTATTTTGTGTGGGGGGGGGAAAAAAAAAAATATATATATATTCTGTTTAGTGTGCAAAGTTGCAGATTAGAGCACATTCTGTTTAGTGTGCACAGTTGCAGATTAGAGCACATTCTGTTTAGTGTGCAAAGTTGCAGATTAGAGCACATTCTGTTTAGTGTGCAAAGTTGCAGATTAGAGCACATTCTGTTTAGTGTGCAAAGTTGCAGATTAGAGCACATTCTGTTAAGTCTTCAAACTAAAATATTAAAGTCACATATTCCATTCAGTGTGCGTCGCCGCAGTTTAGCAGCACATTCTGTGTACTGTGCAGAGTTGCAGAATAGGAAGAAATACTGTTAAGTCTTCAAACTAAAATATCAAAGTCACATATTCCATTCAGTTTGCTTCGCCGCAGTTTAGCAGCACATTCTGTGTACTGTGCAGAGTTGCAGAATAGGAAGAAATACTGTTAAGTTTTCAAACTCAAATATTAAAGTCACATATTCCATTCAGTGTGTGTCACCGCCGTTTAGCAGCCTATTCTGTGTACTCTGCACAGTTGCAGAATAGGAAGAAATACTGTTAAGTTTTCAAACTCAAATATTAAAGTCACATATTCCATTCAGTGTGTGTCACCGCCGTTTAGCAGCCTATTCTGTGTACTCTGCACAGTTGCAGAATAGGAAGAAATACTGTTAAGTCTTCAAACTCAAATATTAAAGTCACATATTCCATTCAGTGTGTGTCACCGCCGTTTAGCAGCCTATTCTGTGTACTCTGCACAGTTGCAGAATAGGAAGAAATACTGTTAAGTCTTCAAACTCAAATATTAAAGTCACATATTCCATTCAGTGAGTGTCACCGCCGTTTAGCAGCCTATTCTGTGTACTCTGCACAGTTGCAGAATAGGAAGAAATACTGTTAAGTTTTCAAACTCAAATATTAAAGTCACATATTCCATTCAGTGTGTGTCACCGCCGTTTAGCAGCCTATTCTGTGTACTCTGCACAGTTGCAGAATAGGAAGAAATACTGTTAAGTTTTCAAACTCAAATATTAAAGTCACATATTCCATTCAGTGTGTGTCACCGCCGTTTAGCAGCCTATTCTGTGTACTCTGCACAGTTGCAGAATAGGAAGAAATACTGTTAAGTCTTCAAACTCAAATATTAAAGTCACATATTCCATTCAGTGTGTGTCACCGCCGTTTAGCAGCCTATTCTGTGTACTCTGCACAGTTGCAGAATAGGAAGAAATACTGTTAAGTTTTCAAACTCAAATATTAAAGTCACATATTCCATTCAGTGTGTGTCACCGCCGTTTAGCAGCCTATTCTGTGTACTCTGCACAGTTGCAGAATAGGAAGAAATACTGTTAAGTCTTCAAACTCAAATATTAAAGTCACATATTCCGTGTAAGATGAAGAAGGCGGGTAAAAAGGGACGGGGAAGTGGACGTGATCCTGATAGTTCAGGGCGCGGGTCAGGACGCGGAGAAACTGTGCCTGGTGCCAGAGCACAAGAAAGAAAGACATCCACCATACCTAGCTTCATGTCTCATTTCACAGGGCATCGCAGGACATCACTCTCGAGGTCCGACCACTGCGAACAGGTGGTCGGTTGGATGTCAGCTGATACTGCTTCCAGTCGGTTAAGCACCACCCTGTCTTCCACCAAGTCCACTCTCAGTAGCCAAGAGTCTGGTCAACATAATCCTCACTCTGATCATCCTTCCTCCCACCATACACGGTCTGGTCAAAGAAGTGATCCCACACTGGGATATAGTGATGAGCTCGTCTCATCACCAATCCTTCATTTGACCCTCTCTCCAAGCACGCTTGCAGAGGAACATGACATCTTGTGCCCTGATTCACAACCTCTAGAGGGTACCCAATCACAAGAAGATGACAGATGTGAACGGCATTTAAGGTCAAAGGAAGTAGTGGATGATGATGATGATGATGAGACACAGTTGCCATTAAATCAACCACTATTTCCGTCTCAAGACCTTGTTGAGGAGAATGTTATACAGTTGTCAATGACTGAGTATGTGGTGGGATCAAGACATGAGGAGGATGATCAGAGTGAGGAAGTGGAGGAGGACTTGGTGGACGATGAGGTGACTGACCCCACCTGGGAAGGTGTAGAGCCGAGCGATGACAGCAGTCCTGAGGGTGAGCCATCTGCAGCACCGCAACAGGCTGGAAGAGGCAGTGGTGTGGCTACAGAAAGAAGGCGGACCGCACCAAACCGGCCCGCAAATGTTCCACGGAGCACCCCCTTGCGTAAATCTACCTTGCCAAAGGGTAGGTGTTCCGCGGTATGGCGTTTTTTTAAGGAAAGTGCGGACGACAAAAGAATTGTAGTTTGCAACCTGTGCCACACCAGAATGAGCCGAGGCATGAACACTAGAAACCTCACCACCACCAGCATGATCCGACACATGGCATCCAAGCACCGTAGTAAGTGGGAGGAACGCCTGGATCGCCCATCTGTGTCTGCAGGCCACACCACTGCCTCCTCTTCCCCTGTTTTCGGTGCCGGCCAATCGCCTGTCGAAGGCGCAGGCCCGCATACCTCCCGCCCTGCACCTGTACCATCTGAAGCACCATCAGCGACCACATCCACTTCCCTGTCCCAGCACAGCGTCCAAATGTCGTTACCCCAGGCATTTGAGCGCAAGAGAAAATACCCAGCCACCCACCCACAGGCCATAGCACTAACCTCACACCTTTCCAAATTACTGGCCATCGAAATGCTGCCATTTAGGCTTGTGGACACTGAGTCCTTCCGCAGCCTGATGGCAGCAGCTGTCCCTCGGTACGCGGTCCCCAGCCGCCACTACTTTTCCCGGTGTGCCATCCCCGCATTACACCACCATGTGTCCCGTAACATCACCCGTGCCCTGACCAACGCAGTTACTGGGAAGGTCCACTTAACGACTGACACATGGACAAGTGCTTGTGGCCAGGGACGCTACATTTCCCTGACGGCACACTGGGTGAATGTCGTGGAGGCTGGGAGCGACTCGGACCCTGGGATGGCACGGGTGCTACCCACGCCGAGGATTGCGGGCCCTACCTCCATCAGGGTTTCCGCCAGCACCTACGTTATTGGCTCCTCCTCCTCCGTTTCCACCTCCGAATTCTCTACACGCAGCGCCACTCTCCCATCAGCCAGTAGCTGGAAGCAGTGTAGCACTGCAGTGGGGAAGCGTCAACAGGCCGTGCTGAAGCTGATCTGCCTTGGGGACAAACAGCACACGGCCTCAGAGCTGTTGCAGGGGATTAGTCACCAGACCGAGCAATGGCTCTCGCCACTCAACCTGCAACCAGGCATGGTTGTGTGTGATAATGGGCGTAACTTGGTGGCGGCTTTGGAGCTCGGCAAGCTCACACACGTACCATGCCTAGCGCATGTATTTAATTTAGTGGTTCAGCGATTTCTAAAAACCTACCCCAATGTGCATGATCTCTTGACCAAGGTGCGCCGCGTGTGTGCATATTTCCGTAAGTCATCTACAGCTTCGGCCGGCCTGTTGAAGCTGCAGCAGCGCTTACAATTGCCAGCTCACTGGCTGCTGTGTGACGTGAGCATGCGCTGGAACTCCACCTTCCACATGTTGGCCCGGCTTTGTGAGCAGCAGAGGGCAGTAGTGGAGTACCAGCTGTTACACGGTCGTCGCCTCTCCGTTCAACTTCCTGTAATCAGAAGTGAGGAGTGGGAATGGATGTCAGACCTCTGCGAGGTTTCACGCAATTTTGAGGAATCGACACAGATGGTGAGCGGCGATAACGCTATTATCAGTGTAACCATCCCACTTCTGTGTCTACTGAAACGCTCGCTGCTCACAATTAAAACCGACGCTTTGCATGTGGAAGAGGTGGAAATGGGGGAGGAAGAGCTTACACAAGGTGATAGCCAGAGCACCCTCACTTCGTCTTCTCAGCGACAATTGGAGGAGGCGGAGGAGGAGGAGGAGGAGGAAGACACGGTTGCCTCCGCTACAGAGGGTAGCCATGGAACTTTAGTTCCATCTCTTCAGCGTGGGTGGGCAGAAGAGGAGGAAGAGGATGAGGATATTGAGAGTCATCCTCCTGGTGAGGACAGCGAAATCTTGACTGTTGGTACTCTGGCACACATGGCTGACTTTATGTTAGGCTGCCTTTCCCGTGACCCACGCGTTGTACGCATTTTAGACAACACGGATTACTGGGTGTTCACCCTTCTGGACCCCCGCTACAAAGAGAATTTCTCATCTCTCATTCCTCCGGTGGAGAGGACAAGCAAAATGGTGCAATACCAGAAGGTTCTTTTTGAAAAATTGCTCCAAAATTTTCCATCTGACAATGCTGGCGGCAGAGTACGTGCTACCTTGGCCAACCGAGAAGGGGAGAAAAGGGGAGCACACAGCAGTTCCGACAAAGGCAGGGCAACACTCTCCAAGGCGTGGGACACCTTCATGACACCCCGCCAGCACCCTCACCCTGATGCGCAGCCTAGTGTCACAAGGAGGGAAAAGTTTTGGAAGATGGTGAAGGAGTACGTAGCAGACCGTGTCAGCGTCCTCAATGATCCCTCTGTGCCTTACAACTACTGGGTGTCCAAGCTGGACACGTGGTATGAACTGTCACTCTACGCCTTGGAGGTGCTGGCCTGCCCTGCCGCCAGCGTTCTGTCTGAGCGGGTATTTAGTGCTGCTGGTGGCATCATAACAGATAAGCGTATCCGCCTTTCCACCGACAATGCTGATAGGTTGACACTTATAAAAATGAACAAGGCCTGGATTTCCCCTGACTTCTCCACTCCACTGGAGGAAAGCCCCGGGGGAACATAAACTCACTTTACATATATTATTTACAATGATGGGAATACTCTGTATTCCCATTCACCCCTTCCACCCAAAAAACAGGTATATGGTTGACTCTTAATCTTCTCATCCTCCTCCTCCTCTTCCATATGCCCTGTGCTATAATTTTTATATAGGGCCAGCTCACCAGCGGGCCCTGTGATATAATTTTTATATAGGGCCAGCTCACCAGCGGGCCCTGTTTGCCAATTTTTATATAGGTCAGCTCACCAGCGGGCCTTCTCATATAATGTTTTATTGGGTCAGCTCTCTAGCGGGCCCTCTCATATAATGTTTTATAGCGTCAGCTCACTAGCGGGCCTTCGCATATAATGTTTTATAGCGTCAGCTCACTAGCGGGCCTTCGCATATAATGTTTAGGATGGTCAGCTCTGCAGCAGACCCTCGCCCATAATGTTTTAGATGGTCAGCTCAGCGCACGTTTCCCTCTTAATCATGGCCTCAGTTCAATAAAATCAAGGAAATTTTTGGGATAATTTGCCTCTGCGCACGTTTCCCTCTTAATCATGGCCTCACTTCAGAAAATCAAGGAAATTTTTGGGAGAATTTGCCTCTGCGCACGTTTCCCTCTTAATCATGGCCTCACTTCAGAAAATCAAGGAAATTTTTGGGATAATTTACCTCTGCGCACGTTTCCCTCTTAATCATGGCCTCACTTCAGAAAATCAAGGAAATTTTTGGGAGAATTTGCAGATGATATACAAGTAAATATACAGCAAATATTGTTTGGTAACAATTTTTCGCCTAAAGTCGTTTTTATTTTCCTTTTTGTGTGTTTTATGGTCAGTCTGTAAAAATGGCGTACTACGGGCGAAAGATCGTTCCCAGCAGCGATGTTGGAGTCCAAGATGCATCCAGACATCCTCCCTATGCTGTCCCTGAACCATTTCTGTAGTGTTTCCATCTTTTTCTGCCCTTTTCCTATGGACCAGGCACCCTCCCCTCATCAGAGCAGGGGGTGCCTGGTGTAATGCTCGAGTCCTCCCATTGACTTCAATGGGGCTCGGGTGCTCGGCCGAGCACTCGAGCCTCAGGGGGTGCTCGGTCAGAGCACCCGAACACCCGAGCATTGGGGTGCTCGCTCATCACTAGTTAAGAAAGAATATTTCTGAATAATTTCACACTGCTTTATAGTGAAGGAAAATCAGCCTTGATGTATTAAACGCATCAAATTTAGTTTCTGAAACATTATATATCTAAAGATTCTTACAACCCATAGAGATAAAATCTGCTTTATATATACACAGTGAATTAATGACCCCACTCTAATAACACTTAACGATAACATGGTGCTTATATCAAGGTCCCTTGATGATGCTTTGAGGACATTTATTAATCATTGAAAAGGTCATATTATCTAATATTCATGCCTGCAGAGAAGTGTGTGCGGTGGGAATGTGCAGTGGTTTAGAAGGACATTAAGACTGTCAGGAGCCCAAGTAACTGAGGATCATTTAATATAATGACACAAAACACAGGTCGCAGACAGAGAGCCTGGGGGTTGTCAGTGGGAGATTAGGGGGGTACTGCTGGGAATAAAATAAGCATTCCTTAACCAATCCATCACATGGATTCACTCTCTTCATTTATTAGGTCTACAGTGGCTCACGTTTGCATTCACAGGCGTAACTAGACGTCACCGGGCCCTGGTGCAAAAATTGCCATTGGCCCCCTCCGACTACCTTGTCCCCAATGCCCTCCTCTCCACATTGCCCCCACCTCTCCACATTGCCCCCAATGTCCACCTCTCCACATTGCCCCAACTCTCCACATTGCCCCCAACATCCACCTCTCCACATTGCCCCCACCTCTCCACATTGCCCCAAATATCCTCCTCTCCGCAATGCCCTAACTATCCACATTGCCCCCAATGTCCAACTCTCAGCTTTGCCCCCAACTCTCCACATTGCCCCCAATGTCCACCTCTCCACATTGCCCCAACTCTCCACATTGCCCCCAATGTCCTCCTCTCCACATTGCCCCCAACTCTCCACATTGCCCCCAATGTCCTCCTCTCCACATTGCCGCCAACTCTCCACATTGCCCCCAATGTCTTCCTTTCCACATTGCCCCCAATGTCCTCCTCTCCACATTGCCCCAACTCTCCACATTGCCCCAATGTCCTCCTCTCCACATTGCCCCAACTCTCCACATTGCCCCATTGTCCTCCTCTCCACATTGCCCCAACTCTCCACATTGCCCCCAATGTCCACCTCTCCACATTGCCCCAACTCTCCACATTGCCCCAATGTCCTCCTCTCCACATTGCCCCAACTCTCCACATTGCCCCAATGTCCTCCTCTCCACATTGCCCCAACTCTCCACATTGCCCCCAATGTCCACCTCTCCACGTCGCCCCCAACTCTCCACATTGCCCCAACTCTCCACAGCCAGGGACTTTACCGCTGAGCTATCTCACAAAGCACAAGTTGTATACAATTTATCCTCCTATCAGTGTAGAGAGAGTCTGAATTGATAAATATTCTGCACTGCTGAGTGATCTTCAGAAGCACAAGGAAAAGTCAGGCTTAACCCTCTGTAATTTTGATTCGTATATCAGTCAAGAAAAGACGATTACTAATGTGACAGGGATAATAGTATGTGGTTATATATCTATCTATCTGTCTAGCAATATATCTGTCTATCTATCTATCTATCTAGCAATCTATCTGTCTATCTATCTATTATCTATCTATCTATCTATCTATCCATCCATCTATCCACCGATCCATCTATCTAATCTATCTATCTATCTATCTATCTATCTATCTATCTATCTATCTCTTTATCTATCTCATATCTATCTATCTATCTATCTATCTATCTATCTATCTATCTATCCATTATCTATCTATCTATCTATCTATCTATCTATCTATCTATCTAATACATATATTTGAGTATTGCTTTTGACTTGATAAAGGAAGGTTTTTACTCTCAAAAGCTTGTCCTGAAAATGTATTGTTAGTCCAATATAAAAGGTACTTTCACATACTCATTCATTTTACATTTATACAACTCTACTAACTCAGCTACCCTAAATTAAGAACAGATAGAAAGACAGATAGGCAGACAATCATTTTGTGAGTGCGTGTGTCTGCGTGCATATACTTATGCAATTAATTTAGAAGAAAGAGTGACTTTCAGAACAAAATATTTGCCACTGATGGAAGTCCACAGATATTTTTTCAGGGGGTGAACAAAGCCATAATATGCCCACCCTATATTTGTATGAGGTAAAGGAGGAGTATAGGGATATAGTGCCCCATCTTGGCTCCCGCCACCCCCCCCCCGCGGACAATCATATGCCCACCCCGGTATACAGAGGCTCATATTTCTGCCGTATTGTAAAGATATCTGCATTCTCTGGTAAGTGCAGGATACACTGTATTGACACACCTTTAAGGAATATGTTGGTGGTCAAAGGCTATTTTTCCCACAAATGAGGTAAAAATGTACTAACATTCTACAAAAGAGAACACAAAGCAAGGTGCTGATGGTGCAGTGAAAAGCTTAAAAGTGCAGATATAGTGATTCCCAATGATCACACTCTCTTTTCTGAGAGGCAGTTGAACACATATGTACAAGGCAGTAAATGCACGAGAGAGAAACTGATTTCACACTTCCTGCAACAAAGAATCAGGTCTATCTCAATGGATATAATATCCATTAATAAGTAAGGATTAATTCTGCAGAATGAATATATGGGAATTAATTCATAAAGGCCATTGAAGGACATTGAATTATTTACATGAAGAGGTGAGCTAAGAACGAGCGGTCATCCATTAAGACTAGAGGAAAGGTGCTTTTGACTAAAACAGAGGCATGGACTTTTTAAAGTAAGGGCAGTAAAGCTATGGAATTCTTTGTCTTGGGATGTTGTACTTGCAGATAATGTAACTGCTTTCAAAAAAGCAATGGATGCCTATTTAGCACAGAACAATATTGAAAATGATGACAGTTGTCTTTAATGCAGATATGATGTTCATCCAGGGAAATATATGACTGACATTTGGAGTCAGGAAGAAATTTTGTTACCCACTTGGATCTAAATTGGCAATGGCTTCAGGGTTTTTTTTTTTTTTTTGCCTTCCTCTGGATCAACAGGGGTGTTTTGGCATGGGCTAGACTTGATGGACGCATGTCTTTTTTAATCCTCGTCAACTATGTTACGATTCCTGCCCCGATTAAGGGGATGGTTTATTATTAGGATGTGTTACAGTTCATTTAACCTTGGAATGTCTGGCAGTGCAAGGGTTAAATAGTCACTCCTTAGTCATGCCGCACAAAAAGTGTACAAAAATAGTGTCAGATTTGATGATACAATACACCATCTGTAAAGGACTTTGATGTTGATTTCTTTCACCAGTGCTGAGCTAAAGCTCTTAAAACTACTCAGGAAAATAACATTTCAGCTCTCCAGCTAAAGTTTCCCAATTCGAACTTCTCGTTCTTTGAATAGTTTTCACTGTTGTTACCAGCTGATGGAAATTGGGTCTGATTGCTTGGTTTACAGTTAAAATAACATTGATCAATAAACATTTAATGTATTAAAAAGACATCCTTTTCATACAGAAATCATATGTTGAATGAGGTGACAATCATTTCTTTTCTGGTGAATGTTCTGAGGTTACTGTTACTATGCAGAGAATTAGACTATTATCCTATGTAATAATTCTCTAAGGATGTTTGTCAGAAGCCGTCATGCTCAGTAGAGACAGCCTGCTCCGTGGCTGAGATGGAGCGGGTCGTTCCTAATTAGTGATGAGCGAGCGTGCTCGGCCGATGCTCGGATCGGCTCGAGCATCGCTCTGCTCGGCACATGGCGGTACTCGTCGAGTACCGCCATGTGCTCTCCCGCCATGTTCGGGTGGCGGGGATCTGTGCCGGAAGAGGCACAGATCCGAAGAAGCTCCGCTGGACCACCAGGGACTGGAGGTACGGGGGCATTGCGGAGATGAAGGGGGCATTGCGGAGATGAAGGGGGACATTGTGGAAGAGGGGCATAGACTCTATGCCCCTCTTCCACAATGTCCCCCTTCATCTCCGCTATGCCCGTCTTCCACAATGTGCCCCTTCATCTCCGCTATGCCCCTCTTCCACAATGTGCCCCTTCATCTCCGCTATGCCCCTCTTCCACAATGTCCCCCTTCATCTCCTCTATGGCATAGAGGAGATGAAGGGGGACATTGTGGAAGAGGGGCATAGCGGAGATGAAGGGGCACATTGTGGAAGAGGGGCATAGCGGAGATGAAGGGGGACATTGTGGAAGAGGGGCATAGCGGAGCTGAAGGGGGACATTGCGGAGCTGAAGGGGGCATTCGGAGATGAAGGGGCACATTGTGGAAGAGGGGCATAGCGGAGCTGAAGGGGGACATTGCGGAGCTGAAGGGGGCATTCGGAGATGAAGGGGGCATAGCGGAGATGAAGGGGGCATTGACCAGGCACCCTCCCCTCATCAGAGCAGGGGGTGCCTGGTGTTGCCCCATTCATTTCAATGGGGCTCGGGTGCTCGGCCGAGCACTCGAGCCTCAGGGGGTGCTCGGTCAGAGCACCCAAGCACCCGAGCATCGGGGTGCTCGCTCAACACTATTCCTAATTCATACCGAAATCTTCTTTGCGCACCTTCCTGGGACCAACGCTGCACATGACTGCAGCGCGGCTTCTGACAAGACCGGATCCGGCCGGTTGCTGGGTGGCACTGTGGCCCGTGTAAACGGCCTTTTCAACTAGTTGTAAAAAAAATGCATTCTTTACAGACATTTATCACTCTAAGTGATAACATTGGTGCATTTCTTTTAGTTCATGAGGCTACGCATTAGCATTCAAGGGGTTAAATAATTGCTAGTGTATACAGCTGAAACAGGGACATTGATTGTTCTGTCCACAGCCACGATTCAAAATTATCTGATGTTCTCTATCTCTTGGGACATCCAGCCATGAACGCAATCCAAAAGACACAAATCCCATTGGCCATGCATCAGAGTCCACTCTAGCATTCAAAGGGTTACAAACTGCATTTCCATCAATAGGAATTTTTATTTGTCTCCTAGAGCACAGTTGGTTTACTGGATATTAGCTCCGTTTCTGCTTACAGCAACTTAGCTGCCAACTGTCCCGATTTACTCGGGACAGAACCCAATTTTGGGGCCTAATCCCTCTGTCCTGCATTAACGCTATGTCCCGATTCCCAGGCCTCTTCCCCACATCCCTGTTATTCATGGCTGCTTCGGCATCCTTCAATATACATCACGCTTCTCAATTGAGTGGCTCAAATAGAGAAGAGCAGCAAGATGTCAAAACTTGTACTGCACGTGTACATCACTCTTCATATACGCACACCTGAGTTAGTCCTACTCTGACTCCGGTACTAGCTACTCAAGAGTCTGATCATCAGATTACTACAGCTTAAAGGGATAGTAATACTTTGTTTTAACTTTATTTTATTTTGTAGGCATTAAAAAAACATGAAGAACGATATAAGTCTTATCTCTCAAACCTTTATGGTTTAAGAGATATTCACAAGCAAAGTATCCCCCCCCCCCCCGTTCAGCCAGATCAGAAGGGAGGTGCCCAGGCAGACTGCAGAGAGGAACAATCTTCAATTAAGATAAGGGAAAAAGCTGAAAAGCTTGTCAAGGGGGGCAGGGCTTTCATTGTTTTCATACAAAGAAGATTGTCCCCTTCTGTTATCTGTCTGTCTTACAACCAGATTCACATCTGAGAAGAAATGGCTTACACTAGGAAAAAGGGGCGGGAGGGGGAAACTTTGCTTGAGAATATCTCTTAAACCATAAAGGTTTGAGAGATATGACTTATATCATTCTTCATGTTTTTTAATGCCTACAAAATAAAATAAAGTTAAAATGAAGTATTACTATCCCTTTAACAGGAGTCTCCCTGACCCGGTACTGAGCTGAGTCTGACTCATTAATGTGTTAAGTGTGTTGCAATTAGCCGGGGGGGTTGTTGCAGGTGGGGAAAGTGTCCCAGCTTTGGCAAATTCAGATGTTGGGAGCTATGCATCAGCAATCTCAGATTTGCCACTATATCCCCTTTAAAACAAACATATATGAAAAATGTATGCTGCAGGGCTGCAGTGATTATTACTGGGTTGCAGTAGTTCCTGTGTCACCCTGCAGGGTGTGTGGGAGGGGGATTACCACTTTGGTAATACTGATTCCTCTAACTGGAATCATCAGTGGGTTGACAGAATCCAAAAGACTTTTATATTGTATTTTCAAGACAATTTTCTGAGACTCTCTGGCTCTTAACATTGAATGATAAACTGATAAACTTTAAACGGAGCAATGGATCGAATTGGGGAAATTGGTTTTTGCTCACTTGGGATTTTTAAGACATTGAAGTCACTATACGAAGGTGTTTTCAAAAGATTTTAAAGGACTCTCTAAAGCTCCACCTTCTAGGATGACGTCAGAGAGACATGCAATGGGTTAGCCCGGCGTCTAACACGTGTGAAGGTACATGAGGGAGATTTGTTACACTTGTTGCTTGTCCTGAGGAAGGCCAGTTGAGCCTGGCCGAAACGTTGATCATTTATTAAATTAACCCTTTAAGAAAGCCCAGCGTGTGCTGCATCGCCTTTATTACATATATATATATAGATGTGTAGAGCAGGGCACTCCTTAATCATGATAAACAAAAAAGAACCTGGGTGCTACTTAAAAAATTTATATACAGTGTAAGTTATTAATTACAATAACTAAGAGAAGAGCACTCCATACGATTTGCCAAAAAAATATATAGTAGTTTTTATTGAGTCGACGTTTCAGCCCCAGATGGGCCTTCCTCAAGACTTATGTACACATATAACATCAAAGACCTTAAATACCCCACCTTGGCATTAGGACATTCAACGTGCACGAGAACATTGACCTATATAACCCTAGGATAGAGGTCATCTCCGTGTATATATCTTTAATGCTGAACAAGCTAATATCTGCTAAATTAAACAAACTCACCTGAAGTGAATACCTCTAAGCCAAAGTGACATCTCTAGACACCAGTGATGTAAAGATAAAACAAAGAAATAAAAAGAGGAAACAAAAAAGAATTAAGTGCAAAAATAAAGAGCATAATTAGCCCTCAATGTACCGGAGATCACTGCCGTGTCCATCTCCATGAAATGTATCTGGCATGAACGGCACAGAAATGAGATAAACAAAAATAACTGTGGAGTGCTCTTCTCTTAGTAAATTATAATTAATAACTTACACTGTATATATTCATATGCACTCTTAAAGTGATAGCAATGTTTCACAAAAACAGCAGCCCCAATTAATCTCCATAGTATTTGGGCCATAAAGAGTGTTATTTCATTACTGTCAGAGTTGTAGTTCAAGAGTAATTGAATGATAAAGTTTCCCCTCCCGCCCCTTTTACCTAGTGTAAGCCACCTCCCCTCAGATGTGGAATCTGGTCCATAGACCAGACAGCTCACATCAAGGGACAATCTTCTTCCTATGAGAACAATGAAAGCCCTGCCCCCCTTGACAAGTTTTTCAGGTTTTTCCCTTATCTTAATTGAAGATTGTCCCTCTCTGCTATCTACCTGGGCACCTCCCTTCTGATCTGGCTGAGCACAGATCTCTACTACTGAAGCTCCCGTGCACCGCTCTAGTAATGCAGAGGCTGGGAGATGATGTAATCTCCCAGCGCTCTGTATTAATAGAGCGGCGCGCCAAATGGGAGATCTGCTGAGCTGCTGATGCGGGCGAGGGGGTCGCAGGGGGCGGCCGGGCCCATGGAGTGATGGGCCCGGTCGCAGGTGCGACCACTGCGACCCCTATTGTTACGCCACTGGGCAGTGGTATACCTCCAAGTGTCCCTCTTTAGGAGGGACAGTCCCTCTTTGAGACCTAAATCCCTCTGTCCCTCTTTCTTACCCTGGTGTCCCTCTTTTTAAGAAACTAAACAGTGTGGTGTGTATATAAGTGTATCAAACTGCTCCACAGCCATAAAACTCACATTAATGTTTGTTTAAACATCAGTATATGTATATATAAATTAGTCTGTGTAAATAAAATACTTTGGTCTTGCTCTAAATCATTTCTTCAGTTACACAAAGAGATGTCAGTAGGTAATGAAATAACCTAAACATTCTTGGTAATACCCCACCCACAAGCCACACCCCCCAGCAACACCCTCTGAAACAAAAGTGTCCCTCTTTGGCTATTTGAAATGTTGGGAGGTATGCAGACGGTGGTGGTTAATGGAGAATATTCAGACGAAGGTTGTGTTACTAGTGGGGTACCTCAGGGATCTGTACTGGGGCCCATTCTTGTTTTTTCTTTTTTTTTTAAGTTTTTTTGAGAAATAAAAAGCAATACAGCATCAAGAAATGGTATATTCCAGAGTGAAACTAGAAAATCAAGTATTAAAATATTATAGAAGAGAGTATAAGAAATATATAGATGCATCATCCAATAGGTAGAACAAATGATAAAAGCGTGTAAAGAGTGAGAAGTATCCCATTGTAAGGGACAAAGGGCAATGTGCTATGAGTACAAAGCACTAATAAAATACTGAAATGGGTCTTCCAAAAAAAAGGGGGTAATTCTTTTGAATATTTTATTAGTGATATTGCAAAAGGTCTTCCATTTAAGGTATGCCTTTTTTGTAGATGATACAAAGATCTGCAACTGGATAGACTTTCCTGGGGGAATAAGCCAAATGGCAAGTGATTTAGGTAAATTAGAAGAATGGACAAGAGTGTGGCAGATGCAGTTTAACATTGATAAATGTAGAATACTGCACTTGGGACGTAAAAATCCAAAGGAAGAATATAGTATTAAGGGTACAGGATAAAGTGCACAGCAGCTGGTTCAGCATCTCCATGTTTGCCTCTCATGTTCTTGCAAGTGTAGGAGTAAGTGTGTGTGTAAGTAACAGAGTATGCAAAGTGGTAATTGTCTGTTTGTCTTGAATGTATAATGTATTTATGCTTGTCTGTGTAGTATTTGTCAATCAGTCATCTCAGCAAGCAAGCTAGCTCTGAGAGCACGTATCATTCACATCAGTCATAAAGAGTTTGTTTGTTTGTTTGTTAGCGGTTTTAGTTGTTTTTTAATGCTTATTTCTCCCTTCATACCTACATCTAGCAAACAACTGCTAGTGTCTACCACTAAAACTCCTGTCACAGAACTCTAGTTTCCTATCTTTGCCTTTCTAACTACATTAGCTAGCAGCAACATTTCAACTGCTTTCTGTCTTTCAAGCACAGAATGACAACATGCAGTAAATTGATATCCTTTTTATACTAGCGCAGCAGAAATAAATGGGAGAGACTCATATGTGGAGTATACATTATTATCATTGATTTCAATACAACGAAAAAGGTGGAAAAAAGCGGAAAAACTGCACTTTTCTCAGAAATTCCTATGAAAGGCAGAACATTCTGTTTTTTTGCATTTTTCACTTTTGAGGCAAAAACTTTTTCCCATCGCTGAGTGCCACTGCACGAGACAAAAAGGTGTGTGGTATCATGTATGAGACTTCTACTTTACTTGTACTGAGATATAAATACATAGATCATGCGAGGTGCTAATTGTGGTTTGAGACAGACACAGAAACTCCATCTTGTCTTCCTGTGATTATCTTATTCCTTAGGGGGTGATTAATGGATCGCGGAGGGCTCAGAATGTGCACTAATGCAATCACAGCACATTACTGCTTTAGCTTCCAATCATGTCCTTCCCTTTAGTACCAAATGAGCCATCTCTTCAAAGAAAATATTAACCCTCAGTGTCAGGGATGCAGGGATCTCTAACCCATTGCTTTGCAATGCATTGCATACCTTACAGGAACCCAAAGGGTTAGCAGTCAACTTCTGCTTCTTTCCTCCACTAAAAGGGATTCTATCAGCTACGGACAACCCTCAGAATCGTAACTCCATTTCAATTTTCCGTTTCTTTTTTGGAAAACTAGTTTTTGAGTTATTTAAATGTATAGGGTATGCTAATTAACCTTTTGAGTGCCAGAGAGGTATCCAACGCATTGACACGTAAACCTTTTTTTAGTGGGCCTACTTTCCTTAGTACGGAAAGCGTTAAGTGACAATGAGTGGGGGGAGGTAATGTAGGATTATGACAGGAAGTGACTGCACAGCATTCCTTAATTAGTATATGCTATATAATTAATATCTCGAAAGCTAATTTAAGAGACAATGGCTGGGGGAGGTAATGTAGGACTAAAATAGGAAGTTCCGGCATGGCATGCCTTAATTAGGAACACCACATTTCAATTCTGCCATTCAGGGACACTGCATAGAGAAGATCGCACCACAAAGTTTTAAACACTAGAGGGAGCACTGTACAATGACTGCTGTGACAGAAAGCGATTCCTGTGGTGGGCTACAAGATAATGTATATCAAGCCCAAAGCCTTAAATTACCATTACACCACAATAGAATTGCACTTCAGGTCCTGATTGATGTCAGGATCAAAGCTCAGTTCTCTCTCTCTAGTGTTTAGAGCTCTCTCAAGGAAGCCATTTTTCTGTAGCCCAGCAGAGGCATCACTTTGGGCCATTCTTCTTATAGTGTGTAGACCTCTGAGTTCAGGAACCTTCATTCCAGGACATTGTACTGTCCCAGAAGGCGGCTGCCCGGGACAAGGGACAAACATTTAAAATCCGGGACATGTGGTCACCCTAGCCTTAATTAGTATAATCTATAAATATAATAACTTAAAATAGTTTTATAAATAGAAAAGGCTAATACAACATATAGGTGATTTTGAAAGCGCTTTCAAAATTAATAAAGTTATGTTTAGGCGATAAAGTCAATTTAAAGTTATACTAAAGTCTGAAATGTATTTTTATTGCATTTTTCTAGTATTCAAGAGCATGAGTCATAATTACTGATTTGTTTTCAGGATATTTTCTTTTTAATTCCCACCCACTCTGATATCAGTCGCTTCTGTAGTAAAGGGACTAAGCTGTCAGAGACACTTGCTATGGCTTCAGTTGTCATGGCAACATGACTGGCACTCACTCACACAGAGACATTTGTCTCCCTGTGAGCTGCATAAATACACAGACTAGGTTTAGGGTTGCCACCAAGCCGGTATTTTACCGGCAGGCTGGTAAAAAAATTGGCTTCTGTCCAATGTTAAGTCTATGGAGGGAATGCCATGGCCGGTATTTTTTTGAAGAAAAGGTGGCAACCCTAACTAGGTTGCAGCCAGTGTTCAATATGTATTTATACTGCTCACACTAATCACAGATCTAAATTTGCAGTACATTTCCACTGAAGCTTCCATATAGTGCTTGTTTGTATGCCTGATTGTTTATCTATTCAGGAATCCACTTATCCTATGACAGCTCAATACAGACTCAAGTCCCCTTGGAATATAATGAATGGTTAAAAAAATAAAAACATTTGTCTCAAAGCAATATTTTCTATTCAATATCATAGGAAGACTGGGCTACCTCCTAGCTGTTTCAGTCCACAGCAATTTTGCTTACAACGCTTAGGCAGATGTACCAAAAAATGTGGTACAATTCAGTAGCTGAGCAACTGCTTTAACAAATCCCCATTGATTAAATAGGTATTAACCCCTTGAATTCTGCAGAGACCTCTAAAGCATTGCACGCCCCTCTGGTGCTCAAAGGCTTACATGCCCTATTTAAAGGGACAATGAATATGTATATATATATATATATATATATATATATATATATATATATATATATATGTTGAAAATCTTAGTTGGTGAAAGCACTCACTCTGGCAAACTTAAAGGGATAGTAATGGTTCAAAATAAAAGCAACTCCAATTAATCTTCATAGTATTTGGGTCATGGAGATATTTCAGTACTGTCAGAGTTGTAGTTCAAGAGTAATTGAATGATAAAGTATCCCCATCACGCCCCTTTTACCTAGTGTAAGACGCCTCTCCACAGATGTGGAATCTGGTCTCTTGACCGGACAGATCACAGCAAGGGACAATCTTCTTACTGTGATCATAAGGAAAACCTTTCCCCCCTTGACAGGTATTTCAGGTTTTCCCTTATGATCACTGAAGATTGCCCCTCTCTGCAATCCATCCGGACAGTCTTGCTGCTCTGAGGTGAGCAGTGTTACATCAGTAAAAGGGGTGGGAGGGTGGAGACTTTATCATTCAATTACTCTTGTACTACAACTCTGACAGTACTGAAATAACACTCTCCATGACCTAAATACTATGAAGATTAATTGGAGCTGCTTTTATTTTGAAACATTACTATCCATTTAAATGCCAAGGTGTACATTCCCAGATGGATGAAATCAGAAATAAAGAGGGCAGCACCCATGGGACTTTCAAACAGCAAACAGGTAAATTTTATTAGGCCAACGTTTTGGTCCTCACCTAAATGTTGACCTAATAAAATTTACCTTTTTGCTGTTTGAAAATCCCACGGGTGCTGCCCTCTTTATTTCTGTTATTTCTGTACTTCTTTGGCCAGCAGTGGCGTAACAATAGGGGTCGCAGGGGTCGCACCTGCGACCGGGCCCGTCACTCCAAGGGGCCCGGCCGCCCCCTGCGAACCCATCACCACTCGCCCACAGCCCTGCCCGCAGCAGCTCAGCTGCTGTCCCAGCGCTCTAGTAATGCAGAGCGCTGGGAGATGACATCATCTCCCAGCGCTATGCATAACTAAGAACAGCGCGAGAGGTGGAGGTAGGAGATACGCATGGGGCAACTTGAAGATGGGGCAGGGGGCCCGGGCCCGGCGGCAATTCCTGCACCAGGGCCCGGTGGCTTCTAGTTACGCCACTGTTGGCCAGACATTTTATAGTGGCTCTGGTGCTATAGCATTGTATGGATAGAGTATTGTCATTGTCCATAGTCTGCTGTAGAGACAGGTCATGGAAGTACTACACGTAACAAAAAAGCACATTTAAGTTTCAGTAAATCTTAACCCTTTGAAAGCCGTAGCAATGTGCAACATATTGCTACGCAATGTATTGCAAACTCCTGTGTCACTCAAAAGATTCAACAAGACATCGCTCGGCAGTGAAAGTGACTGATATCTCCTGCAATATATATATTTTTTACATTATTACACAATACTATCCCTTTAAATCAATGGGATTTTATGTTTGTTGTCTATGGAGCGGTTGGATTAGCCCATAATTTCTCACCTTTTACTTGGTGCATCAGGCAGAGCATTACAAGACAATTTGCTAATACCAACCTTCTGATGCTCGGACAAAAACTCTTTGTTCCAATTTCTGATACATGATTTGATTGACAAATATTCTGAATAATAAAAATCACCTACGCGTGAGCCACATTTAGGAAAAACAATTACATAAAGAACAGCACATCCAGCGACGTTGCTCTTTTAACGTTACTATACACTCTGTACTCATGTGTCAGTAAGTGATAATTACCAATACGTCTGAGTCACCTGCGTTCTCTGTTCCCAATATAAATAGAGAGAATGCGAGATGTTTAAATTATCATACAAACACGTCTAAGAGCATGACAATTTTCAAGAGCGGTTCCTTTTGTGAGATCCATTAAAATTAATGGTGCCTAGCAGTCATTCTGATAACACAGCAACCGCTTATGTGATCTTATAATCATTGCATTAAGAGTAGTAGGTAGATACTGTGCAATATGATATTATGGTATGCCGTTCAAAACAGTCCTATCAATGGGCAACTATGAATAATAATCTTCAAAAAAGGTGTTAAAATAGCCAAGATAAAATTGTATATATGGAAAGAGTTATAATCCTTAAAGAGGTAGTAATGATTTTAAAAAAAATGTTTCATTGCAATCTAAAGTATTAAAGAGGGGAACTGATTTCAGCCACACGCTTTAATATTCTGGAGTTTTTGAGTTATTTTATCCCCTCCTCTCCCTTTCCCTGTTGTCAACCTTTTCCCCAGCCAGTGGACTGGCCTAAGTGATTGAATAGTTCCCATGACAACTCAGCTGGTGGTAGGGTGACCACGGGTCCCGGAATGTCCGGGACTGTCCCTTATTTGAAGCCTATGTCCCGCATCCCGGGTCATCTTCCACCGGGACAATGAAGTGACCCGGAATGAAGCCAAGCCACCCACACAGCAGAACAAACAGTCACTCTCTCAGTGGTGTCGCCGGGGGGGGGGGCAGAGGGGGCAAGTGCCCCCCCAATTTTCTTCACCTCCCAGGTGTTTGTTGTGTTTTTGTTTTGTTTTTTTTATATATGCCGCCCTGGATGTCAGCCTTCAAGCGGTGTGTCACATCATGGACGCCGCGAGGGAGCGCTTGGTAGCATAAATCAGCGCTCCCTCGCGGCGTCCATGATGTGACACACCGTTTGCAGGCTGACATCCAGGGCGGCAATCCAGCTGATCTCCTGGAGGCAAGCGCTCTAGTAATACAGAGCGCTGGGAGATGACATCATCTCCCAGCGCTCTGCATTACTGAGCACAGCGCGCGGGAGCTTCAGCTCTGTGCCGGAGGAGGCACAGAGCACTTTGCACACCGCTAGACTACCAGGGACTCAAGGTAGGGCATCAAGGGGCAATGTGGAGATGAAGAGGCTTTATGGTAGGGTGACCACATGTCCCGGAATGGCAGAACGGAAATGTGGTCACCCTAGCTGGTGGATCACTCACACAGAGACTCTTGTCTGTGTGTGAACAGATTTAATGCATCCTGTGCAATGATCAAGCTTTGGTTATTGCACAATCTACTCACAAGGAGACAGGTGTTTCTGTGTAAGTGATCTCCTGGATGGGTTGCCACAGCAACACATTTCTGACCATTCACCCAGTTCTCAGGAAAACCGCCGATATAAAAAAAAAGGGAGGGATTTTAAAAATAAAATAACTCCAATATTAGTAAGTATTAAAGCATGTGACTCTTTAAAACTTTACAATGTAATGAGGCGCAATGATTTAAAGTGTTATTATCCCTTTAAATCAGCCATGCTTGTTATTTAACTCCTTAGATTCCAAGGCATTGCGAAGACCTCTTGCACATCCAAGGAGTTAAAAACTTCTTTCATTAAACTTTTTTAAACAAGGAGTAAACCTTTTTTTATTAAAAAAAATATAAATAATATAAGGATTTTCCTGCTGTGTAAAACAAGAGTACTCCTTTCCGGATGATGCTTCATTCCAAAATTATCACTGTTCAAACTGTTGAATGGCTCAGCTTCCCGCAGTGTGAATTCTCATGTTTTACTCAGCATGGAAAGCCCTGCAATATCGTTTTTTTTACACAATAAAGTGCCACTGATCCTTTAACTGTATGTTTTATATAAAACTCATAATGTAGGAGCTGGACACCATTTATAGAAGTTTGAGTCCATGCTTTGCGATATCGCGTTTGTTGATGCAGAGGAAAGCTAAACAAAAACCTTACTGAAGCCATTTCCAATTAAACCCCTGTAGGTTAAAAAAAAATCCTTCCTGATGCTATAAGACAGACGGATATTATCCTGGATCAATATCCTATCTGTACTGATAACAACGGTCATAATTCTCTGTATTGTCTTTAGGCAGAAAGGTAGCCAATGTGTTTTGAAGGTGTTTACTGTATCAGCAATTACTCCAGAGGTGAAAAATTTCACACCATTACTGCCCTTACTGTATAAAAGCCCTGTCTTTATTTTAATTGAAATCATTTTTACTCTAGTCTTAATGGACAACCCTTTGGGTTTTTGTTTTTAATCAACTCTTCGATTAATTTTTTGCCACACAGTTCTTTGTATTAGCCTTGAATACATTTGTAAATCATAAACACATCCCACCTTAGACGTCTCTTCTCTAATGTAAACAAACCCAGTTTGGCTAGTCTCTCTTTATAACTCAGATCCTCCAAACCCCTCATCTGTTTTGTTACACGTCTCTACACTCTTTCCAGCTCATTAATATCTTTTTTAAGTACTGCCTGCCAAAACTGTACTCCATATTCTAGATAAGGTCTAACCAAGGATTTATACAGAGGTAGGATAATATTAGCATCCCTTGCATCTACACCTCTTTTTATGCAGGCTAGTACTCTATTTGCTCTTGCAGCAGCTGAGTGACTCTGCACACTGCTGTGAAGTCTATTGTCTATCAGTACACCTAAATCTTTCTCTAATTTTGATTGCCCAATAAGTTTCCCATTTAGTTTATATTTGGTGTGCTTGTTTCTGCAACCCAAATGCATAACCGTACAATTATTTATACTAAAACACGTCTGACACATTTCCCCCCATTCACTCAGTGTTTCTAAATCTTTCTGCAGAAAAAAATACTATGCTCTGTATGTATTTCCTTACACAGTTTTGTGTTGTCAGCAAAGATTGAGACATTACTTTCAATATCCACTTCTAGATCATCAATAAATAAAGTTAAAAAAAAAAAAGCATTGGGTCTAAGACTGAAACCTGTGGCACCCCACTTACAACCTTAGACCTACTTGTAAAAGTTTCCAGTTACAGCAACTCTCTGTCATCTATCATGTAAAAAGTTCTCTCTCCATGCACAGATTTTACCTAATAAACTGAAGCCTATTAATTTGTGCAGTAACCTGTTGTGAGGTCCTGTATCAAAGCTTTTGCAAAATCCAAACATACTACATCAACAGCAATTCCATTGTCCAAGTTACCACCTATCCTTCATAGAATGCAACTTAAAATGCTACTAGTAATGTTGTTGGTCAGTTAGTAACACTTATATCTTTCTCACTATGGAGGTCAAACTCACAGGTCTATAATTTCATGGTTTAGATCTTGCCCCCTTTTTGAATAATGATACTACTTCAGCTTTCCTCCAATCACAGAGCACTATGCCTGATGAAAGTGAAGCAATACATTTTAAGTATAATAGTCTTGCTATTATTGAACAAGGTACCTAAGTACCCTTGGGTGTATACCATCAGGTCCAGGTGCTTTATCCACCTTTTCCAGTCTGTTTTGGACTTTGTCTACAGTAAGCCATGTACAAGGTGGAGGCTATTCTGTGATGTTCCTTCTTTGTCCAAAGCGTGTCAGTATCACGTCTTCTGTCTATGCTGATGAAAATAATTTGTTTAACCCTTTGAGTTCCAGAGAGGTATCCATCACATTGCGCTGCAATTCATTGGATATCTCTCTGGCACTCAAAGGGTTAATGACTTAAGGACGAGAAGAATGTACAATGTTTCTCAACGCTTTGCCTAATTAATTCACCTGTCTCAGTTTTAAAGGGCCCAATATCAACCTTCAGCATTTTGCTACTTATATGCTTGCAGATATTTTAAGGATTTTTCTTGATCACTTTTGCAATACATTTTCTGATTGCCAGTTTTAGCTAACCTAATTACACGTTGACAGTTTTTGACACCTTATTTTATATTGTTTAAATGATGCTCATGATCATTCTAAGCTAAATAATTTAAAAGCCTGATCCTTACTCCCCATTTTCCTGCAGACCTCTTTGTTACGCCACATTGGTCTAATTTGTGTATTTATCCAAAAGCATTTCAAACAAATTCCATGTTTCTTTTGCATTTTTATCCTTGGAAATTACATCCCTTTGAATGCCATCCAATATTGCTTTTAGCATTTTAAAATTAGCCCTTTTTAAGTTTGTTTCATGAACCTTTTGTAATGGGTTTCTTGTAACAAATTCCAAGTAATGACATATTAGTCGTTGCTACACCAGTTCTCCATTATCTGTATAGTCTATACTATTATGGTCTCCAACAACTAAGTGGAATATACAAAGGACTGATACAGGGAATGAGTTGCCCCAGTGTCACTGACTGTGTACACATATCAATGCTTACGTACAGACACATTAGTACATAGCAGAGAAGAACTCTGCCAGCACCCAAATTCTATGATGGATCTGAATTTTCACTACACAGACCCATAACAGTCCATTTGTTTAGGGTTTCCCTGCTTACATACAGGTGAGTCAGTCAGACGCTCAGTCATGTAACCCTGCGAGTGCCAATCAAAGTGTTATTTATCTCACCTGTGCACGAGAAAGGAAATCCTAAAGACATGGTCTGATAGGGATCCCTGTGAATAAGGTTAAAGGGACAGTAATGCCTGTATTTAACTTTATTTGTTATTGTAGAGGATACAGAAATAAAGTATTTGGAGGAAGTGCCATCTCTCAAACCCTTATGGATTGAGAGATATTCTCCGCTAAAGTTCCTCCCTCCCTCCTCTTCTCCTGACGTCAGTGCTGTGCTGGCAGCAGGAGATCCTGGTCCTAGGACCATCCAGCAGCTCTGCAGCAGAGCCGAAATCACTTTATTGGAATAGAATTACTTCACTGGAAAGGTCTACAAAGTGTGCCTGGTTTGCAAGCACACTTTGTAGACCATTGCAATGAAGTAATTCTTTTTAAATAACGCTATTTCTACTCTGCTGAAGATCCTCCTCTAGTTGGCTGATTCGAATCTCCTGCTGTCAGCTGTAAAGCTGACAGCAGGAAAAGGAAAATTTTAGCGGTGAATATCTCTCAAACTGTAGTGGTATGAGAGATGGCATTTTCTCCAAATACTTTATTTTTGTAACCTCTACAATATTAGATAAACGGGCATTACTGACTCTTTAAGAACCACAGGCACAACAGATCACTAAAATTTTAATAAAAAACAAAAAGAAGTTGCTTTATTCAAAAGTGATTACCGTTCAAACCAGCAAGAATGGGTTTTGCTGTTACTATCACATTCTAAGAACCACTCTAACTATTGGTTCATCTCTCCCATAGAATGCAAAGTATGGACACCAGGTGTCATGGTTGGTAATATAAATAAAAAGTTTGAACTTTCACTTGAAGCAACTACCAGCAGTGTCAGCACCATTGCTTTACTCAGCAGGAAAATCTCTACAGTATATGAAACACCTTTACCAACTGATGGATCATGAAACTTCTTGCGCACAAGGGCAAACCAAAAGTGGGTATCCAGCTGCCCGGACCTCTGCCCGTGTTCTTTTCCCATTATTTGATCTGAGAGGGATACCACATTTTAGCTCAACAGGAATGAGAAATGTTTGTTCCTATTGGCCAAGGGGCATCCTACTTCTCTTCAGGTGTTGAACTATAATTCCCAAAATCCCGAGCCAGGTATTGGTGGGGATGATGGGAGTTGTAGTCCAATAATAGCAGAGGGTAGGCAAGTGGCTCGCTATTGGCCTATGCTAAGCAGCTGAAAGGGTTCTGGGTTAAGAACTGCTGAATTAATTCTAGTTATTTTTATTAATCACACAAAACCGAAACCAAACCTGCTCTCCTCCATCCAGCTTATTATAATGTGTACGCTCTATAATGCATATATTATGCCACTGTGTTAATAAATATGAGGATTTTGTTCCACATTTTGGACAAAATATGTCTGAGCTTGCCTACTACATCACAGTAACCCAATATCAGGCAAGACCTAATCTAATATACATGTATCCCTGTCGAGAGTATTTCTTATAAATTAAAGGAGCAGTAAACTTTTTTTATGAAAACACATATTTTATAGAGCATTTCCTGCTGAATAAAACAAGGTCACTCCCACCGCTGTCAGTTGTTTTATTCAAAATTTATAGTAGTTTAAATAATCAGGAAGTGAATTTACTTTGTTTACTTCCTGATAGTTCTGTCTGACAGGAAGTGACTCAGCAGTTTCTATCACATTCTATGGAGAACTATATGTCACTGACTTTTCTGACTTTCCTCTCCATTAGAATCTAACAGGAAATCTAATTAGAATTTGACCACTAGAGGGCACTGCTAATGTAAAAAAAACATGGGTTTAAACTGTAATAACTCTGGAAATACAAATCTCTCGGCAGTGGGAGTACCCTTATTTTACTCAGTAGGAAAACCCCTACAACATATATTTTTTCATTAAAAAAATGTACTGCTCCTTTAAGAAGGAGAAGGGGAAAATGGTTCCCACAAATAAAAGTAGCACACAACAGTATTGCTGAACCTGTGGGACTCAAATAGACAACCCACAATCCTTATTTCTGCAACTCCATTTATTTGTGTGGCGTTTCATGACAACAAAAAAGTTTTAGACTAAGGATGCTGAAGTTCAGTTCTCAAAGGATGAAAACAGGCCAGGATTTAAAGGGATAGTAAACCTTGAAAATAAGTTTATTTTATATTGTAGCCCTTTAAAAAAACATGAAAAATTATATAAGTCTTATCTCCCAAACCTTTATGGTTTGGGAGATATTCAGAAGTAAAATAATGTAAAGTTCCCTTTTCCTGGCTGTTTTGGCCAAGTCTGCCATCTAGTGGACAGATTTAGTATTCAGTCCACAGATCAACCGGCAGCTCTTTAGCAGTGCCGAGATCACGATCTTTAAAAAGAACTACTTAATTGGAACTGTGTACAAAGTGTGCCTGTCTTGCAAGCACACTTTGTAGACCATTCCAATTAAGAAATTCTTTTTCACGATCGTGATCTTGGCACTTCTGGAGAGCCACAGCCGGTCCCGAGACCGAATTCCAAATTTGAGAGCTAGAACAGTGACGTCACTCAGGGGGAAACTTTGCTTCTGAATATCTCCTAAACCATAAACGTTTGGGAGGTAAGACTTATATCATTTTTCATGTTTTTTAAAGGGCTACAATATAAAATAAACTTATTTTAAATGTTTACTATCCTTTTAAGGACATCCCTGAATTAAACAGGAGAGATTGTCGGTGACTTATTTATTTTGACTGACACACCTGTTTTTATTCAGGGAAGAGTCAAATACTTTCATGTTTGTTATCGCTGAGGATCAAACATTGATACACTTGGTTTAGAGCCTCTACCCTAGTTCAGGCTGCCACGGAGAAATCGTGCTGAGTTATGTATTAAGCTGGCACACTTGCTTGTTGATTGTTCTGAAATTGGAAAACTGTACTAAAGGATTGAAAATAAATCTATAACACCTAAAACTATTTACCTTGTCCAGAAAGAAAGGAACTGTGTAGAAGAACATCACTTCGCTCTGTTGCAGTGCTGAAGAGAACACCAATCATTTTAAAATGTGAAATATTTGTAATGTAGCTATTGTACTTTCTGTTCTCCCTAGTGTATTCTGCCCTCCTGCTGGGACAACATCACAAATAGCAAGAAAGACGAAACGCAACAGAAACCAAAAGTAAGAAAAAAGTAAAAGAGAACCTGAGACTTCACATTCGGTTGAAAATCATATCATAGGTAAACTGTAATGTACACAAAATGTTACAAATTTCAGAAACAATCAGACGTTCGTGAATTATCAGAAACCTTTTTTATAAATGGAGTTCATAATGGGGGTTGGTGAACCTTAAAGTGGGCCCATTACATTTAATTATATTTGCATATTTGAAATGTCATTCAACACTGATAATGTCATTTTAGCTAAAAAGACCATCATATACAGAATTTAGGAGATAGTTAAGATATTTTATTTTGGAAAAATGATCTCTCTGAGTGCAATGCAGTATGCTAATTAAGCCCTCAGAGTAGTACCAAGAGTGTAGTTAGCATATGGTGCTGCACTTAGAGAGATCGAACTCCTGAGATAAATGTATAAATATATCCTAAACGATGTATCTGCTGGTGTTTTGGCTAACTTGATGCGCAGGAAGATTTTAAAGGAGCAGTAAACTTTTTTTATGAAAACACATATTTTATAGAGCATTTCCTGCTGAATAAAACATGGTCACTTCCATCGCTGTCATATGTTTTATTCAAAATTTATAGCAGTTTAAATAATCAGGAAGTGAATTTACTGCGTTTACTTCCTGATAGTTCTAACTGACAGGAAGTGAATTTACTGTGTTTACTTCCTGATAGTTCTAACTGACAGGAAGTGAATTTACTGTGTTTACTTCCTGATAGTTCTAACTGACAGGAAGTGACTCAGCAGTTTCTATCACATTCTGTGGAGAACTTTATCTCTCTGACTTTCCTCTCCATGTATCTATGGTTGTGCCACTGGAAATCTAATATAGAATTTGACCACTAGAGGGCACTGCTGATGTAAAAAAACGTGGGTTTAATCTGTAATAACGCTGAAAATATAAATCTCTCGGCAGTGGGAGTACCCTTAAAGGGATAGTAATACTTAATTTTAGCTTTATTTTATTTTGTAGGCATTAAAAAAACATGAAGAACAGTATAAGTCTTATCTCTCAAACCTTTATGGTTTAAGAGATGTTCACAAGCAAAGTTTCCCCCTCCCACCCCTTTTACCTAGTGTAAGCCATCTCTTCTCAGATGTGGAATGCAGTCCATAGACCAGACAGATAACAGCAGGGGACAAGCTTCTTTCTATTAGAACAATGAAAGCCCTGCCCCCCTTGACAAGGTTTTCATGTTTTTCCCTTATCTTAATTGAAGATTGTCCCTCTCTGCAATCTACCTGGGCACCTCCCTTCTGATCTGGCTGAGCAGTGTTGCATCAGTAAAAGGGGCGGGAGGGGGATACTTTGTCATTGAATTACTACTGAACTACAACTCTTGAAATAACACTCTCCAAAGTCCAAATACTATGATGATTAATTAGAGCTGCTTTTATTATGAAACATTACTATCCCTTTAACTTACTCAATAGGAAAAGCCCTACAATATATATTTTTTCATAAAAAAAAGTTTACTGCTCCATTAATGAAATAGAACGGGAAAGACAAAGAAGGTCCCCCTGTGTATATCAGTGACCATCACCAGACAACCTTCAGGTACTTACTCACAAAATAAATGGCTGAACAATAGCGTATGCCAATGCCAACATCTACGCGTCTGGGTCAATATCTGCCCCCAGTAGCAATAACCAGATCTCTCCAATCTCTGGCCACTCTCTCTATTCTCTCACTCTCCCCAGTGGCACAACCATAGATACATAGAAAAGGGAAAAGAGAAAGCACCTGATTGTGCAATACAGTATTCAATCTTGTAGAGTTGATACACAATAATAAGGGTACTCACAATTTTCTTTGGTTAGAACAATGCTTATATAAAGTCTGACTTTCAAGCGTTCAGCGATAATTCACCCGTCTCCATTCGGGGTCAGCAACGTTAATCTTTTCCCTTCAGTCTTGGTGGATCATGGGTTAAGATAGCTTCAACAATGAGATAATATAAAATAAAATGAAATCCAAAGAACATGAAAAAAAAAAACAATAAAAGAGCTGGGTGTCTCAAAAAATAGCCACAATTTATGCCGTAAAAGATACTAAATGTATCACAAAGACTCTACACTTAACGCATTTCGCTGTTGAAACCACTTTATTGAAGCATTGAGTCGCTAAAACGAAATTCCACTGCTCGTGTACACTCCAATTTAAGTAACCTCCTCATCAATCTAATTGGGTTGACTTCTACTCCTATAGCTGTCCGACCCATAAGCAGGATAATATTAACCGTTTCAACTAAAACATGATTCGGATGAAGATATTGAATGCGAGTAAAAACTCACATTATTGTATTACATTGTATTGTAGATTTTATTTATATAGTGCCAACCAGTGTACTTGGCACTTTACAGTTTACATAAGATACACTTGTGCAACAAAAATATATTAATATAAAAATATATAAAATAACCAAATGAGTGTAACCTCCAAACTCCAAAAGTATCCAAATTATACCCGGAGGGTTCACATCCATTCTAACATCCAGATAAGATTATATAATTCTAAAGAATCCCCACAGGTAGAAAGTAAAACTGTTCATTTATGTAAACGGTGCGGTTTTTCTCTTCCTTCCATGGCAATATGTCTCAGGCATAGACCTAAACCAAACCAAAAGTTCTTTCAGGAAATGTTTCTGGGTTATAAAAAAGGGAGGGGATTTCAAAGGGGAGATTTCACCCCAAATTCAGTTAATCCAAATAGATTCTTCTAGTAAAGTTATCTTTAAAACTGTGGTTTTGTTCCAATTAAATGATTGAATTAAATGAGACATAATAAATGATGTGAACCTGGTGACGTCGCAATCACGCTTGTACCACATGGGTTAACTTTAACTTGTCTTGTTATCCCTTCTTCACCCTGGTGAATTTAGCGGCATGTTGTGGCTCTCTCTCTGTCTTATTCCTCAACCCTCTGAGTGCCAGAGTGGTACCCCTGTGGCACTCAAAGGGTTAAAGGGATAGTAATACTTAAAATATAAAAAAATATATGTTGTAAGGTTTATCCCCCTGAGTAAAACAAGGGTACTCCCACTGCTGAGAGATATTTTATTAAAAAATTATAACAGCTCAAACTTGAATTTTTTAGGTGCAATATCACAGTGGCCTGAAAATGTACTGTGGCGCTGTTGCTACACCATCGTATGGAGATTTATGATCTACATACCAGAACTGTCCATAGGATGGTTTAGCAACAGCGCCACTGTAAATTTTCAGGCCACTGTGATATTGCACCTAAAAAATTCAAGTTTGAGCTATTATAATTTTTTAATAAACTATCTCTCAGCAGTGGGCGTTACCTTGTTTTATTCGGGGACATAAACCCTACAACAGATATTTTTTTACATTTTAAGTATTACTATCCCTTTAAACTGAGAAAGGGACAGTCATTTCCTCCATGATTGACACATACAGGGAGGGAGAGTGCTGACGCTCATGAACGTGTCAGCAACATGGCCGTGATCTCCCTCTTCCTGCCGGGGAGAAATTTTGGTAAGACTACTAGAGCCACACATCTTCTATATATTTCTATATATTTAATTGCATTTTTTGTGCATATAATGATGTGCAGAATCAGTAGGAGAGGACATGATTGTAGATGATAGATCCACTTTAAGGGGTTTCTATGCACAGGAATGTCTGCTGAAAAAGAGGCAATTTGAGGGTTTCTGTGAAAATTCCTGCAAGAAAAAAAAAATAGGACTTTTAGACCATTTCTAGTCACCATCAGGATTTTCTGCACAGAGCAAAACAATGCATTGCATACCCTTCTGACACGCAAAGGGTTAAATGTTTGTGTGCAGGGGAGTAACTACAAGGTGTGAAGAGGGTACAGAGGTATATTTGGGACTGGGCCCTGCATCATACCTTGCTGACTGCCTGGGAGGGAGCCCTGTGGTGCCGATTGGGGAGAAAATGGGGGTGGGGCTTAATTGTGAGTGGGGGCAGAGATTAAGAAACATAGAAAAACAAGGAGGAACAGGGTGGGGAAGGCTGAGAAGTGGGCAGGGAGTGGGAGGAGCAGACTGGGTAGGAGAAGAAGTAGGCAGAGTTTCAATAAAAACTCCCCACATTCGGAGACTCGGTCTCTGCCCAGAAGACCCTGTAATGCAGAGGTAAAACCAGAGGCTCCGGGGCAAATCCACACAGTTCCCAGCTTTGCCCTGCAATCCTTGGGGCCCATATGTGCTGAACTTTGTGGTTTCCTAGCTTGGATGGTGGCTGCTAACATCATCGTCATCACCAGTCAGTAACATAAGAACAACAGTGGTGAGCCCCTTCTCTTTTATTCATTAACCATTTAAGTACCAGTGGTGCCCAAATCATTACAAAGCAACACATTCAGCACACCCTGCACTAACAGGGTTAACTGTCTGCATGTGGGTCATGTATCATGATGCCGTAGTTCCATGGGCGGATTGTCCTATCGGGCGGATCAGGCATCCCCCGGTGGGCCGCTAGATCATTGGCCAGTTGGGGAGATCAGAGGATCTCCTCTCACTGTCCCACAATATTTTGAAGGAGAGTTCTGACACCTGCATTCCCATGCTGCACAGGGGCCACAAGGGGGCGATGATAGGGACGTTGTTGCTGGAGGCTGCACGGACCTTACGCTCCCCACACTGGACCGCTAGGGAATGCAAGAGGGGAGGAAGAGACACATATCAAAGAGGTATGTTACGAGGCACAGGAAAAGAAGGCAAATAAGACTAGATGGAGAGGGAGGTGGGTAGGAGAAAGGCAGGGAACTGAGGGGGTCTGACTGAGCAATATTAGGGAAGAGGGGGAAGCAATGGGAGAGAGTGGAGGGGGCAGGGAAGAGAGGATGAAATAGACTGGGGGAGAGAGGAATAGCAAAGGGGCCTGGAGGTAGAAAGTGACAGGGGGTAATAGACTGGGAATGAGAGTGTAGAAAAGGGCCGGGGAGGAGAGAGTGGGGGAAAGGGGGTGGGAGTTGCTAGGGTTGTATTTAACCCTATGAGTGCCAGAAGTATAGCTAAAATTTTTTATATATATATATATATATATATATACACACACACACACACACATATACATAAAAACACCAGCTAGTGGGCTGCTTTAAAAAATAATTGCCCAGGCTGGTATTCCTCTACAATCCACTTCTGTGCAGTTCCCTGACATAACAAGTAAACTGATGTGCCTCTGTCTCTCTCTGTACTATGAATTTACTGTGAATTTACTGTGTTTACTTCCTGATACTTCTAACTGACAGGAAGTGACTCAGCAGTTTCTATCACATTCTGTGGGGAACTGTATGTCTCTGACTTTCCTCTCCATTAGAATCTAACAGGATATCTAATTAGAATTTGACCACTAGAGGGCACTGCTAATGTAAAAAAAGTGGGTTTAATCTGTAATAACTCTGAAAATATAAATCTATCGGCAGTGGGAGTACCCTTAAAGGGATAGTAATACTTCATTTTAGCTTTATTTTATTTTGTAGGCATTAAAAAAACATGAAGAACGGTATAAGTCTTATCTCTCAAACCTTTATGGTTTAAGAGATATTCACAAGCAAAGTTTCCCCTCCCTCCCCTTTTACCTAGTGTAAGCCATCTCCTCTCAGATGTGGAATCCAGTCCATAGACCAGACAGATAACAGAAGGGGACAATCTTCTTCCTATGAGAACAATGAAAGCTCTGCCCCCCTTGACACGTTTTTCAGGTTTTTCCCTTATCTTAATTGAAGATTGTCCCTAACTGCAGTCTACCTGGGTACCTCCCTTCTGATCTGGCTGAGCAGTGTTACATCAGTAAAAGGGGTGGGAGGGGGATACTTTATCATTCAATTACTCTTGAACTACAACTCTGACAGTATTGAAATAACACTCTCCAAAGTCCAAATACTATGATGATTAATTAGAGCTGCTTTTATTATGAAACATTACTATCACTTTAACTTACTCAATAGGAAAATCCCTAAAATATATTTTTTCATAAAAAAAAGTTTACTGCTCCTTTAATGAAATAGAACGGGAAAAACAAAGAAGGTGCCCCTGTGTATATCAGTGACCATCACCAGACAACTTTCAGGTACTTACTCACGAAATAAATGGCTGAACAATAGCGTATGCCAATGCCAACATCAACGCGTCTGGGTCAATATCTGCCCCCAGTAGCAATAACCAGATCTCTCCAATCTCTGGCCACTCTTTCTATTCTCTCACTCTCCCCAGTGGCACAACCATAGATACATAGGAAAAGGAAAAGAGAAAGCACCTGATTGTGCAATACAGTATTCAATCTTATAGAGAAGATACACAATAATAAGGGTACTCACAATTTTCTTTGGTCAGAACAATGATTATATAAAGTCTGACTTTCAAGCATTAAACGATAATTCACCCGTCTCCATTCAGGGTCAGCAACGTTAATCTTCAGTCTTGGTGGATCATGGGTTAAGATAGCTTCAACAATGAGATAATATAAAATAAAATTAAATCCAAAGAACATGAAAAAAAAAACAATGGCCACAATTTATGCCGTAAAAGATACTAAATGTATCACAAAGACTCTACACTTAACGCATTTCGCTGTTGAAACCACTTTATTGAAGCATTGAGTCGCTAAAACGAAATTCCACTGCTCGTGTACACTCCAATTTAAGTAACCTCCTCATCAATCTAATTGGGTTGACTTCTACTCCTATAGCTGTCCGACCCATAAGCAGGATAATATTAACCGTTTCAACTAAAACATGATTCGGATGAAGATATTGAATGCGAGTAAAAACTCACATTATTGTATTACATTGTATTGTAGATTTTATTTATATAGTGCCAACCAGTGTACTTGGCACTTTACAGTTTACATAAGATACACTTGTGCAACAAAAATATATTAATATAAAAATATATAAAATAACCAAATGAGTGTAACCTCCAAACTCCAAAAGTATCCAAATTATACCCGGAGGGTTCACATCCATTCTAACATCCAGATAAGATTATATAATTCTAAAGAATCCCCACAGGTAGAAAGTAAAACTGTTCATTTATGTAAACGGTGCGGTTTTTCTCTTCCTTCCATGGCAATATGTCTCAGGCATACACCTAAACCAAACCAAAAGTTCTTTCAGGAAATGTTTCTGGGTTATAAAAAAGGGAGGGGATTTTAAAGGGGAGCTTTCACCCCAAATTCAGTTAATCCAAATAGATTCTTCTAGTAAAGTTATCTTTAAAACTGTGGTTTTGTTCCAATTAAATGATTGAATTAAATGAGACATATTAAATTATGTGAACCTGGTGACGTCGCAATCACGCTTGTACCACATGGGTTAACTTTAACTTGTCTTGTTATCCCTTCTTCACCCTGGGGAATTTAGTGGCATGTTGTGGCGCTCTCTCTGTCTTATTCCTCAACCCTCTGAGTGCCAGAGTGGTACCCCTGTGGCACGCAAAGGGTTAAAGGGATAGTAATACTTAAAATATAAAAAAATATATGTTGTAAGGTTTATCCCCCTGAGTAAAGCAAGGGTACTCCCACTGCTGAGAGATATTTTATTAAAAAAATTATAACAGCTCAAACTTGAATTTTTTTAGGTGCAATATCACAGTGGCCTGAAAATGTACTGTGGCGCTGTTGCTACACCATCGTATGGAGATTTATGATCTACATACCAGAACTGTCCATAGGATGGTTTAGCAACAGCGCCACTGTAAATTTTCAGGCCACTGTGATATTGCACCTAAAAAATTCAAGTTTGAGCTATTATAATTTTTTAATAAAATATCTCTCAGCAGTGGGCGTTACCTTGTTTTATTCGGGGACATAAACCCTACAACATATATTTTTTTACATTTTAAGTATTACTATCCCTTTAAACTGAGAAAGGGGCAGTCATTTCCTCCATGATTGACACATACAGGGAGGGAGAGTGCTGACGCTCATGAACGTGTCAGCAACATGGCCGTGATCTCCCTCTTCCTGCCGGGCAGAAATTTTGGTAAGATTACTAGACCCACACATCTTCTATATATTTCTATATATTTCATTGCAATTTTTGTGCATATAATGATGTGCAAAATCAGTAGGAGACGACATAATTGTAGATGATAGACCCACTTTAAGGGGTTTCTATGCACAGGAATGTCTGCTGAAAAAGGCAATTTGAGGGTTTCCGTGAAAATTCCTGCAAGAAAAAAAATAGACTTTTAGACCATTTCTAGTCTCCATTAGGATGTTCTGCACAGAGAAAAGCAATGCATTGCATACCCTTCTGACACGCATAGGATTAAATGTTTGTGTGCAGGGGAGTAACTACAAGATGTGAAGAGGGTACAGTGGTATATTTGGGACTGGGCCCTGCATCATACCAGGGAACTTTTTCCTGTTGACTGCCCAGGAGGGGGAGCCCTGTGGTGCTGACTGGGGAGAAAATGGGGGTGGGGCTTAATTGTGAGTGGGGGGCAGAGATTAAGAGACATAGAAAAAGTAGGATGAACAGGGTGGGGAAGGCTGAGAAGTGGGCAGGGAGTGGGAGGAACAGACTGGGCAGACGAAGAAGTGGGCAGAGTTTCAATAAAAACTCCCCACATTCGGAGACTCAATCTCTGCCCAGAAGACCTTGTAATGCAGAGTTAAAACCAGAGTCTCCGGGGCAAGTCCGCAGAGTTCCCAGCTTTGTGCTGCAATCATGGGGGCCCATATGTGCTGAACTTTGTGGTTTCCTAGCTTGGATGGTGGCTGCTAACATCATCGTCATCACCAGTCAGTAACATAAGAACAACAATGGTGAGCCCCTTTTCTTTTATTCATTAACCATTTAAGCACCAGTGGTGCCCAAAGCATTACAAAGCAACACATTCAGCACACCCTTCTGGCAGTAAAAGGGTTAACTGTCTGCATGTGGGTCATGAATCATGATGCCGCAGTTCCATGGGCGGATTGTCCTATCGGGGGATCAGGCATCCCCCGGTGGGCCGCTAGATCATTGGCCGGTTGGGGACATCAGAGAATCTCACCTCACTGTCCCACAATATTTTGAAGGAGAGGTCTGGCACCTGCACTCCCATGCTGCACAGGGACCACAAGGGGGCGATGATAGGGACGTTGGTGCTGGAGGCTGCACGGACCTTATGCTCCCCACATTGGACCAGCAGGTAATGCAAGAGGGGAGGAAGAGACACATATCAAAGAGGTATGTTACGAGGCACAGGAAAAGAAGGCAAATAAGACTAGATGGAGAGGGAGGTGGGTAGGAGAAAGGCAGGGGACTGAGGGGGTCTGACTGAGCAATATTAGGAAAGAGGGGAAAGCAATGGGAGAGAGTGGAGGGGGGCAGGGAAGAGGGTATGAAATAGACTGTGGGAGAGAGGAAACAGTAAAGGGGCCTTTAGGTAGAAAGTGACAGGGGGTAATAGGCTGGGAATGAGAGTGTAGAAAAGGGCCGGGGAAGAGAGAGTGGGGGAAAGGGGGTGGGAGTTGCTAGGGATGTATTTAACCCTATGAGTGCCAGAAATATAGCTAAAATTTTATATATATATATATATATATATATATACACACACACACACATATACATAAAAACACTAGCTAGTGGGCTTTAAAAAAAGAATTGCCCAGGCTGGTATTCCCCTACAATCCACTTCTGTGCAGTTCCCTGACATAGCAAGTAAACGGATGTTCCTCTGTCTCTCTGTACTATGATTCTGTGTTGGTGCATGATACAAACTTGCTCCGGAAATGTAACCCCTTAAAGACCCATGACGTACATGTATGTCATGAGGTGGATGTCCCTAAAGGACCAAGGATGTACATGTACATCATGAAATTCAGGGCTCCCCGCTCAGATGCACGCAGTTCGGGGAGCCCTGAATAGGATAGTGGGGAAAAAAAAATGGTCCGTGGTCCTTATGGGCCAGCTGCGTGCGATCAGCTGGTCCTTAAGGGGTTAAAGGGATGATAATAATTAGTATTTAACCCTTTGAGTGCCAGAGGGGTACGCAACGCATTGCTTTGCAATGCATTGCGTACCCTTCGGGCACTCAGAGGGTTAAAAAATATGTTGTAGGTTTTATCCCCTGAGTAAAACAAGGGAACTCCCACTGCTGAAAGGTGTTTTCAAAAGTTATTACAGCTCAAACTTGAATTCTTTGGGTGCAATATCACAGTGGCCTGAAATAGTACAGTGGCGGTGTTGCTACACCATCCTACGTAGATTTATGGTCAGCTGACCAGAGCTCTACAGAAGATGGCATAACAAGAGCGTCACTGTACAATTTCGGGTCACAGTGATACTGCACCTAAAAAAATTCACATTTGATCTATAATAACTTTTGAATAAAACACCTTTTTGAGTGGCAGTACCTTTGTTTTACTCAGGAGCATAAACCTTACAATAGTTTTTTTTACATATTACCTATTACTATCCCTTTAAATAAAGTCTCTCTGTGCACATTATTCAAGCTTATTTCAGACCATTTATGTTTGTGGGGGGGGTAGCGGGGCAGTCTCAAATCTCGCCCCATGTCCCATCATGTTGTAGTTAAAGGGATAGTAATACTTCATTTTATCTTTGTTTTATTTTGTAGGTATTAAAAAACATGAAGAACGATATATCTCAAACCTTTATGGTTTGAGAGATATTCACAAGCAAAGTTTCCCCTCCCGCCCCTTTTACCTAGTGTAAGCCATCTCTTGTCAGAAGTGGAATCCAGTCCATAGACCAGACAGATAACAGCAGGGGACAATCTTCTTCCTATGAGAACAATGAAATCCCTGCCCCCCTTGACAAGTTTTTCAGGTTTTTCCCTTATCTTAATTGAAGATTGTCTCTCTCTGCAGTCTACCTGAGCACCTCCCTTCTGATCTGGCTGAGCAGTGTTACATCAGTAAAAGGGGCGGGAGGGGGATACTTTGTCATTGAATTACTCTTGTACTATAACTCTGACAGAATGGAAATAACACTCTCCAAAGTCCAAATACTATGATGATTAATTAGAGCTGCTTTTATTATGAAACATTACTATCCCTTTAAGCCCCTATTTATGTTGATCGCACAGGCACCGGTTTGCTGTTCTCTACTTACGATACTTGTTTACTTGAAATTCACGAATGTCTCTTACATCTGAGTGTTATTACGTACACGTCTTGTTTACAGAATTCTGCTACGCTAATGAATTTAAACTCGCACACAAGTTCCAACCTTGTGACCAAATGTTCTGTTCTTAACTCTGAAAACAGAAAACAAAGATTCCTGTCTGTGTAACTGTTCTAGTTGCTAGACCTTTAAAGCGGAATCTTCATATTAAATAAAGTCGCCCTGCAATAATTAAGCAGATAGCGACTAGCTTCATAATACGTCTATTACCTCTCAAATGTATCCGACTGTAAAGTAATCCTTAATCCTAAGAGACAGGAAGACAGGCACCAGTGCAGACATCTTGTCTACGCCCCTGTGCGGTCAGTCCCGGTCTCCTCTAACAAGCATTGAGGTGCCGCAAGGTAACCGGAAGGGACTGACGGCGCAGGCGCACAGACTGCACTAACCTGGCCGGTAGTCTACGAAGATTAAGGATTACTTTACAATCGTATACATTTGAGAGGTAATAGACGTATTATAAAGCTAGTCGCTATCTGCTTAATTATTGCAGGGCACTTTATATAAGATGAAAGTTTCACTTTAAAGAGATAGTAATGTTTCATAATAAAAGCAGAGCTAATTAATCATCATAGTATTTGGACTTTGGAGAGTGTTATTTCAATTCTCTCAGAGTTGTAGTTCAAGAGTAATTCAATGACAAAGTATCCCCCTCCCGCCCCTTTTACTGATACAACACTGCTCAGTTACTATGTTTGTAGAAAAAGTAAAATAATTCACAAAAAATAATCTAAAACTGTGCCAGTGTAATGGCAAACTTACCAGAATGTTCGAGGTTGACATGCTGCCCTATTCTTTTGGGAAAAAAACATTTTTTTTTTTAAAGAACTGATGTTGTGTTGCATGCTACTGCGTATACCAAGCTGCATAATTTTCCAAGAGCTTTTTTTTGTAAATAAATATATTTTATACAGCCCCTGAGGTCTCCATTTCCTTTGGGATATTACATATTCTACCAAACTTGGACCCACCAGAGCACTAAGTAGAGGCAGATTATACCTCCCAAGCCCCTTTTGCCTATGTTATATACATATCTATATCTATCTATCTATCCTATCATCTATCTATCTATCTATCATCTATCTATCCTATCATCTATCTATCTATCTATCTATCTATCTATCTATCTATCTTATCATCTATCTATCTATCTATCTATCTATCTATCTATCTATCTATCTATCCTATCATCTACCTATATAAACACACACATATGCTTGGGATATACTTTGAATAATGTCTCATATTTGAACTGGATGTGATGTGTTCTTTTGTTTCTTGAGGTTTGACTGAGAGGGGTAACTTTTGACTTTATTCCCCCTATGCTATAGCCTATTTTTGAGGCATCAGACAGGCTATTACTCTGTGTGTAAGTTTTCCACTAGAACGTTTTAAATTATCGAGGGACAAAATATTACTGATTAGGGTTGTGTCATTTAAATTCCACTCCTACGATAAATATAACAAGCCTTGCCTGAATGTGGTCAACAGGTACATCCAATAGCTGCAAGTATTAGAACCAACAATTCAATCTACCAAAACCGTCCATTTGAAATTATCCTAGACTATGCTTTTCTATTCTATTGACTATTTGTTGGATTATATGTGAACGTCACATTAATTGCTGTTGTCGATCACATTATGTGTTTTTGTATTTAATTTTTTTACATGAATGACAACTCGGCTGCATTCCAAATTCCTGTGACCAGCTGATTTTTAAAGGAGCAGTAAATTTTTTTTATGAAAAAATATAGATTGTAGGGATTTTCCTACTGAGCAAAATAAAGGGACTCCCACTTCCAAGAGATTTATATTTCCAGAGTTATTACAGTTTAAACCCATGTTTTTTTACATTAGCAGTGCCCTCTAGTGGTCAAATTCTAATTAGATTTTCTGTTAGATTCTAATGGAGAGGAAAGTCAGAGACATACAATTCTCCATAGAATGTGATAGAACCTGCTGAGTCACTTCCTGTCAGTTAGAACTATCAGGAAGTAAACACAGTAAATTCACTTCCTGATTATTTAAACTGCTATAAATTTTGAACAAAACATCTGACAGCGATGGGAGTACCCTTGTTTTATTCAGCAGGAAATGCTCTGTAAAATATGTGTTTTCATAAAAAAAAGTTTACTGCTCCTTTAAGCCCCATTCACATATATCTGGATTTCATTACATCCATGAATTTGGAATACAGTCAAGTCCTAGTTCGTTTAAATAATAATTAAATACAAATGTTCTCGCTCTAAAGCAAATATACAAAAATAGGATGAATGATATGCTTTAGAGCATGAGCATATACTTTATTGTTGGCATACTGTTATTGATGGAAGATAGGAAAAGTATTTATTTATTGTCATGGGTAAATACAGATGTAACTACACTTTTTGCTTATGATTTTCCTGTCTTATCTGAAAATAAATAAAGATCCCAAAGCAATTGAGTGGAAGATGCTTATCTCAAAATGGATTAAATCAGAAAGACGTTGTTTAAGGACAACTATATCTGTACATACACATCTATTGACTGCCACACTTTTCTGATATATCAAAGTATATTACAAGCTCTCTCATCTTTTCATAAATTGAATCTGTATACTCCACTTTTCTGTGTCATATGAAAGAATGTTGGGGATTCCTTTAAAGGAGCAGTAAACTTTTTTATGAAAAAATATATATTGTAGGGATTTTCCTACTGAGTAAAATAATGGTACTCCCACTGCCGAGAGATTTATATTTCCAGAGTTATTACAGTTTAAATCCATTTTTTTAATATTAGCAGTTCCCTATAGTGGTCAAATTCTAATTAGATTTCCTGTTAGATTCTAATGGAGAGGAAAGTCAGAGATATACAGTTCTCCATAGAATGTGATAGGAACTGCTGAGTCACTTCCTGTCAGAACTATCAGGAAGTAAACACAGTAAATTCAATTCCTGTCAGTTAGAACTATCAGGAAGTAAACACAGTAAATTCACTTCCTGTCAGTTAGAACTATCAGGAAGTAAACACAGTAAATTCACTTCCTGATTATTTAAACTGTTATAAATTTTGAATAAAACATCTGACAGTGATGGGAGTGACCTTGTTTAATTCAGCAGGAAATGCTCTGTAAAATATGTTTTCATAAATAAAAGTTTACTGCTCCTTTAATTAAAGACCCATTATGCCACAGTGTGTGCACTACAGCCATGATACGCATTAGTCCATACCCTGCAGTGTTGAAACTTGAGTAGGAAGCCAAATTGCCGGAACAGATTCGTACATTCCCCCTTATAGATTTTGACTGTAGCCAAAAACCAATAGGTCCATTCAGATTGTCCCTTTTCCAGTCTACATAAAATATATAATTTTGCATTGTTTTCAAAAGAGAAGTATGTCTGGCCCAAGCATTTATTAATTCCTTTTGTGTATTCGCCCCTACCACTTCTGCTGGGAGACTGTCCCATGAATTTATCACAATTGTATAAAGTAGAACTTTACAAAGATTACTTCTACTTTTGCCACCCTCTGACAATCATGTGCTTTGGGTCTTCTATTCCACTAAAGCTTTTGCATGCCACATGACTGTCCAAGCTGTTTGCCACAGCAATAGGTCATGAAAAATAAATGAATGTGAGATGTAGGGTGCGCAAATTAGGTAGACAGCGACACTTAAAGGAGCCGTAAACTTTTTTAATGAAAAAAAATATATTGTAGGGATTTTCCTATTGAGTAAAATAACGGTACTCCCACTGCAGAGAGATTTATATTTCCAGAGTTATTACAGTTTAAACCCATGTTTTTTTACATTAGCAGTGCCCTCTAGTGGTCAAATTCTTATTAGATTTCCTGTTAGGTTCTAATGGAGAGGAAAGTCAGAAAAGTCAGAGACATACAGTTCTCCACAGAATGTGAGAGAAACTGCCTGTCACTTCCTATCAGTTAGAACTATCAGGAAGTAAACACAGTAAATTCACTTCCTGTCAGAACTATCAGGAAGTAAACACAGTAAATTTACTTCATGATTATTTAAACTGCTATAAATTTTGAATAAAACATCTGACAGTGATGGGAGTGACCTTGTTTTATTCAGCAGGAAATGCTCTGTAAAATATATGTTTTCATAAAAAAAGTTTACTGCTCCTTTAAGTACCCTGAGCAACACTGAGATAGGCTGTCTTTCAGAATGGGTATGGGAAATAGCATGAACACATGGAACGTGCTTACAAGCATCAGAGTGGAAGTGATGGATCTAAGAGTATGGTCTGGCCTGGGATAGAGTGGTTATTATGGTGTAACAATCGGGCGCAACTCCACAGTGACTGGCACGACTACAGATCACATATTTGAAAAAGTAAACCCTGAAATACAAAAATTAGGTTTGGAATGTAAATTTCTTGGAGGAGGAAAAATTGAGCATAGTAACATAGTAACATAGTAAATTAGGTTGAAAAAAGACACAAGCCCATCAAGTTCAACCTTCGCCTCATACCTCAGCAACTGAGAATTTTATAGCTTTCCTGCTACCAATTAAATTAGTCTTTATCAGACCTTCCTGATCTGCCTACTGATAAACAGTATAACTCTGTATGTTCCCTTTTGAAAGAAATGTATCTAATCTTCTCTTAAATGTATCCATTGTATCTGCCATAACTACCTCCCTGGGCAATGAATTCCACAATTTGACAGACCTTACCGTAAAAAAAACCTTCCTCTGCTGAAGTTTAAACCTCCTTTCCTCTAATCTCAAGGGGTGTCCCCTGGCCACCTGATCATAACTGCAAGGAGAAAAAAAACTATTTGGTGAATCCTCTGGATATGGAAACGCAGATCATTCAGTTACAGTTGAGAAACTGAAGAAATTGTATAGTGACTATGACGTCACTTGGTCAGATGACAAGAAATGAACACTTCGCTCCCCCTGCTGTTTGCAAGAATATTTTATTTCCAAAAGGAATACAGTTTACTAGACGTGATACAGTTTTACTAATTTAGATCAGGGGGGTACAAGCAGAACAGATATTAATGCCAATTTCCTGATATGGTGAAAAATATGTATCTGGAAAAGGTAAACGTGTAATTGTATTGTATTGTATATTTTTATTTATATAGCGCCAACCGGTGTACTTGGCACTTTACAGATTACATTTAATATAGAAGGGGTACAATAAGTGCAGTGATTAAGTGCTTATATAGGCAGTCATAAGGGGAACGACAGGTGAGTATACATTAGGATAAGAGGTCCTGCCCCGTAGAGCTTACAATCTAAGTATAGGATGGGTGACATACAGATACAAGCTGGTAGAGGAGGAAGTGCAGTGTTTGGCTTATGATAATAATGATAATGTTTCCATATTATGCTGTTGCTAGAGATAAAGGTGATCTTTTAGTTTAGATTTAAAATCGTTGAGGGTTGAGGCTTGGTGAATACTGGGTGGTAGGGGGTTCCAGAGGTAGGGGGCAGCATGTGCGAAAGCTTTCAATCGTGAAACAGCGATAGTGGTTAAAGGGGCAGAGAGTCGTCCAGCATGTGTGCTGCGCAGTGGACGTGCAGGGATATGGCGGGATATCAAAGATGAGATATAAGGCGGGGACAAGTGATGGAGAGCCTTGAAGGTAATGAGGAGGATTTTGAATGTGATAAGCCTGTTACAAATAGAAGTTTGGAATTTCAGAATAAAGACAAACACTGAAGTTAAATGCAGTTTATTTAAACATGCAATAATTAAACAGGTTATGGCCAGAGTTCACACAAGTATGACAGCATACCAACTCCGGAATGGATTTAAAAAGAAAGAGCTTTTTGCCAGAGTTCACAGGAATATGGGAGACATACCCGACCCTGGGATCTAAACAGACACAAACATAAGAGAGACATACAATAAGTAAACAAGTTACTTATCTATCTCCTGGAGCAAAACATCAGTGTGGGAGAGCCTTTCCACGCTAACTCCGTAGGATCGTTACACAGGTGAATAGCCCGACAGACCTGACGTCCCAAATGGCTAAACAGCAACACACAAGTTTGGATGAGGTAATAATCTCTACCTCTCCGACTTGAGACCAGGTACACACTCCCTAAGTCTCCAATAGCTCTGACCACTGTTGTCTTGATTACAGGTTAAAATACAGACTACGCCCTACGATGTCTAAAACTACGCATGCGTATGTGCTTGGTTATATAACACTGAGTATAGGAGACATCTCCAAATTACTCTCACAAACATCACGTGGCCTCACAGTGCCTGCCCCTCTGCTGTTGCTAAACTAATACAGAGCATTAACCCCCAACTGACCGTGAGGAGAACACCAAAAACCATCCCTTACATACGCCGCTTTATGGGAAGCCATGACAGTGATTTTAAGAGTAGTGGGGTGAGTACTGTTCTGGAGGAGAGGAAGAGTATTCTGGTGGTTGAATTAAGAACTGATTGAAGAGGAGCGATATGGTTAGTAGGAAGACCAGTAAGTAAAGAGTACTAATTGTATAAGCATTGCTAGCCGAATTGATTGGCCTAAGAATGTCTGAAAATAAACACAGACATATCCCAATACTAAATAAAGATTAATATGGGGAAACCAATTCATGTAGAATTAGTTCATAGTAGCCATTATGATTTTCGATCCAGAACAAAAGGACACTCACCTAAAAACAACTTTGGTGATTTTGAAAGAGCTTTCAAAATTCACCTATATGATTGGCAAGTTTTTATTTAGAAAACTAGTTTTTGATTTATTTAGATTTATAGATTAAGCTAATTAAGGCATGCTGTGCAGACACTTCCAGCCTTATCCCTACATAACCTCCCCCATTCACTGACACTGCTCAACAATGTATTTCCCACCTCCCCTAGCACCAACCTCATCTTATGCTACATTACCTCCCTCACTCACTCTGCTTAGCAATGCACTGCCTTCCTGTCTTATCCTTACATTACCACCACCACAACCACTGATGCCACACGGCAAAGCATTGCCCACCTCCCATAGCACTGACGTCCTCCCACATTCATAGATTACCTCCCCCTATCACTGACACAGCTCAGCAATGCATTTCCCACCTCTCCTAACATTGCCTTCCTGTCTTATCCCTACATTACCTCCCCCACTCACTGACACTACTCAGCAATGCATTACACACCTCTCCTAACATTGACTTCCTGTCTTATCCCTACATTACCTTTCCCGCTCACTGACACTGCTCAGCAATGCATTACCCACCTCCCCTAGCACTGACTTCCTGTCTTATCCCTACATTACCTCCCCCACTCACTGACACTGCTCAGCAATACACTGCCCACCTCCACTTGCATGGACTTCCTGCCTTATCCCTACACTACCTCCCCCTATCACTGACACAGCTCAGCAATGCATTTCCCACCTTTCCTAACATTGCCTTCCTGTCTTATCCCTACATTACCTTTCCCGCTCACTGACACTGCTCAGCAATGCATTACCCACCTCCCCTAGCACTGACTTCCTGTCTTATCCCTACATTACCTCCCCCACTCACTGACACTGCTCAGCAATACACTGCCCACCTCCACTTGCATGGACTTCCTGCCTTATCACTACACTACCTCCCCCTATCACTGACACAGCTCAGCAATGCATTTCCCACCTCTCCTAACATTGACTTCCTGTCTTATCCCTACATTACCTCCCCCACTCACTGACACTGCTCAGCAATGCATTACCCACCTCTCCTAGTACTGACTTCCTGTCTTATCCCTATATTACCTCCCCCACTCACTGACACAACTTAGAAATGCATTACCCACCTCTCCTAGTACTGACTTCCTGTCTTATCCCTATATTACCTCCCCCAATCACTGACACTACTCAGTAATGCATTACCCACCTCCCCTAGCACTGACTTCCTGTCTTATCCCTACATTACCTCCCCACTCACTGACACTGCTCAGCGATGCATTGTCTACTAAACATAGAATTAGCTTCTTGTCTTATGCCTACATTACCTACCCCACTCACTGGCACTGCTCAGCAATGCATTGCCCACCTCCCCTAGCACTGACTTCCTGTCTTATCCCTACATTACCTCCCCCACTCACTGACACTGCTCAGCAATACACTGCCCACCTCCACTTGCATGGACTTCCTGCCTTATCCCTACATTACCTCTCCCACTCACTGACACTGCTCAGCAATGCATTGCTCACCCCCCAGCACTGACGTCCTGCTTTATTCCTACATTACCTCCCCAACTCACTGACACTACTGAGCAATGCTTTGTCCACCTCACCTATGACAGACTTTCTGTCTTATCCCTACTATATCACCACCACAACTACTGATGCCGCATGGACAAGCATTGCCCACCTCCCATAGCACTGACATCCTCCCACATTCATAGATTACCTCCCCCTATTACGGACACTGCTCAGCAATGCATCTCCCACCTCTCCTAACACTGACTTCCTGTCTTATGCCTACAGTACCTCCCCCACTCACTGACACTACTCAGCGATGCACTTTCCACCAAACCTAGAATTAGCTTCTTGTCTTATGCCTACATTACCTTCCCCAATCACTGAAACTGCTCACTAATGCCTTGCCCACCTCTTCTAGCACTGACTTCTTGACGTAACCCTACATTACCCCCCCCACACACACACACACACACACACACACACACACACACTCACTGGCACTGCTCAGCAATGCATTGCTCATCTCCCCTAGCACTGACTTCCTGTCTTATCCCTACATTACCTCCCCCACTCACTGACACTGCACAGCAATACACTGCCCAACTCCACTTGCACTGACTTCCTGTCTTATCCCTACATTACCTCCCCCACTCACTGACACTGCTCAGCAATGTATTGCTCACCCCCCCAGCACTGACTTCCTATCTTATCCCTACATTACCTCCCCAATCACTGACACTGCTCACTAATGCCTTGCCCACCTCTTCTAGCACTGACTTCTTGACATAACCCTACATTCCCTCCCCACACACACACACACACACACACACACACACACTCACTGGCACTGCTCAGCAATGCATTGCCCATCTCCCCTAGCACTGACTTCCTGTCTTATCCCTACATTACCTCCCCACTCACTGACACTGCTCAGCAATACACTGCCCACCTCCACTTGCACTGACTTCCTGCCTCATCCCTTCATTACCTCCCCCACTCACTGACACTGCTCAGCAATGTATTGCTCACCCCCCCAGCACTGACTTCCTGTCTTATCCCTACATTACCTCCCCACTCACTGACACTGCTCAGCAATGCATTACACACCTCCCCTAGCACTGACGTCCTCTCTTATCCCTACATTACCTCCCCACTCACTGACACTGCTCAGCAATGCATTACACACCTCCCCTAGCACTGACTTCCTATCTTATCCCTACATTACCTCCCTCCACTCACTGACACTGCTCAGCAATACACTTCCCACCTCCACTTGCACTGACTTCCTGTCTTATCCCTACATTACCTCCCCCACTCACTGACACTGCTCAGCAATGCATTACCCACCTACCCTAGCACTAACTTCCTGTCTTATCCCTACGTTACCTCCCCACTCACTGACACTGCTCAGCAATGCATTACCCACCTACCCTAGCACTGACTTCCTGTCTTATCCCTACGTTACCTCCCCACTCACTGACACTGCTCAGCAATGCATTACCCACGTCTCCTATAATTAACTTCCTGTCTATCCCTACACTACCTCTCCACTCACTGGCACTGCTCAGCACTGCACTGCCACCTCAGCCCTAGCACTGAAAGGATTAAATATCAGTGCATGGTGAAGTAATGTAGGACTAAGACAGGAAGTTTCTGCATGATGTCTTAAATAGCATAATACGTAAATAACTGTTTTCTACATAAACAATGGTTAAACCAACAGATAAATGACTATAAAAGTGATTTCAAAACAATTACTGTTTGTTTTAGGGTAAGTGGAGGTTATTATTAAGAGGTGTTAGTGTACCTGTAAAACAGGTACAAGTCCTGTCAACCCCAATCAGTCAATGGCTACCACTGTTTATTTTAAGAGAAGTTGGTATCTTCTTTAAGTCATAGTAATGTTTCAAATTAAAAGCAGCTCCAATTAATCTTCATAATATTTGGACTTTGGAGAGTGTTATTTCAATACTGTCAGATGTGTAGAACAAGAGTAATTGAATGATAAAGTATACCCCTCCCACCCCTTTTACTGATGTAACACTACTCACCTCAGAGCAGCAAGACTGTCCGGATGGATCACAGAGAGGGACAATCTTTAGTGATCATAAGGAAAAACCTGTCAAGGGGGGCAGGGATTTCATTTTTCTCACAGTAAGAAGATTGTCCCCTGCTGTGATCTGTTCAGTCAATAGACCAGATTCCACATCTGAGGGGAGGCGGCTTACACTAGGTAAAAGGGGCGGGAGGAGGATACTTTATCATTCAATTACTCTTGAACTACAACTCTGACAGAATTGAAATAACACTCTCCATGGCCCAAATACTATGATGATTAATTACAGCTGTTTTTATTATGAAACATTACTATCCCTTTAACATGGAGATGCTGTAACCTTTTAACCCCTTGCATGCCAGGAAGGGTGTCCACCTCATTGTAAAGCAATGCAGTGCAATGGATTAAACCGAGCATCCTCCTTAACGTGAAAAGGCACCATAACAGTGTGTTAATATATCGGCTTCTACACCCGCAGCTTTTCTCTTAATCAATTTACCATGCAGCCTTCTCATTTATTGAAAAGCTGCAGAACCTACCCCGCCCAGGGCGCAAAGCAGACTGAAACCGCCACCTTGAATTAACAACGTAGGAAATGGAGTTATTGTAAGATTTTTCTCATCCATGTGAATCAGATTAGAGGAGAGACAAATGTGCAGAGAAGCTGTGTAATAAGAAAACCCAATGGCTTTTTTTTTTCTTCGTTTTTTTGCTGCTCTGCAAACTGTAAGAAAACATCCACATTTAAGAGCCTGGAGCACAATGAATTTCTATTTTTCTTTATTCCCCAGAGACCTAAAGATTTACTGTATAAAGAACAAAGAACAATTTACATCCATTTGTATGTCTGAAGGGTAAATACTAATGGAGTATGAATTTAATATTGGTTCTTTGGTGCAGTGAAATTATTCTGTTTTTAACCCTTGAGGAACAGAGGGACGTGCAACACAATGCGTTGAACAATCCTCTGGACCACAAGGGGTTAAAAGAAATTGGTAAAGTTTTATTATGCTAAAGGAACAAACATATACCGTAGAGGTCAACATAGTAATTTAGGTTGAAAAAAGACTTGCGTCCATTTAGTTCAACCCTTTTCCTACTCCTGTTTACCATCATTGATCCAAAAGAAGGCAAAAAAAACCCTCAATACAGCAATTTTAAATTCTGCCTTGAATGGGGGGAAAAAATTCCTTCTTGGTTCCAAACGGCAATCAGATTTCTCCTTGGATCAACCAGCCCTAACTAAATATTAATCCCAATACTAACGTACATAGCCCTCTATGTTCTGCTCTTTTAATTAAGTATCCAGGCCCTTTTTAAAGGCATCTAATGTATTCGATAGCACCACCTCCTCAGGCAGTGAATTCCATACCTTTACTGTCCTTACTGTAAAGAAACCATTCCGCTGCTGTAGATGAAATCTCCTTTCCTCAAGTCTAAGCGGGTGGCCCCTTGTCCTTTGTACTGTTCTGTTAATGAACAGGTCTTTGGAGAGCCCTTTGTATGGGCCCTGAACATATTTATATAATGTTATCGTATCCCCCTCTAAGATGCTGTTTCTCTAGTGTGTACAAGTTTAACTTTTCTAGCCTTTCTTCATAACTAAAACTTTCCATTCCCCTTACTAGTTTTGTAGCCCTCCTCTGCACTCTCTCTAGTTCCATAATGTCATTTTTCAGGTTGTCTTCTTTCTTCAAGAGTTATTAAAGTTCAAATTATCACGAAGTGTTGGAGCTTTTGCTATCACATTCTATGAAGTACTGCAGATGGTAACTCAGGTCACACACACAATGCAATAGAAAACTGTCTGGACACCAGATGGCGCTGTTAGTGTATTAAAGAAAAAAAAAGAAACCATTTAAACTGTGCTAACTTTCCAATGAAATATCTCCCAGCAGACAGAGAATCCTTGTTTTATTTAAAAGGAAAGATCCTACAAAAAAACTGATATACACTACTGGTCAAAAGTTTTAGAACATCCCAATTTTTCCAGTTTTTTATTGAAATTTATGCAGTATAATGTCTCAATGTACTCTAAAAATAAATCATTGGACAAATAAACTATTGGACATGAAAAAGAAATCATGGAATCGTTTTCCTTAATAAAATGTAATCTAAATTTTTGACTCATCAAAGAATCAACCTTTTGCAGAAATAACAGCCGAACACACTCGTGTAATTCTTTCCACAACAGAAATCAAATATTGTTCCGAAAGTTCTTCCCAATAGTGTTTCAGAAGTTCCCACAAATGTGTTGCACTTGTAGGTTACTTTGCTTTCACCCTTCACCCTTCAATAACAACTGGAAAAATGGGGGTGTTCTAAAACTTTTGACCAGTAGTGTATATTATATATGTACTAGTTGAACAGCCCGTTACACGGGCCACAGTGCCTCTGGCAGCCGGTTGCGGGGCAGTCACGCGCAGTAGAGACTGCCCGCGCCGCAGCTGATACAGAGCAGGACGCTCCTTCGGAGCGCCCAGCTCTGTATCAGTCGCGGCGCGGGCAGTCTCTACTGCGCATGACTGCTGCACGCGCAGCAGTGTATACTGCGCATATCGGGCGTTACACACGATTTAGCGAATGATTATATAGGATATATATTCTATCTATACTATTTATTTAAAGGGGAACTTTCACCCCGCAATAACTTAACGTTGACTTATTGCTCACCTGGCGACTAGCTGCTTAGTAGCGCTAGTCGCCAGCAATATTACCCGGCTGTTCAGATATCGGCTTTTTGCCGATGGTGACAGGAACAGGAAGCACGGACGTCTCTTCACAGTGATGTCCGTGCGCCTGCGCTGTCAGTCCCTTTTGCACCGTGTGGTGCAAAAGGGACTGACAGCGCAGGCGCACGGACATCACTGTGAAGAGACGTCCGTGCTTCCTGTTCCTGTCACCATCGGCAAAAAGCCGATATCTGAAGAACCGGGTAATATTGCTGGCGACTAGCGCTACTAAGCAGCTAGTCGCCAGGTGAGCAATAAGTCAACGTTAAGTTATTGCGGGGTGAAAGTTCCCCTTTAACCCCCTAAGATCAGATGTAAGTGATGTCTTCAATAAAATGTGATACTGTCCAATTCAGATTTGCAACAACAGTTCTGTATGCATTTTTTTTTTTACCTAGATCTGAAATCCAAAGCTTTATTTGAATCTCAAGTGTCCCTAGGTAAGGGCACCATAAGTGCCACATAGGACCACAACAAGAACGATCATATAATTCCAGTGCAAAACCCATCTACTGTTATCTGGGACAATGCCTTTAGTCTTTCACACAAATAAGAATGATAGCAAGTTCACCAAAGTATTGTGCAGCAACCATGCAGTTAACTAATAATAGCCAGTATAGATAGATATATATATATAGAGAGAGATAGAAACATAGAAACACAGAATTTGATGGCAGATAAGAACCATTCTGTCCATCTAGTCGCCCATTTTCGTACTGTAAAAACCTCAGCCTTTTTTGGTCCTTGGTCTTTTCTTATGTTAAGGACAGCATTATGCCTATCCCATGTATGCTTAAATTCTGTCACCAGGCATGTGCACACATAGACACCAAGGGGGGCTTGAGCACCTGCCCTTTTTTGTCCAAAGTGCCCTCCTGCCCTTTTAACAAAAAAATAAATAAATAATTATGAGAAGTGCCCTTTTTTTCATTTGAGCCCCTGCCCCCCAAAATGTCCATGCATGTCCCTGTCTGTCACTATATTAACTTCTACCACTTTCTCCTGGAAGGCTATTCCACTTATCTACTACCCTCTCAGTGAAGTAAAACTTTCTTACATTACATCTAAACCTGTGTCCCTCTAGTTTTAGACTATGGTCTCTTGTCCTAACATTTTTACTCCTTTGAAATGTACTTCCCTCCTGCACTTTGTTGAATCCCTTCATGTATTTGAATGTTTCTATCATATCCCCTCTCTCTCTTCTCTCCTCCAAGCTATACATGTTCAGATCCTTTAGTCTAACCTGATATTTCTTCTCCTGTAAACCAGTCACCATTTTAGTAGCCCTTCTCTGAATTTTCTCTAGAGTATCTATAGCCTTCTGGAGATGGGGACTCCAGTACTGTACACAATACTCTAGGTGAGATCTAACTAGAGATCTGTAGAGTGACATGACCACTTCCCTTTTTTGCTACTAATGCCCCTAGCTAAACAACCCAGCACCCTGCTTGCTTTCCCCACTGCTTTATTACATTGCCTGCCTACCTTTAAGTCATTAGAAATAATTACTCCCAAATCCATTTTCATGCCCTTATAAGATAGATAGATAGATAGATAGATAGATAGATAGATAGATAGATAGATAGATAGATAGTGGCCATATCCATAATTCAGAATCTACCCTGACTATTCTTCTAGGGGTTAAACCACCACAGCCATATGTATTCAAAGGTAAGAGATCTACCAAGAACAAAGGCCAATAATCTTTCTAGTGGCCAGTACACAGTACATCTAATATCTCTGATCTCTGTTTGTGAAAGAGATGACAGGACTGCACATTTCCAGGCCACGGTTCCCCAGCATTTTGTAGAAATAAAAATATGGATTTAGGGTTTTAGGGAAATTAAAAAAATATAGGACAGTTTTAGAGCAGAATGGTAGTTGCCTTTTTGTCACTATCGTAACTCTCATCAATTATATTTAGATCAACCATATCCTCTAAATCTGTCAGCCTGCACCATTAGCCTACCATGAGATTTGCCCAAACTTTCCAGCACCACCATCTTAGATGAGGAATGGGAAACATTGGTTTACAAGATGAGATATAAGTAAATATTTCAATGTTACTCTTACTTGATTACAGGGGGATCAATTAAAGTGAATGAACCACTGATTCATCCATTTCACACAAGTAAAGATATCCTAAAAATCTAAATTATTTGCTGCAATTGAGGATTGGAGTTTCCTACCATGACAGAACATTTGCTGAACCTCATCAGGACTAGATCATGAGATTGGCCCAAACTTTCCACCTTCTCCAGTTCACAGCTTCTGCTGAGGCTCACCAGGAAACAATCATGAGATTGTCTCAACCATGCCACTTCTTCAAACATACAGGATCTGCTAAAGCTCAACAAGAGCCAACCTTGAGATTGGTCCAAATTTACCAGCTTCTTCAGTTTACAGGATCTTCTACACCTTACATGGACCAAATCATGAGATTTTCTCAACAATTCCACTTCTTCAAACATACAGGATCTGATAAACCTCAGCAAGAACCAACCTTGATATTGGCCAAAATTTACCACCTTCCTCAATTTACAGGATCTTCTAAACCTTACATAGACCATATCATGAGATTGTCTCAACAATGCCACTTCTTCAAAAATACAGGATCTGCTAAACGTCAGCAAGAGAAAGTCTTGAGATTGGTCCAAATTTACCACCTTCCTCAATTTATAGGATCTTCTAAACCTTACATGGACCAAATCATGAGATTGTCTCAAACTTTCCATTTCCTTCAGCAGAGTTGCTAGGTATTTGCAGAGGGGGCTGATTAATTATTGGACACAATATGGTGTAATACTCTGATGATCTCCGTAACAGCAAGTGAGCTGTACCACTCACAAATAAATAAGGAAGACCTATGCCCCAGCTCTTTTTGGGAACCCACCAAGTACCCTGTCTTCCTCCAACTTACAAGTTACATTTTTTTGTCTATTTCAGAATCCTCATACCTTGTGCTTCACTATCTCCCTCAGTTCCTATAAATCAGGAGTGAGAAATGTCTGACTTGTCAGATGTTGTTGGACTACAACCCCAACTCCTGCAAAAATTTGTATTTTTTTTTTCCTAATGAGAGGTTACTTTAACCCCTTGGATAGTAACATCTCTAAAGCTTTACTAAGCAATATTTTGCTCTGGTCATCAAGGTTTAAGCAAAGCATGAAATGTTTAAAACTATTATCTCTGGTTAAGGACCAGGAATGCAACACATTTCTAAGCAATGTGTCGTGCACCCTTCTAATACATAAAAGGGTTAAGAAATATTGCTGGTTGTTGCTGCTGCTGAAAAATAAAGCTTTTAGCCAGCCAACACCTAATTGATGATCCAAAGCTGTGTATCCGTTTTATTATGCATAGTTACATTGCCACCAAGTGGCAAATTCAAGCAATTACATAGTTCTGCATGAAATACAAAAATGAAAAGATTTCCTTTAAGCCTAGGAATATGCAAATCTCTATGCCAGTTTCTGCTGTATACAGGCAGATAAGATTCCATGTGAATGACTTATAATAATGATTTGTGTGCACAATCCATTTAGTAAGGTGTCACATCTATCAACGGAGTTTGATGTTGTAACAAAAGGAGCTGTACCATTAATCCCATATTTACAATTATACTTTCAATATCATTCATTAGGATTTGTGTCCTTACTAATGAATCCAGAATCCATGTGCATTTCATATTACAGATTAGAGTGTTTTGGAGGATTCAATCTTGCCCATTTCTTAATGTAAATGATCGTAGGAAACACAATTAACACAATGCATCAATTTGTACAAACCACTGGGACTGATATAGATTGGGCAAGCCAGAAGCTGTGCCCCAAGTTCTGTGTATTACATTTAAGGTGACCACATGTCCTGGATTTTAAATTTGTCCCTTTTCCCTTCTGGGACATTATAATGTCCCTGAATAAAGATTCCTGAATGCAGAGGTTTAAACATGATAAGAACGGCCCAAAAGTGATGTCTCTGCTGGACTACAGAAAAATGGCTTCCGGACAGCGCTCTAAACATTAGAGAACTGTGCCTTGATACTGACATCAATCAGGACCTGAAGTGCAGTTCTCTTGTAGTGTAATGTTAATCTAAGGCTTTGGTGCTTGATGTACATTTTCTTGTAGCCCACCACAGGCATCACTTTCTGTCACAGCAGTCATTGTACAGTGCTCCCTCTAGTGTTAGATAGATGTGGTGCGCTCTTCTCTCTGCATGGTACCTGAATGGCAGAATTGAAATGTGGTCACCCTAGTCACTCTTTTACCAATGAGAGCACTCCGACTCACATTTTGGATACCTTCTTCTTCTTCAGAGGAGGAGGTAACAGGGAACAGCTGGCGAGGGGAAGAGACGAATATTGACAGACTGCTGTTCAGAGCTGTACCGGAGCCTGTCCTGAACTGATGTCACGGGACAGAATTAACCCCTTACCGCCCGAGGACATACATGTACGCCCCGAGCGGATGTCCCAGACGGACAGAGAATGTAGATATACGTCCCGGAAGTCATTTAAACAAATTACAAAAATGTTCGGAGGGCGTTAAGTGCCGGCCGCGTGCTCGCGCGGCCGGTCACTAAGGGGTTAAAATGCCAAAATCTCCAAAAATACTGCATTAAAAAAAAAATCCAGATTCCAAACGTATATTTCCATGGAAGATTTATTTAAAGGATTACATAAAGTGATAGTAATGGTTCATAATAAAAGCAGCTCCAATTAATCTTCATAGTATTTGGGCCATGGAGAGTGTTATTTCAATACTGTCAGAGTTGTAGTACAAGAGTAATTGAATGATAAAGTATCCCCCCTCCTGCCCCTTTACCTAGTGTACAGTTGTGGCCAAAACAAGTATTGGTCTTCACAAAGTTTGCTGCTTCAGTGTTCTTAGATATTATTGTCAGATGTTACTGTGTTATACTGAAGTATAATTACAAGCATTTCATAAGTGTCAAAGGCTTTTATTGACAATTACATTAAGTTTATGCAAAAGAGTCAATATTTGCAGTGTTGACCCTTCTTTTTAAAGGGATAGTAATACTTCGTTTTAACTTTATTTTATTTTGTAGGCATTAAAAAAACATGAAGAACGATATAAGTCTTATCTCTCAAACCTTTATGGTTTGAGAGATATTCACAAGCAAAGTTTCCCCCTCCCGCCCCTTTTACCTAGTGTAAGCCATCTCTTCTCAGATGTGGAATGCAGTCCATAGACCAGACAGATAACAGCAGGGGACAATCTTCTTCCTATGAAAACAATGAAAGCCCTGCACCCCTTGACAAGTTTTTCAGGTTTTTCCCTTATCTTAATTGAAGATTGTCCCTCTCTGCAGTCTACCTGGGCACCTCCCTTCTGCTCTGGCTGAGCAATGTTACATCAGTAAAAGGGGCGGGAGGGGGATACTTTGTCATTCAATTACTCTTGAACTACAACTCTGACAGAATTGAAATAACACTCTCCAAAGTCCAAATACTATGATGATTAATTAGAGCTGCTTTTATTATGAAACATTACTATCCCTTTAAAGACCTCTGCAATCCTCCCTGGCATGCTGTCAATTAACTTCTGGGCCACATCCTGACTGATGGCAGCCCATTCTTTCATAATCAATGCTTGGAGATTGTTAGAATTTGTGGGTTTTTGTTTGTACACCCGCCTCTTGAGGATTGACCACAAGTTCTCAATGGGTTTAAGGTCTGGGGAGTTTCCTGGTCATGGACCCCCCAAAAAATTGTTCCCCGAGCCATTTAGTTATTACTTTTGCCTTACGGGAAGGTGCTCCATCATGCTGGAAAAGGCATTGTTCATCATCAAACTGTTCTTGGGTGGTTGGGAGAAATTGCTCTTCAAGGATGTGTTGGTACCATTCTTTATTCATGGCTGTGTTCTTAGGCAAAATTGTGAGTGAGCCCACTTGGATGAGAAGCAACCCCACACATGAATGGTCTCAGGATGCTTTATTGTTGGCATGACACAGGACTGATGGTAGCGCTCACCTTGTCTTCTCAGGATAATCCTTTTTCCGGATGCCCCAAACAATCGGAAAGGGGATTCATCAGTGAAAATTACTGTTATGGGGCTCCGTACTCCTGCTGAGTATCTCCGCCAGATTCTCCTTTCTCTACCTGGATTGATATAGCCTGTATCGCTGGCTCACCCAAACAATGGACAACACTCAGTGAAGGGTGAATAAGAACTGACTTGATTGTGGAACACACAGGGTTTAAATACCCACATTACAAGTTATCCACACACATCAGAATACAATAGCATACAGGTAATGCAAAGCAACATATGGGAAGACAATGGAGCCGGTGGTGGAGGAGCACATAATACAAAAAGGCACAATGGGAACAATACACAAGTTATACAACTGGACAAAGTTTGACACACACAGACTACAGCACTCTGAATTACATTAACATTTTAATTATGTTAACTACACCAGGGACTAAGTATAATTATATTAACTGGAACAATACCCTATCCCTCCCTGGATGCACATCCTGAAGGCAAACGTTTGAAACAAGTGACAGGACCATAATTCTGTCACAATGACTTTACCCCAGTCCTCAGCAGTCCAATCCCTGTACCTTTTGCAGAACATCCGTCTGCCCCTGATGTTTTTCCTGGAGAGAAGTGGCTTGTTTGCTGCCCTTCTTGACACAAGGGCATCCTCCAAAAGTCTTCGCCTCACTGTGCGTGCAGATGCAATCCCACCTGCCTGCTGCCATTCCTGAGCAAGCTCTGCACTGGTGGCACCCCGATCCCGCAGCTGAATCAGCTTTAGGAGACGGTCCTGGAGCTTGCTGGACTTTCTTGGGAGCCCTGACACATTCTTCACAACAAATGAACCTCTCTCCTTGAGGTTCTTGATGATCCTGTAAATGGTGATTTAGATGCAATCTTACTAGCAGCAATATCCCTGCCTGTGAAGCCCTTTTTGTGCAAAGCAATGATGACAGCACGTATTTCCTTGCAGGTAACCATGGTTAACAGAGGAAGAACAATGATTTCAAGCACTACCCTCCTTTTAAAGCTTCCGGTCTGTTATTCTAACCCAATCAGCATAACAGAGTGATCTCCAGCTTTGTCCACGTCAACACTCTCACCTGTGTTAATGAGAGAATCACTGACATGATGTCAGCTGGTCCTTTTGGGGCAGGGCTGAAATGCAGTGGAAATTTTTTGGGAGATTAAGTTCATTTTCATGGCAAAGGGGGACTTTGCAATTGATTGCAATTATCTGATCACTCTTCATAACATTCTGGAGTATATGCAAATTGCCATCATCTAAACTGAGGCAGCAGACTTTGTGAAAAGTAATATTTGTGTAATTCTCAAAACTTTTGGTCACGACTGTAAACCACCTTCCCTCAGATGTGAAATCTGGTCCTGGGCCAGGCAGCTCACAGCAAGGGACAATCTTCTTACTGTGATCATAAGGAAAAGCCTACCCCCTTGACAGGTTTTTCAGGTTTTTCCTTATGATCACTGAAGACTGTCCCTCTCTGCGATCCATCCGGACAGTCTTGCTGCTCTGAGGTGAGCAGTGTTACAACTGCTCTTTTACAACAATTCTGACAGTATTGAAATAACACTCTCCATGGCCCAAATACTATGAAGATTAATTGGAGCTGCTTTTATTTTGAAACATTACTATCCCTTTAACAAATGGTTTACTAGCGGTGAGAGTTCCCCTTTAAGGACCAGACAGGTGCACAACGCATAGAGCTGCACATGCCTCTGGGGCTTAGAGAGACAGGATACCATATGATCCCTTTAAAAAGAAATACATATGAAAAATACGTTACAGCGTTACATGGTAACCATTACAGCCCAGAAATATGAATTGCAGCCCTACAGCACGCATTTTTCATAAATCCTTTTTTTAACCTTTTGAGTGCCAGAGTGGTATTCAACTCATTGCAGAGCAATTGTTGCGTATCCCTCTGGCACTCAAAGGGTTAAAGGGGTGATCTGTCAACCCAATAAAGGGTTAAGTAGCAATTTTGTAATCCATATGTCAAATTACATATTTAATTCTGAAACCACAGAACACGCAGCGGCCGATTTAGGCCTAGATTACATTGCTGTTGATGAATGCTATGTGTAGTTTTAATGAGCAGATTGCCATTTAATCCTATGAACAAATTTGTAGATAAAGTCCAGTGATACAATTATCAACTGCAATATAATCCAGGTCTGAAAGAACTGCACCCAGGTAATTAAAGGATCTTAAGTTAGGAGAAGGACTGACCTATATAGGTGTCCCTCAAACAGCAGTCAGTTATATCTCCATACTGATTTTGTAGCTGTTTTTATATCGCAAATAGCCCCCTGCAAATTGTTTATTTAAAATCTGATAGTGTGTTGCTTTAGAGTCATCCATGTATCTGGCACTCAAGGGGTTAATGTGAGGAGGTGTGACTTAGAGGCAGACTTCAAAAGAGATAACTATTTGCAAGTGCATAGATAGATAGACCTAGCTATCTCATATCTATATCTATCTATCTATCTATCTATGTATATAGCTATATGTATCTATCTCATATCTATCTATCTATCTCTTATCTATGTATGTATATATCTACCTCATATCTATCTATGTATATCTATAGCCATCTATGTATATATCTATCATATCTATCAATCTCTTATCTATCTATTTCATATCTATCAAGCTCTGTCTTATATATATATATATATATCTCATATCTATCTATCTATCTATCTATCTATCTATCTATCTATCAATCTCTTATCTATCTCATATCTATCAAGCTCTATCTGTCTGTCATATATATATGTCTCAATCTATCGATCTCAATTTATCTAGCTTTCTATCTTTCTATCTGTCTCATATCTATCTCATATCAATCTATCTATTTATCTCATATATCTATCTAAGTTGGCTAGGTATCTCTTTAAAGGGATAGTAAAGTTTCATAATAAAAGCAGCTCTAATTAATTATCATAGTATTTGGACTTTGGAGAGTGTTATTTCAATTCTGTCAGAGTTGTAGTTTAGGAGTAATTCTATGATAAAATATCCCCCTCCTGCCCCTTTTACTGATGTAACACTGCTCAGCCAGATCAGAAGGGAGGTGCCCAGGTAGATTGCAGGGACAATCTTCAATTAAGATAAGGGAAAAACCTGAAAAGCTTGCAAGGGGGGCAGGGCTTTCATTGATCTCACAGTAAGAAGATTGCCCCCTGCTGTTACCTGTCTGGTCTATGGACTGCATTCCACATCTGAGAAGAGATGGCTTACACTAGGTAAAAGGGGCGGGAGGGGAAACTTTGCTTGTGAATATCTCTCAAACCATAAAGGTTTGAGAGATAAGACTTATATCATTCTTCATGGTTTTTTAATGCCTACAAAATAAAATAAAGATAATACAAAGTATTACTATCCCTTTAAATGCAGGACACTCATAAGCATCCTGTGTTTAAAGGGATATCTGGTCACCTTAGATATACACAATTGTTGTATGAAGGACATTTACCTAAGTAAATTAATCTGTTAAGAGTCATTTATTCCTAAAGTATTATTAATAAGAAGTAGAGCAATTTTGGGGGCAAGGTAAATACTCCATAGGAGACAATTACAAATTCCTTCATTTAAATGGGGCATTTAACCCTACTGTTACCAGCTAGACAGGAAGTGAACAAGGAGCATTTCACTCACTTCCGCTCTTCCTTTTGCCATTTAAACAGGAAGTAAACAAGGGACATTTCACCCACCTTCTTCTCTGCCTTTGCCAGCAAAACAGAAGCACCAGATCAAGAGATGTGGCACCTTCCCTAGGGCCATGTGTCCCTGAATTAAAGGGATATGTGGTCACCTTACCCAATGGATCTTTAATCGCTGTCTCTGGTTTACCCTTACTTGTTTAAAATGTTATGTTTATGTTTTTTTGGAGTCCCTACTGCAATTTTTCTTTTTGCATTAGGATTTTCTGTGCAGATCAACGCAAGTGATAGTACAACATTAAAGGGATAATAATACCTAAAATGTAAAAAAAAATATGTTGTAGGGTTTATCCCCCTGAGTAAAACAAGAGTACTCCCACTGCTGAAAGATGTTTCATTCAAAAGTTATTAATTTTCAAAGTTGAATTTTTTAGGTGCAATATCACAGTGGCCTGAAATTGTACAGTGGCGCTGTTGCTACACGATCCTATGGACAGCTCTGGTCTCAGGACCATAAATCTCCATAGGATGGTGTAGCAACAGCGCCACTGTAAAATTTCAGGCCACTGTGATATTGCACCTAAAAAATTCAACTTTGAAAATTAATAACTTTTGAACGAAACATCTTTCAGCAGTGGGAGTACTCTTGTTTTACTCAGGGGGATAAACCCTACAACATATTTTTTTTTACATTTTAGGTATTACTATCCCTTTAAAAGGTGTCAGAGCCCCTTTCAGTTCTACCCAAGCTCAATATATTGAGTGTGATGCCGACAAGTCACCGGTGTGGTTTCCTTCATTCATCACCACAGAAACATGCGTTTCACTGCTAGATGTCATTTTCCATTTGAAGGTGGTTTCTGGATTCATTAATTTAACCGTCTGAGTGCCGGATGGGTTCTTCTCTCCCTCTCCTGGCGCTCAAAGGGTTAGGGCTGTGTAAGATCATCTCACTGCAGGCGTAACACAAAGCTAATTAATTGAAAAGTCCTGTTTAAAAAAAAAAAAAAAATAAGGCAAGTAAATTCAATTATTGTCTATGGCCAGTGTTAAACCTAATTGTTCTCTATGAGAGATCACCTGCCATTCTGTTTGTTCTCTATGTAAATTCAATGCAGGATCTGAACCCATTACACCAGCAGTGTCAGATTAAAAGCTTTATCGATAGCCATCTTGGATAATTCAGTTTGGGAGCCTGTGTGTGTGTGTGCTTGCGGGTCATTAGTGGGCTTAGGTTAGGAAACCTTTCATTTTAAAGGAAAGATACACAGGCTCACCTTAAAGTAAGTTGACCAGATCCATGTCCTTTAACCCTTTGAGTGCCAGAGGGGAACGCAATGCTTTGCAGTGCAATGCATTGCGTACCTCTCTGGCACTCAAAGGGTTATCTAAAGACACATGAAATATTCACATTTTAGAGCTGCATTGACATCAAAGTTGCCCTGCACAATACATATGGGTCATCCGTTAGTAATACTTAAAATGTAAAAAATATGTTGTAGTGTTTATCCATCTAAGTAAAATGAGTGCACTCCCACTTTTATTCAAAAGTTACTACAGATCAAGCGTGAATTTTTTTATGTAACAAGTGCACTATAAAGACACAAAAAGGATCTCCAATTGATCCTTCACATATACCATCTATGGATAGATATATCCTATTCCTACTATGAGTAGTAAATAAAGACTCAATAGTGTCCAAATACGTCAGGCACTCTGTCTCGTGGATGGTTAATTAACCCCTTAAGGACCATTGACGTGGCAGGACCGTCACGCTGGTCCGGCACTTAAGGACCACTGACGGTCCTGGTACGTCACGTACTTTTACTCACCGCGCTCCTGTAGGACTGCGGTGAGAAATACCAGGGACTGAAGTTGATCGCTCCAAGACTGGAGCAATCTCTTTCAGTCCCCCATTCGGCGTGCCGGCACACCGGATCAGTCATGTGGGGCGGCACGTCGAACTTCCCTATCTGGTCCTTAAAGGACCACACACCCCAGGACTGCTGGTCCTTAAAGGGATAGTAATACTTAAAATGTAAAAAAAAATATGTTGTAGAGTTTATCCCCCTGAGTAAAACAAGAGTACTCCCACTGCTGAAAGGTGTTTCATTCAAAAGTTATTAATTTTCAAAGTTGATTTTTTTAGGTGCAATATCACAGTGGCCTGAAATTGTAAAGTGGCGCTACTCAGGGGGATAAACCCTACAACATATTTTTTTTTACATTTTAAGTATTACTATCCCTTTAAGGGGTTAAGAACACAGATAAAGACACAGTTAGTGGGTCACATGGAGAACATATAGATATGCATTGCAAAGCTCAGTTCTGTGGTTAGTGCCAAGCTGTAGCTGTTACTTGCCAAACATGTCTATATAGTGCACTTGTTACATTTTTTTTGGCTGGTACCAGTACATCAGCTTTTGTTTACTGTGGTAGATCTCTCTCTTTTTAATTTTATGGGGACACCTTTTTTTTTTTTTTGTTCTTTTTCTGTTGATTGTATTATTTAGGGGATTTAGTTTACCCTGGGATGGGCTTTGGGAGGGGGTATTGTCATTAGGATGTGTCTATATTCCTTACAGATGATTCTCTATAAGAAGGAGACCTGCAGCAATCGTATGTGGTATATACAAGTCCATCAGGTTTATACAGATTTTTCACGCACACTAACTTCAGTATGTGGCTTTTTAACCTCTTCTTATATTTAAGTAGAGGAGTTAAAATGACAATTAAAGGAGTTATAATATACATTATAAGTACGGGTGGGCGAAACTTGTCGCCGTGTTCCTGGGGAAATTTCGCGAAAACCATGTTGTTATCCGCTTTTTCATGGGAAAATCAGCTTTAAAATTAGTGGTTAAAATTTTCGTATCTTTCGCTCATTGGCCAAAAATTTTCGCCATTTTTTCAAAGGCTAGAAAGTTTCCGCCCATTGATTTACGTTGTTTTCGCACTTCCACTATAAAAAGGTGACGTTTTCGCTGAAGACGGACACAATAGAAGCAGCTACAGAGCGAGATAGACGTGCTGTGCAGTTCTGCTGTGATATTTTGTCAAAACTGAGGCAGGAAAGGCTCATAGTGACTGCTATCACTGTGGGCAAGGTGAAAAATAATCAATGGAGGAGCTGGAAGGACCATTATATGTCCACTGCGTCTGAGGAGGAAGGGACCACTACTGTACCAATGCTGTCCAGTCCCCCTAAATCACCCCAAGGGATCTTGGGGAATTTAATGGGAAGGGAGGGAGACAAGGGAATGGGAAGGGAGGGAGAAAAGGGTAGTACTAGTGAGAGCAGGACAGGTCAGCTGCTTGTGCCTGCTGCAAGATGTGCTGCCCGTGCCACCTTTGCTGTACCTGCAGCCACTGGTGTTGTACCTGCTGCCAGATGTGCTACCACTAGTGTTGTACCTGCTGCCAGTGCTGAACCTGCTGCCACCAATACTTTGCCTTCTGCTAGTGTTTCTTGTAGTACTCAGATGGGGGAAGGAGAAAATTATGCCATGTGTGACAGCAGGGGACCCTCTGTTACATTGCTCGTCACCGCCTCCAAGCAGCAGTGAGATGTCTGGAATAGAGCAGCATCATGTAGGGACTAGTGGTGGTGTTAGAGAAGTTGGGGTGGAAGAGACATTGATGGCCTTTTTATCAAAGTGAGAAGGAATGGGAGACAGGGATGAGGATGGGCATCACCACCACCACTAGCAGTCAGCTTTTGGAATTTGCGGAAACTGTAACTGCTCTAATTCCTGCTGCTGCTGAGATGAAAGGGCAGCAGGGTGCTGTGGAGCAGGCTAGTGTGCTATAGACCACCGTGGACACAGTGAGAATGGGGTCAAAAAGTGATGCGGGACTAGGACAGGTTCCACTTGCCAGCATCAGTCCTAGTTGCAGTGCTAAATCTGAGGCAGTAGCAGCAACATTATCCACTGCCACAAAAAGTGAAGGGGAATGTGGAGGACAAGAAGAAAGAGGCCATTCTTCTCCACCTGTTCCCTATCCCTCCCCCCAGAAGTCATGGGTGTGGGACTATTATTCTCTTCCGGCAGGCACAGTGCAGTCATCATCAACAATGGTACAGTGCAAAACATGTGACAAGTTAGTGAGAAGGGGAAAGGAGGGAACACATCTTGGAACAACCTCCCTGAAAATACACATGAAACACAGACACCATGACATCTACTCCAAACATGTTAAAGCCAAACACCCATTACAGAAATCTAGCACCGCTGTTACTGTACCCCCTGACTCTCCAGAAAGGTGGATATCAAAGAGGAGGAAGAATAAAGAAATCCAGACAGACACTGGAAGTTCCATGACGAGTGAAACAACTAGTTCGCCACCAACATCACCTTCTTCCTCTAGGGTAACAAGTACATCTCTTGCCAATCCACCACGTTCATTGTTACCTCCCCCACCAAATGATAGCCACTCTTTGGATGTTAGGATATGGCAGGTCATCTCTACCCATTGCACACTGTGTGGTGCACTGACCACACATGCCAGTGTGGTGGAGGAGAATCGATACCAGGTCATCAGGTGGCATCTGAGGAGATTCCATCCCGCAGAATATGCTAAGATTCTGGCAGGGAGGGTTCATCATTACTATTAACCTGTCGGCAAGTTGTCAAGTGTCCTTAGCAGGGTCTGGACAAGGGTACAGTGACAGCGGCAGTACTTGGTTTCGGGTGTCATGTTGTTTGGATACAGTTGTGCCCCCAGATGTTACTTACCACACACACACACTGTGCACATTGCAGTTGTTGAGGAGATCCACTGATCCTGCTCTCAAGGGAAAAATATATTCTAATAACACACCCACGATGATTTTGGAGGAGGGGAAGGTGGAGAAGATTTAATGGCCAACTTGTTCTTTTCTCCACAAATACTGGGGGCTACTTATTCTGCTGCTACTGACTCAGGAGCAACACTGGAACCATTTGTGGCAAATGGAACCTTCATCATCCATCTTCCATGTTACTGCTATTGTTGATCCCATTCCCTTTCAGATGCCTAATCATCCTGCTGCTTAAAATACTCCACAGCAGTTGCAACTCAGGAGGACATTTGACAGTGGCCACTGGCCAACAGAACGGCGTGCAGCCTTGCAGGGAGCCCTAAAACCTATATCGATCCTGGCACGTCATGGGTCCTTGAGGGGTTAAGGGAAGGTAACTTGCCAGGACCGCTGACCCTTAAACCTTTGAGTGCCAGAGGGGTACGCATGTGTTGCGTACCCCTCTGGCACTCAAAGGGTTAAGGTGTTAATGTTCAACTTGTCCTGTAGTAACAGATCCACTTTAAACCTCTGAGTGCCAGAGAGGTACTCAACGCATTGCTTTGCAATGTGTTGAGTACCCCTCTGGCACTCAAAGGTTTAAGAGATCCAGGGGCAAACCAACTATAGCACATATACACAAACAATACTTCCCATTGCTGTAAATTGGACTTTTTAACCCTTAAAATGCTGGAGAAGTCTCCAATGCAGTGCAAGGCATGTAAGAGAATACTGCCCGTTATTCACAGAACTCACACTTAGAACAAACTTTCAATTAATTTATTAGTTGAACAAATGTTCAGGTTATTTTGTTTTATCTTTACAAGTGTATAATACATGAAAGAGACGAAGACATTACACAGTGAGAGAGCTCCTCATTCTTAGTCACAGAAGAGCTCATTGTAGGTGAATACCTGATTTAGAACGTGATTAAAGTGATAGTAATGTTTCATAATAAAAGCAGCTCTAATTAATCATCGCAGTATTTGGGCCATGGAGACTGTTATTTCAGTACTGTCAGAGTTGTAGTTCAAGAGTAACTGAATGATAAAGTATCCCCCTCCCGCCCCTTTTACTGATGTAACACTGCTCACCTCAGAGCAGAAAGACTGTCTGGATGGATCACAGAGAGGGACAATCTTCAGTGATCATAAGGAAAAACCTGTGAAGGGGGTAGGGTTTTCCTTATGATCACAGTAAGAAGATTGTCCCTTACTGTGACCTGTCCGGTCAAGAGACCAGATTCCACATCTGAGGTGAGCAGTGTTACACTAGGTAAAAGGGGTGGGAGGAGGTACTTTATCATTCAATTACTCTTGTCCTACAGCTCTGACAGTATTGAAATAACACCGTCCATGGCCCAAATACTATGAAGATTAATTGGAACTGATGTTTTTGTGAAACATTACTATCAATTTAAGGTGATATACATCATCTTCGTACAAGATGACAAATTCTGAACATGATTAACCCCTTAAGGACCGGGCGCGCACTTTTGTGGCCGGCAATTAAGGACCACAGAGCATTTTTTTTTTTTGCTCATCCAACGCAGGGCTCCCAGAACGGGGTGCAGCCTCACCGGGAGCCCTGAAATCCACGACGGTCCTGGCACGTCATGGGTCCTTATTTCGCGTCCAACCCACGATGTGCCAGGACCGTACATAGACGTCATGGGGAAAAACTTACGTTAAGGACCCATGAAGTATAAGTATGTCATGGAATTCAGGGGTTTTCGCACGGCTGCATGCCGTTCACGGACCCCCTGATTTTCCATTTCTGGTCCTTAACGGGTTAAGGTGATATACAAAGTGACTAATTACATCATAAAGGTCACATAAAAATGTATTGTGTTCCCATCAATTAAATTTGCTCTTTTAACCGCTTAAATGCAATGCGTTGTAGACCTTTCTAGCATTTAAGGGGTTAAGATCTCTGTTTAAATCAATGCAAATAGTGTTTTGTTAATTTTTAGTTAATTTGCACCAGAATTATTCCGGTTCCTACCTTCTATGAACTCTTGTCGGAGTTCACGTGAAATAAACGTTATACATGAAAAAAGAAAAATGATTATTCTGCCGAACGGTATGGTTGTTAGATATAATACAGTCAGCTTTCTTTCCTTACGTAACATCTGTCATGGTTATTAGGTATAATACAGGGAGATTTCTTTCCTTACATAACATCTGTCTTGTGATTGAGATTTTTGAACATCAAAATATAAACAGACGCTGAAGACGCATTTTATTGACTTCACATTGTATGTGTTAGCGATGAATTCAGAGTGTGCGTCAGTATCTGCGCCGTGATTTTAACCACTTGTATAATATGTAATGTGTTGACGATATCCATACCGTGAAAACGGTTCAAATTACCCTGTCACACCCCCCTAAAAAAACCCAATAAGTGTATATTTGTAATGCACGCTATAGTAAAATAAATCTACAGGGTTTATACTGCGGAGTAATATAAGGATAATCCCGCTGCAGAGAGATGTTTTACTCACAAGTTATTCCAACTCAAACACACACTTTTTGGTGTGATACACTACGTCCATCAACTGGGTTTTCCCAGTGGGGTTTTTCCTAGAGCAATTTATAGATAGGTATTGCTAGTGATTATTACTCTCCTTAGGATGCTGAAGAAACAGCGACACCTTAACTTTTTTTGTCCATGATAGTACGCATGTTTGAGCTGAAATAACTTCCGAATAAAATTTTTCTCACTAGCAGAATTTCCCTAGTTTTACTTAGAACAAGCCCTTTAATAATAAATCTTCCATACTATGCAGTGGTTTCCCTTTAAAGCAGAACTTTGAGGTAATACCAAGTCGTCATGCTTTTATTAAACGCATGGCAACTAGCTTGAAAATAGATGTCTTACCGTTAAAAAACGAGCTGTGTCTAAAGTAATCCTTCCCGTTTCGGGACTGACGGGCAGGTTAGTGTGGTCTGTGCGCCTACCCCGACAGTCCATTCCGGTGACCATATGGCGCACTGCAGTCTACTCAATGGAGACCGGGACTGACGGCGCATGTGCACAGACAAGATGTCTGCATTGTATCCTGGGTTCCTGTCTCCAAACGGGACGGATTCCTTTAGACACATCTATTTTTTAACAGTAAGACATCTATTTTCAAGCTAGTCGCCATGCGTTTAATGAATGCATGGCAACTTGCTATTACATGAAAGTTCCGCTTTAAATGTCGCCTATTACTCAAACTACTCTACAAACTAGGAAATTCTTACACAGATAAACTTTTATTTAGATTCTGCATCCAACTGTTGTGATATCAAAGAAGCTAATTTGCATACAGTGCCAGACAAAATGTGGAGAAAAAAAAAAACGGAGATAACATATTAAGGACCTTATGACAAGAAGGAAATAGAAGCAGCTTTGGAGCATACCATCTGCAGCGTTGAAAGAAAAATAAAACTTTTTGTTGATTTAAATATGGGCTCTTAACCCATAGAATGCTACAGACGTCTACACAACTTATTCCAAAGCAATGCGTTGGATCTCTTGGTAGCATTCAAGCATGTTCGAAGCCCCATTGAAATTAATGGGAAGTTCTATTTGTCCCCCCTTATGGAGCAGCTGGCATGCTCCAAAACTGACCCTCACTTCTTAAGCATTAACCCATTGAGTGCAATGGGTCGGTACGCATTTCAGTGAGTTGCTCTCCCCATTTTGGCACTCATAAGGTTAAGCTCTGTATATCAGGGTATACTCCACTGAATTCCAGGTTGGGGTGCAGTGACCTGCAGGGGAAAGGGGTTGCATACCCCACTGGCACCGAAATGGTTAAAACTAAGCCTTTTATATCATTTTGGGTCATAGTCTGGGCAAAACCAACTGCGCCATGTGGGATAAATGACAATTCTGGATCACTTTATTTAGTGGATTTTGGTTATAATCCCAGAACGGCTTGTTTACTACTCATATCCTGTTCCCAAGAACAGACTATTTACTACATTATTTTGTTATACTTAAAGGGACAGTAATACTTAATATGTATAAAAAAAAAAAAAAAAATTATATATATATATATATATATATATATATATATATATATATATATATATATAGTAGTGTTTATCTAGTAGTAGTGTTTATCTCCCCGAGTAAAACAAAGGTACTCCCACTGCTGAAAGGTGTTTTATTTAAAAGTTATTGCAGCTCAAACTTTTTTTTGGTGCAATATCTCAATGGCCTGACATCGTACAGTGGCACTGTTGCTACACCATCCTATGGAAGTTTATAGTCAACTGAGCAGAGCTGTCCATAAGATGGTGTAGAAACAGCGCCACTGTACAATTTCAGGCCACTGAGATATTGCACCTAAAAATGTGAAATTTGAGCTTTTGAATAAAATACCTTTCAGCGATGGGAATATTTGTGTTTTACTCAGGAAGACAAACACTACAGTATATATGTATTGGTCCCTTTAATTGGCTTTTTTTACTTTCCAATCCATTTCCCCTTTTTAAATGAGACAAAACATATATTATATACACACACACATATATATATATATATAGTCATTAAATGGTGAGTAATACCACCTAATAAGGGCCCCCCCCACACACACACTTAGCATATCATGGCTAGAAAATCCTAATGGCCCATAAGATTTTTTTTCCTTGCTTCTTAATTCAAGAGAACATCATCAGTCAGTCCTGACGTCATAACCATGGAGACGCCATGACAATTGCTGACAAAACCACAAGATACAAACTCCACCTACTGTACATCGTAATATTAACACTTTAAGGACCAGAGGCTCAATGCACTCTTCCTGCTTCAGTTTGAAGAAACTGCCAGCAACTGTCATGTCTGCCTCCATGGACACATGACATCCAGAAGGGATTGAAAACTTTATCTCTTGAACAAAGACACAAGGGTAAAACACATAAGGGCAATAAGCATTTTATGACCATAGTTAGATTATATGGTACATTTACAAAATATACCTTTACTTAGTACTGGATATCATGTCTGTTAATCCTTTGAGTGCCAGAGGAGTATCCAATGCATTGGACACAAAGGGTTAAGGCAGGCATGATTCTTTTTGCAGGACTTCAGACTCCTCCCCCTCCAGTCTTGGGAGGAGTTTGGAACAGAGCGACGACGTATTTTGACATACATGAAGATTCCATCTTGCAGAATTAACTCTCTGAGTGCCAGAGACGTATCCAACGCATTGCCAACACCCATCTGGCACTCCAAGAGTTAATTAATAACTCTGGCTATGTGCTTGTCTCAAATTAAATTAACCTGTCCTGCATCTAATTTAAAACTGCATTTACTAATATACACATTATTTTTAGCTAATTATTTTTTTTTACATCTGCATTTATATTTGTGTTTATGTTTAAAGGGAATCTATCACCCCTATACAGGTAGGCTTATTAGTTAGAATTTTAGCAAGTATGTTTAAAACGTTAATATATATATACATACATATATATATATTTTTTTTTTAAATGCTATTTGGGCGAAAATGAATGTTTAAAGATTGCCCTGAACCCTACTTCCACATAGACTACGGTTACCTACTCTGTAACCGCAGTCTGTCACTCTGCCTCTGCTCCTGTCCCACTATCCAACCTCCTCCAATGACGGAGGCTCTCTGCCTGTAAGCTGGAGCGCTCTCATTGGCTAGATATCGATCTCTGCCAATGAGACTGATTCAGATAACACTCAGAGAGTCAATTCTGCAAGCAGGTAAAAGCAGTCTATGCGAAAGTAGGGTGCAGGGCAATCTTTAAAAATTAATTTTTACCCAGATAGCATTAAAATATAAAAAAAAAAAAAAAAAAAAAAAAAAAAAAACATTTTAAACATATTCGCTAAATAATCTATCTAATAAGCCTAACTTGTATAGGGGTGATAAAGCCCCTTCAACATCAATGTATTTTTTTTTTTTTAATTCTTTCTTGCAGTGGTTACTTTTTAGATGCATCGTGGGCATAGATGGCGCTAAAGGCTCATACAGTATCTTGCCTAAGGGCGCCATGCAGGAGAGGTCTGGCAACTTTTGGCCCGGGAGGGGCAAATACAGTCAAGCAGCCCATTTCTCCTATTGTTCAACCCCCCTGTCCCAGCCCACCCCATTTTGTTAATTTTAAAATTGGCATTAATGTTGCAAAGTAAGGCGAGTGATATCACATACCTCACAATTAAAATAGGGCTACACTACCGATACTAAAGAGCTTATAATTTAAAGGGATAGTAATACTTAAAATGTAAAAAAAAATATGTTGTAGGGTTTATCCCCCTGAGTAAAACAAGAGTACTCCCACTGCTGAAAGGTGTTTCATTCAAAAGTTATTAATTTTCAAAGTTGAATTTTTTAGGTGCAATATCACAGTGGCCTGAAATTGTACAGTGGCGCTGTTGCTACACCATCCTATGGACAGCTCTGGTCCCGGGACCATAAATCTCCATAGGATGGTGTAGCAACAGCGCCCCTGTAAAATTTCAGGCCACTGTGATATTGCACCTAAAAATTTCAACTTTGAAAATTAATAACATTTGAATGAAACACCTTTCAGCAGTGGGAGTACTCTTGTTTTACTCAGGGGGATAAACCCTACAACATATTTTTTTTTCATTTTAAGTATTACTACCCCTTTAAGTAAAGCTACATTAGTGATACTATAGAGCTTATATGGAAAATGGGTTATGCTACACTGTAGCTTCATTTGGATTGTAGATCTGTGTTGTAATTTTTTAATTTGTGCAGGTCCATTTCAGTTGTAAGCTCTGTGGTATCACTAGTATAGCTTCATTTACAGCAGCAAGGGGCAGAACGAGTGAGACAGTGGTTCACTGGCACGGAAATGTAGACAGCCCAGGGGGGGCAACTGCTGCCAAGGATGTAAATCCGGCACTGGTCATGCATTGCATATCAGACTGAGATATAGCTCTGCCTGCAAACAAATTCAACAACAAATGGATAAATTATTCCTTAACGACCGGCCGATCGTCGCGGCGATGTGACTTAAGGACCGCGGAGCATTTTTTTTTTTTTATTTTCCAGATCCGGACTCCCCGAACGGCATGCAGCCGCGAGGGTAGCTCGGAACGCCATGACGGTCATAGTACGTCATGGGTCGTTCAATCTGATCAACCCTTGACGTACTATGACCGTCAAGGGTCGTTAAGGGGCTAAACCAGTAACGAAGTGCAGCACATACCAAATGCATTAAAAAAATGAAGTATTCATAGCATTTCCAGCTTTACTGGAAAATTATATTATATTATAGGATGTGGCCTATAATTTCAATCATCTACAGCCAGCAAACTGCTGTTCATGGACTAAAATCCCATCAACAGCTGGAAGTCCACAGGTTGGCCATTTCTGCCCAATGACAAATGCTGTAGACCAGGAGTAGGCAACCTTCAGCTCTTCAACTGTTGGAGGCCTAAAACTACCATCATTCCCCAAAGAACAGCTGGGCTCTTTGGGGAAGGTGAGAAATGTAGTCTCAGACAGCTGGAGAGCCAAGTGTTGCCGACTGCTGCTTGATACAACAAAGAGTTTGCATAAAAGGTTTTCTACAAAATATTGCTAGTTCGCTAAATCTTTCCCCAGCATCGGTAAAAGTGGAACTCCGCTATATAAAACCCACAAGCACCTAGGTTTGTTACCTGAATATTAGCAGTGTTAACTCCTCAATGATCAAAGGGGTCATGGAACGCACAGATACACATTGCTATGCACTCCCGTCTGGTCTTCAAGGGTTTAATTAACAGCTTTAATGGCTCTCAGTCTAACAAGGGAGCAGCTTACATTTTATATATACCTCAGATTAACCCTTTAAAGGGGAACTATCACCCCAAATAAAGTCTCCCTCCCAACAATTACCCATCTAACGAGAAGCTTAATCCTTTGAGTGCCAGAGGGGTACGGAATGCATTCCATACCCCTCTGGCACTGAAAGGGTTAAAGATAGTAGTATTAGCCAGCATAATCCCTGCATTAGTCACAAAGCCTACTTGTGCCGAAACTGACGGCCAGGCAACAGAGCAGACATCTTTGATTACAGACACGTGTGCATCTGCGCTGTCAGTCCCGGTCTCCTCTAGGGGGCGTTGCATAGTACCTAAAGGTACCAGAAGGGGCTGACGGTGCAGGTGAGCAGACGCCTTTAAAGAGCTGTTGCCTGGCCGTCAGTCTCAACAGAAGTAGGATTTCTCAGTAACATGGTAATTATGCTGGCTAATAGTACTATTAAGCTTATTAGCTAGATGCCTAATTGTTGGAGGCAGACTTTATTTGCGGTGATAGTTCCCCTTTAAGAACCAGAGGGGTCTCCGCAATGCGCTGCTCACCCCTGCTGGTCCTTAAAGGGTTAAAAAGGATGTTTTTAGCCTTCAGTATATAACTGCTCATATAGCCATATCGGATAATTATAATAACAAATATAATTCATATTATGCAAATGATAATGAATGAAATATTTAAGCAATCCCAAAAGCGCCACATGAAGAGTCGTACTGACCTCCATCTTGTCTGTTAAAACTTACAGTTGGTCTCTTCCAAGTTACGGCATGAACCAGCAGAAGTTTTAATTGACAAGGTGGAGTTCAGAATCCCTCCTAGGGAGGAGATTTTGGCATTGTTCATATATTTTACTTCTTAGCATTTAAAATATTTTAACTATATATTCTACTATAATAATATACTCAGGGTCTCTATGACCTCAATTATATTATTATATAGTTCCCCTTAAAACGCGTCAAGTATAAAATACACGAGCACAAAATCCCAGAAGACTGCATTCCCTTCAAACTCACGCTTGCTAGCTTGGTGATGGTGTTAAATAGACAGTAACACTTATTATGAGAGAGAGAGATATCCACAAATCTGCACTCACACGGCTTGCAAATAATTCAGATACTTAGCTTTTTATTGCAGGTCAAGATTTTGATCCTCTCCAGGGGTCTGTTTCAAACAAACACCAAGTGCTTCCCTTTAAATACCCAGTATATAGGGAATATAAGAATCTTTCTTGTATCCACAATACACTTGGTATTTAAAGAGTCGGGAAGCATTGGTCGTTGTCTTGAGAAAGATCCCTGGAGAGGATCGGAATCTAGAAATAAAAAAAGCTAAGCATTTGAATTATTTGCAGGCGTGCGAGTGCCAATTTATAGACTTCTCTTTGATTTTTTTCTGACACCCAGGCCTGAGCTTAGAATGACGTGAGTGAGTCCAAGTATACACACACACACACACACACACACACACACACACACACACACACACACACACTCACATATATGTATAATACCTTTTTTATTGGACCCTCGATTATATGGACAAGCTTTCGAGAGTGATGCTCCCTTTTTCAAGTTACAGTATCACTCTCGAAAACCTGTGCATATAATTAAATGTTGGCCCAATAAAAAATGTATTATTACATACTACGATACTCATTTGGCCTCTAAACCAGTGGTATATATATATATATATATATATATATATATATATATATATATATATATATATATATATATATATATATATATACACACACACACACACACTAGTTGAAGAGCCCGTGTACACGGGCCACAGTGTCGGCCGGTCGCGGTGAAGTCATGCGCAGTAGAGACTGCCCGTGACGTGGCTGATATGGAGCGGGGAGCTCCGAATTCAGACCGTGGTACTCTCTGCACACTTCAGTGCATGACTGTGTTGTGACAAACTTTTAGCGAATTATTATTATCTATATATATATATATATATATATATATATATATATAACACACACACACACACACAGATAGATACATATATAGCTAGAGAGAGAACTTTTCTATTTTTAAAATAAGTGAATGCCCATGGCAGTGAGATGCTTTATTCTAAAGTTATTATAGTAAAATATAGCATCTTTGCAATTTTTAGAGCATCACCTTTTGGGGCCCTTCTATTTTAGGGTGATACTACCATTGCCCATGAACAGGTGAGTGTTGACATCCAGTGCTCTCCATAGACAGCAACCGTAACACCTTAAAGGGGAACTATCACCCCAACTAAAGCTCACCCCACCTTATTAGGCATCTAGCGATAAGCTTAACAATCAAACTGTTATGCAGAAAAAAGACGTTAGTCAGAAATCCTTCCTCAGCCGTCACTGACGGCCAGGCAACAGCACTCTAGAGGCATCTGTGCTCCTGTACTGTCAGCCCCTTCCGGTACCGTGCCACACCTCATAGAGGAGACTGGGACTGACGGCACAGACGTCTGTAAGCAAAGATGTCTGCGCTGTTGCCTGGCCGTCAGTGTCAGCTGAGAAAGGATTTCTTACTAACACAGTCTTATTCTACATAACAGCTTGATTGTTAAGCTTATCGCTAGATGCCTAATTAGGTGGGTGGACTTTAGTTGAGGTGATGGTTCCCCTTTAAAGGGATAAGCCACAATACAAATAGCCCTGTTTTATTCACCTAGAAAATCCATACAGGAGCTATATTTTCCATAATTATGGTTTACTTATTCCTCTCTCCTTAACCCTTTGAGTGCCAGAGTGGTACGGAATGCATTGCAAAGCAATGCATTCCGTACCACTCTGGCACTCAAAGGGTTCAAGGACTAGTAAAGAAAGGATAGTACGCAAAGATCAACCAGGAGTAGACACTGATAAAAAAAATGCATTGAAATATAATTTAGGATCTACACAGTAACTAAAGCGACTGTATAAACATATGAATGTAAAATACAAGTTGAAGCTGCAATTACGTTTGAATAAAGCGCCTTTCAGTAGCGGCATTACCTTTGTTTTAATCAGCGTGAAATACCTATAGTATTTTATTTTTCTTTCTAAATCTACACTGTTCCTTTAAGATGCCAACGGATTGCACTGACATGTCAGCTGAAAGAAATGAACCATTTAACCCTTTGAGCGACAGAGGGTTATCCATCCTCTCTGGCACTCAAAAGGGTTAAGAACAGAGGGGTCTGCAATGCATTGTGAAGAAATGCTTTGCACACCCCCTTTTGTCCTTAACCCCTTAACGACCGGCGTGCAGCCGCGCGGGGAACCCTGAAATCCATGACGGTCCTGGAACGTCATGGGTCGTTTAGTCACTTTTACCCATGATGTACCAGGACCGTCAAGGGTGGTTTTCTCGAGTCGTATTTGATTGTAGTGCTCAGTCTCACTAAATGATCTATTCCATTGGGCTTTTACACTTATACAATTAAAGGGACAGTAATGTTTCTATTAAAGTGCAGCCCCAAATCTTCTTTATGTTTTTTATAACATGTAGCTCAATATATAGTTACTTACAGATTTGTAGTTGAAGCGCTGTTCAAGCCAAAAGGATCCCCCTCTTGCCCCTTCTGGCCACCTCCCATCATATCTGTAATGCGGTGGTGGGACCAGACGGATGCAGCGAAGGGACAATCTTCACTCAGTAAGTATAAGGAAAACCCCGCCCCTTCTGGCCGCCTCCCCTTAGATCTGTGATCTGGTTGTGGGACCAGACGGATGCAGCGAAGGGACAATCTTCACTCAGTAAGTATAAGGAAAACCCCGCCCCTTCTGGCCACCTCCCCTTAGATCTGTGATCTGGTTGTGGGACCAGACGGATGCAGCGAAGGGACAATCTTCAGTCAGTAAGTATAAGGAAAACCCCTCCCCTTCTGGCCGCCTCCCCTTAGATCTGTGATCTGGTTGTGGGACTGGACGGATGCAGTGAGGGACAATCTTCACTCAGTAAGTAAAAGGAAAACCCCGCCCCCTTGATGAAGAATGACAGGATTTTCCTTTTGCTCACTGAAGATTGTCCCTATCTGCGATCCATCCGAACCAGACAGAGCGGCAGCGTGATGCAGGGAGAGGGGCGGGAGGGGTATCCTTTCGGGTTGAATACAGTTTAAACTACAAATATTTAAGTAAAGAAATATAGTGCTGTGTGTTATAAAAAAGGCTCGGAGCTGCACTTTAATAGAAACATTACTATCTCTTTAAATGGAAATCAAGTGGGAGAAAATTACAGAAGGACTACAAGCCAATTCCATGGAAACGTATGCTTAAAACAAGGTTAAAAAGGCAAATAGGTTTAAAGAAACAGTAAACTTTTTTTTTTATTAACCCTTTAAGGACCCATGGGTAAACTTGCGTTACGGACACATGACGGTCCAGGCACATCGTGGAATTCAGGGGTCCCCGCGAGGATGCATGCCACTTAGGGAACCCTGAATCCATTTTGCAAAAATAAATAAATAAATCTGTGGTCCTTTAAGGTCATTAAGGGGTTAAGAAATGTATAACAATTATTTTACTGTCGAGTGAAATAAGCGTACTCTCAATGCTCGGTGCTGGGTTTCATTCAAAAGTGATTAAAGTTAAAAAAAAAAAAAAAAAAAAAAGTCTTAAATAAAATGCAATTTTCTATAGGGGCCAACAGGTGGTGCTAGTGATCTCTCTTACTACTGAAAGCTGTCGTCCAAGACTCAAGTTCTCCTATTACGAAAAAATAAATGTGCCTTTTAGACATCAAATTACCACTGTGGCTAACAGTTTGATTAAGATAATTATAAGCCTGAGGTTTAACACTTTGAATGCACAAGAGGAAGCCAAGCATTAAAACACAATGCTTTGGATACCTCTCAGGCATTCAAGGGGTTAATGATGTTTGATTTATTTATATGTAATAAAGTGTTTACTGCTACTTTAAAGCGGAAATATCCCCCCCAAATAAAATACCCCTCCCAATAATTATTCATAGAGCGATAAGCTTATAAATAGTACTATTATGAGCGTTAGAAAGAAATCCTACTTGATTTGAGACTGACAAGCAGGCTTCTTGCTTTAGACGAACCTGCATGCCTGCACCGTCAGTCACTTCCTGTTACCTTAAGGTACAATGCAGCGCCTCCTAGAGGAGGCCAGGACAGACAGCGCAGGCGCACAGAGGTCTCTAAGCCAAGATGTCTGCTCTGATGCCTGCCTGTTGGTCTCGATCAAGTAGGATTTATTAATAACGCTATATTTATGCTGAATAATAGTACTATTTATATGCTTGTCTTTATATGAATAATTATTGGGGGAAGACTTTATTTGAGGTGATAGTTCCACTTTAACAACTTGGATGCTGAGTTCTCCAGCGTACTGTGAAGAAATATGTAAGATCTCTCTGGCAACCAAGAGGTTAAATGAATTTTCTCACGGTATAACGTATGCGTGATTACCATGCTATTAACTGTTTTAAAAAAAAATATGCAGCATTGATCCCATTTCTTTTCCTTTTTTTTTGTGTCATTTCCCCTAAAGTAATTTCTCCTCCATTAAAAAGAAAAAAGCGGACAGGCGCATCCCGAGTTCACAGTAGACAAGACAGCGGAAATGCAGGAGGTCACATTGTTGGGAAGGCACTTGTCTGTCAGTGCGTGGTGTTCAGTGGCGACACCTAGTGTTGAAGAGTGGTATAGCCAAATCCTCGCTAACATTAAGGTGCGCCGTTTCCTGCGATGTTTTACAGCACCATGAAGCTGAGGATGTATCCGAGGAGTTTCTGTCGGCTGCTCTGAGGTAGGAAAGTGCAAGACAAGTCCAAAAGTGAATCTCTTCTTTCTTTATGTACCTGGAAAACCTAGAAAAGAAATATTTGCATTTGTTTGTGAAGCTGCAAATGTTTAACATCTTGGGTGCTGTGAGGTCACCGGTGCGTTGCTGCGAACTGCATTGGGACACCTCAGCACCCACAGGGTTAAAGGGATAGAAGACCCAGCAACATAAATCTATTCATAACTAATGGGTAGGTTGGGATGATTAAAGCGGAGTTTTCATTCAAATTAAAGCGGAACTACCACCTGACACAATCTTTAACTTCACTAAGTCCCCATCTGGCAACTAGCGGCTAAGTAGCGCTAGTCGTCAGATTTATTATCTTACTTAATAGATTTCTGCTTTCTTCCATGGGTGACAGGCAGGCCAGAGCGCGGACATCTTGCCATTGTGACGTCCGCGTGCCTGCGCTGTCAGTCCCAGCCAGGTTTAGGACGCGTTGCTAGGAGCCATTTTGCTTTGGCTGGGACTGACCGCGCAGGCGTCACAATGGCAAGATGTCCGCGCTCCGTCCTGCCTGTCACCCATGGAAGAGAGGAGAAATCTATTAAATAAGGTAATTACTCTGGCTACTAGCGCTACTAAGCAACTAGTCGTCAGATGGGGACTTAGTGAAGCTAAAGATTGTGTCGGGTGGTAGTTCTGCTTTAAAGTGCCCCCCCCCAAATCATTATTCACCTAGAGATACGCATATCAAATAACTGTATTACCCTGAATAAGTCTGGCGTTCCTGAGAAATCCAACTTGTTCCAAGAAGCCCAGGCAGGCATCTTGCTGTAGTGGCATCTGTGCAACTGTACTATCAGTCCCTTCCTGTACCTTAAGGTACAATGCAACTCCTCTCACCAATACTAGAGGATACTGGGACGGACAGTGCAGACTCACAGATAGCTCTTTGGCAAAATGTCTTCGCCGATGCCTGATTGTGAGTCTCTGAACAAGTTGGATTTCTCAATAATGTCAGACTTATTTAGGATAATACTAGCAGGGCTTAAAATGTGAAGTCCTTTGTTACTAGCCAGACCTGAAAAGTTACTCGCCATTGCAAGACATAGCATACCCACCAGGGCTGAATTTCTACTCGCCATTGGCTAGTGGAAATTTTGAGCCCTGATACTAGTATTGATATGCGTATCACTATGTGCATAATGATTTAGGAGGCATTTTAATTTGAATGAAAGTCCCGCTTTAACTGATAGATTACAACAAAGATAAGTATAATTAACAGTAAAGGCAGTAAAGGGGACCTGTCACCTTTAATTCAAATCTGCATATTTAAATATCTGCTTTAATCCAAATCTGCATATGAGCCAAAAGATAAGCCGATGGATAGATTAGAAGATACTGATACTTATATTTATGGCAGGTGAGTTCTGAATGAGACCGCACATTTATACTAATTAAGCTCCGTGCTGCACCGGGAGACTTTCACTTTTTCAGAAACAAAAGAATCAATATCTCCTAAATGGTTTATTGGTGGGGCTTTTGATTAACATGATAGTTATACCGTTTTGAATGAAGTTTTCAAATATATAAACTTAAAGGGATAGTAATGTTTCAAAATAAATGCAGCTACAATTATTCTTTATAGTTTTGGGGTCATGTAGAGCGGTATTATCATTCTTTAGGATATGTAGTTCCAGAGTAATTGAATTATAAAGTGTCTCCTCCCGCCCCTTTTACCTAGTGTAAGCCGCCTCCCCTCTGATGTCGAATCTGGTCTCTTGATCGGACAGCTCGCAGCGAGGGACAATCTTCTTACTGTGAGAACAATGAAAACCCTGCCCCCTTGAAGGAGGAAGACAGGTTTTTCCTTATGCTAACAGAAGATTGTCCCTTGCTGTGATCCATCCGGACGGTCTTGCTGTGCAGCTTTATATAGGTAAAAGGGGCGGGAGAGGACATTTTATGATTCAATTTCTCTGGAACTACACATCATAGAGAATGATAATACCGCTCTACGTGGCCAAAAACTATAAATAATAATATGATCTGCATTTATTGTGAAACATTACTTTCCCTTTAAAAGTCAAAGTGACAGGCACACTTTGTAGACCGTTCTAATGAAGTATTTCTTGTAGATAATGCTATTTTGGCTCTGCTGGTGAGCCTTCTGGTCAAATGACCACAATCTCGATCTGACAGCTAGAGCGAGGACTTCTGGGGAGGGGGGCAGGACTTTATAAGCTTTTAGATATAAAACCAGACAACTTTAAACAACGGACTTACATTGTATGAACAGAATTAAACATTATGAAAATTAAGCATTACTACCCCTTTAACCAAAAGTCCAGCAGATGTACAGTTCAGGAGATATGCAAACTTCTTTCATATGCTAATGTATGCTAATTGCAGCATCAATGACATTTTCATATGGTAACTACACTAATCAATGAAGTTTCATATTCTAATGAAGCCTTTTCAATGATGTGTCATATGCTAATGACAGTTTGAATGAAGTGTCATGTGCTAATGACATGTGCAGTATCAGGATGTTTTCACTTTTACTTTGCCCAGAAACAAAAACTGTGGGTGTCTCCTAAACCAGTGGTTCTCAACCTGTGGGTCGGGACCCCTTCAGGGGTCGAATGACTATTTGCCAGGGGTCGCCTAAAACCTTCAGATATTTATATTTCGATTCATAACAGTAGCAAAATTACAGCGATGAAGGAGGAATGAAAATAATTTTAATGTTAGGGGTCTCCACAACTTCGGAAATTTTATCAAAGGGTCCCGGCACTAGAAAGGTTGAGAACCACTGTCCTAAACTGTAGATTTGCTAGACTTTTTGTTAACATGACATATAGGCAGTTTTTAACTCAGTCTTCAAATATGCAGACTTGAATTAAGGTGATAGTTACACTAACAATGCCATGTTATTTGAGAGCAATGCTTTGTCGAGTCAGCTGGCATTCATGGGGTTAAAAAGAAAGCATCATAAATGACAGCTTGCTTTAACCCTTTGACTCAAAGGGTTCATGTAAATAGCCATAACAACAGCTGGAGCCAATACGTAGATAATTAAGATTAAGGTGCAAGCTATCTGCCGATACCAAACGCAGCAGCTTGCTTCAGCGGGTTGTAACAGAACCCATTATTACGTGCTAGAGCCATTTGTTTTATTTGCTAATTTAACACAGTCGTTTGTAGAAAGAAAATGAAGCTCTCTTTGCCACCCACGGCTCTTCACAGTATAAGTAAAGCTCATAGAAGCAGACGGAGGCAGAGGTCATGGACATGTTTAGAGTGTTCAATTTGTGTTTTATCTCTTCAGAGCCTTTTACTGCTGTGCGGAGAGGGTACAAGTGGATTAGTAATGGAGACTGGGAGGAGGCAACTGGTGTAATTACCGGAAAAGAAGACGTTCTGTCGCCTCCTAAGCAGAAGAGGTTTTATTTGCTTCACATTAATAGAATTTAAGGGTTCTTCAGAGTCGGATTTAAAGAGGAACGTTACCCGTGGAATAATTAACTCTTGATTTAAAAGAAGGGCTTACCTAGGCAGGAGTCCTTCATATGGGAGTTTTATATTATATATATTTAAGTGGTGGGTTTCTCTTCTCTGTTTCTAGTCGCCCCCCTATAGTTCTAAAGAGCCAACCTCTATTTCCATGGCTCCACCCAGTAACACCCATGATTCTAAACAGCAGAACTCTCTCTTTATGGTTCTAGCCAGCTCCATCCATGATTCTAAAGAGCAAAATCTCCATCTCTTTCTCTCTCATTATGGTTCTAGCCAGCTCCATCCATGATTCTAAAGAGCAAAATCTCCATCTCTTTATCTCTCATTATGGTTGTAGCCAGCTCCATCAATGATTTTAAAGAGCACAATCTCTCTCTCTCTCTCTCTCTTTATGATTCTAGCCAGCTCCATCCATGATTCTAAAGAGCACAATCTCTCTCTCTCTCTCTCTCTCTCTTTATGATTCTAGCCAGCTCCATCCATGATTCTAAAGAGCAAAATCTCTCTCTCTCTCTCTCATTATGATTCTAGCCAGCTCCATACATGATTCTAAAGAGCAAAATCTCAATCTCTTTCTCTCTTTATGATTCTAGCCAGCTCCATACATGATTCTAAAGAGCAAAATCTCTCTCTCTCTCTCTCTTTATGATTCTAGCCAGCTCCATCCATGATTCTAAAGAGCAAAATCTCTCTCTCTCTCTCTCTCTCTCTCTCTTTATGATTCTAGCCAGCTCCATACATGATTCTAAAGAGCAAAATCTCTCTCTCTCTCTCTTTATGATTCTAGCCAGCTCCATCCATGATTCTAAAGAGCAAAATCTCAATCTCTCTCTCTCTTTATGATTCTAGCCAGCTCCACCCATGATTCTAAAGAGCAAAATCTCAATCTCTCTCTCTCTTTATGATTCTAGCCAGCTCCACCCATGATTCTAAAGAGCAAAATCTCAATCTCTTTCTCTCTTTATGATTCTAGCCAGCTCCACCCATGATTCTAAAGAGCAAAATCTCAATCTCTTTCTCTCTTTATGATTCTAGCCAGCTCCATCCATGATTCTAAAGAACACAATCTCAATCACTCTCTTTCTCACTATGGTTCTAACCAGCTCTGCGCAGGATGCTAAAGAGCACAATATCAACCCACACCCCGTCTCTCTATGAGCTCTAGCCAGCCCCAGCCATGATTCTGAAGGGTAGGGCTCACTCTATAGAAGGGTAGGGCTCACTCTATAGATCCTGCCAGTCCTGCCCATGATTCTAAAGGATGGGTCTCTCTTTCTCTCTCTCTCTCTCTATGGCTCTTGCCAGCACCACCCACCCATGATTGTATGGGGGGGGGGGGTCTCTCTATGGCTCAAGCCAGCTCCACCCATGATCCTAAAGGGCGGGTCTCTCTCTCTTGCTCTCTCTTTGTAGCTCTAGCCAGCTCCACCCTGAATCTACAGTGTGGGGCACGATACGGAGCTAGTCAGCTCTGCCTGAGGTTGTAAAAGGCAAGTCTCTCTTTCTCTATGGCTGTAGCCAGCCCCGCCCATAACTGTAATGGGCATGTGTGTGTGTCTCTCTCTATGACTCTATCTAGTGCTGCCTATCATTGTAATGGACATGTCTCTCCCTGTGGTTCTAGCTAGTCCTGCCTATGATGCTAATGGGCATGTCTCTCTCTCTCTCTATGGTTCTAGCTAGTCCGCCCATGATTCTAATGGGTACGTCTCTCTCTCTATTGTTCTAGCTTGTCCTGCCCATGATTCTAATGGGTACGTCTCTCTCTCTTATTGTTCTAGCTCGTCCTTCCCATGATTCTAATGGGTACGTCTCTCTCTCTCTATGGTTCTAGCTCGTCCTGCCCATGATTCTAATGGGTACGTCTCTCTCTCTATTGTTCTAGCTCATCCTGCCCATGATTCTAATGAGAACACCTCTCTCTCTCTCTCTCTCTACTGCTCTAGCTCGTCCTGCCCATGATTGTAATGGATAAGTCTCTCTCTCTCTATTGATCTAGCTCATCCTGCCCATGATTCTAATGAGAACACCTCTCTCTCTCTCTTATTGTTCTAGCTCGTCCTGCCCATGATTCTAATGAGAACACCTCTCTCTCTCTCTTATTGTTCTAGCTCGTCCTGCCTATGATTCTAATGAGAACACCTCTCTCTCTCTCTTATTGTTCTAGCTCGTCCTGCCCATGATTCTAATGGGCACGTCTCTCTCTCTCTATTGTTCCAGCTCATCCTGCCTATGATTCTAATGGGCATGTCTCTCTCTCTCTCTCTCTATTTTTCGGCACACCTCTTCTTCACTTCCTAATTCTACTCCCACCTCCCTCCCAGCTGCCCCAGGAAGAGGGTTCGCACTTCCCTTCGGTGTGGTGTGAATGGCTTCTATCATGAGATTGCAAACTCCGTATAATGCTAACCGGAGCTTGATGTAACGATAGAAGCCATTCACACCACACAGAAGGGAAGTGTGAGCCTCAGTATAATGCTAACCGGAGCTTGATGTAACGATAGAAGCCATTCACACCACACAGAAGGGAAGTGTGAGCCTCAGTATAATGCTAACCGGAGCTTGATGTAACAATAGAAGCCATTCACATCACACAGAAGGGAAGTGTGAGCGCGCTCCCTGGGGCAGTTGGGAGGGAGGTGGGAGAAGAAGAAGACCTGCGCCAAAGATTCAGGATGCTGCATTATATGGACGACAGCTTGAAGATGCAATATCTTTAAAAGTGCGTACATTTAGAATAAATATAAAAACACCTTTCCTAATACTACTTTAATAACTAAACCTATGGTAAAAAAATGTATATGAGGTGAATTTTCCGCTTTAATAAAGCTTTTTGAAAACACCCCCCACAAAAAAAAAAAAATTGTCACTTATCATGAAGAGATGTTGAATCTTAAGGCAATTAATGAAAACATCTTATTTTTTCGTAATACTGTATTATATTGTCTCCTAACACCCCTACTATGATCATAAATCCCAATGGCCTCTATAATAATTCCCTTGTGACTTTGTTAACACCTTCAATCAGTTCTGGATGTCTAGTCCACGGAGGCGGACATGACAGTTGCAAGCAAGAACACAGCACAAGGTAATCTTAACTCTTTGAGGACCAAAGGGGTGTGCAAGTACATCCCACTGTCTTTAAACGATTAAACAGTCTCATGCATTCTGCCTGCTTCAGTTTCAAAAAGCCGTCATGTCCGCCTCTAAGAACATAACATCGCATACTGATTGAAGCATATTTTTGTCTTGAACAAAGGCAAAACAGCAAAACTCATAAGGGTCATTAAGATTTTCTGGCTACAGAAAGGCAAGTGAGGGGTTATTATTAGAAGATGTTGCTTCTCTTTTAAGTTCAAACAAAATGCAGCACAGTTAAAATCCAACATAACTCCATGACACAGCCATTACATCTCAGTGTGAGCTGTTGTTTTCAAAGCTTCTCTGTTTGTGGGTCCTGCAAGGATACATTTCTTATCGTACGTGATATTGCTTTGTTTTTCCCTTCAATGTCTCTCTCAGTGACCCCATGTTTCCCAGATATCTGCTCTCTGCTCTTTACAGAAAGTAGATTCTCTCTCTCTCTCTCTCTCTCTCTGCCATTAGAAGAAATTCATAGCGGATTTGGCTCTTTTTAGCTTCGGAAAAACTAGCAGAAAATGATCCTGGGGGTTAGTTTTGTTCAAAGGAATTGGTTTCACAAAGGCAGTGCCGGCAGCATGAAAAGACTGAACCACACGGATAGAAATGGAAAAGGACTGATGGTCTCTTCAAGAAGAGAAACAGAGCTACTTAACAGAAAATGCGCTAGCTGAAAAACAAAAACACATGTATCTATATGTAGAAACCATCTTACACTTGATGATTCCTAATGTGACATGAAATAGGGACACCAACTGTGCCCGGCACAACATAATCAAACTCTGGGATCTGTCAAGGGCAGCGGATACATTGGGGTGCATGTATTAACAAGTCACTAATGTCACAGTAGGGTAAAGGGCAGTGGACACATTGGGGTGCATGTATTAACAAGTCACTAATGTCACAGTAGCGTAAAGAGCAGTGGACACAATGGGGTGCATGTATTAACAAGTCACTAATGTCACAGTAGGGTAAAGAGCAGTGGACACAATGGGGTGTATGTATTAACAAGTCACTAATGTCACAGTAGTGTAAAGGGCAGTGGACACACTGGGGTGCATGTATTAACAAGTCACTAATGTCACAGTAGTGTAAAGGGCAGTGGACACAATGGGGTGCATGTATTAACAAGTCACTAATGTCACAGTAGTGTAAAGGGCAGTGGACACACTGGGGTGCATGTATTAACAAGTCACTAATGTCACAGTAGTGTAAAGAGCAGTAGACACACTGGGGTGCATGTATTAACAAGTCACTAATGTCACAGTAGTGTAAAGGGCAGTGGACACACTGGGGTGCATGTATTAACAAGTCACTAATGTCACAGTAGCGTAAAGAGCAGTGGACACAATGGGGTGCATGTATTAACAAGTCACTAATGTCACAGTAGCGTAAAGGGCAGTGGACACAATGGGGTGCATGTATTAACAAGTCACTAATGTCACAGTAGTGTAAAGGGCAGTAGACACACTGGGGTGTATGTATTAACAAGTCACTAATGTCACAGTAGCGTAAAGGGCAGTGGACACAATGGGGTGCATGTATTAACAAGTCACTAATGTCACAGTAGTGTAAAGAGCAGTGGACACAATGGGGTGCATGTATTAACAAGTCACTAATGTCACAGTAGCGTAAAGGGCAGTAGACACACTGGGGTGCATGTATTAACAAGTCACTAATGTCACAGTAGCGTAAAGAGCAGTGGACACAATGGGGTGCATGTATTAACAAGTCACTAATGTCACAGTAGTGTAAAGAGCAGTGGACACAATGGGGTGCATGTATTAACAAGTCACTAATGTCACAGTAGCGTAAAGGGCAGTGGACACAATGGGGTGCATGTATTAACAAGTCACTAATGTCACAGTAGTGTAAAGAGCAGTGGACACAATGGGGTGCATGTATTAACAAGTCACTAATGTCACAGTAGTGTAAAGGGCAGTAGACACACTGGGGTGTATGTATTAACAAGTCACTAATGTCACAGTAGCGTAAAGGGCAGTAGACACAATGGGGTGCATGTATTAACAAGTCACTAATGTCACAGTAGTGTAAAGAGCAGTGGACACAATGGGGTGCATGTATTAACAAGTCACTAATGTCACAGTAGTGTAAAGGGCAGCGGATACATTGGGGTGCATGTATTAACAAGTCACTAATGTCACAGTAGTGTAAAGGGCAGTGGACACATTGGGGTGCATGTATTAACAAGTCACTAATGTCACAGTAGTGTAAAGGGCAGTAGACACATTGGGGTGCATGTATTAACAAGTCACTAATGTCACAGTAGTGTAAAGGGCAGTAGACACATTGGGGTGCATGTATTAACAAGTCACTAATGTCACAGTAGTGTAAAGGGCAGTAGACACATTGGGGTGCATGTATTAACAAGTCACTAATGTCACAGTAGTGTAAAGGGCAGTGGACACATTGGGGTGCATGTATTAACAAGTCACTAATGTCACAGTAGCGTAAAGGGCAGTAGACACATTGGGGTGTATGTATTAACAAGTCACTAATGTCACAGTAGCGTAAAGGGCAGTGGACACAATGGGGTGCATGTATTAACAAGTCACTAATGTCACAGTAGTGTAAAGGGCAGTAGACACATTGGGGTGCATGTATTAACAAGTCACTAATGTCACAGTAGTGTAAAGGGCAGTGGACACATTGGGGTGCATGTATTAACAAGTCACTAATGTCACAGTAGTGTAAAGGGCAGTAGACACATTGGGGTGCATGTATTAACAAGTCACTAATGTCACAGTAGTGTAAAGGGCAGTAGACACATTGGGGTGTATGTATTAACAAGTCACTAATGTCACAGTAGTGTAAAGGGCAGTAGACACATTGGGGTGCATGTATTAACAAGTCACTAATATCACAGTAGTGTAAAGGGCAGTGGACACATTGGGGTGCATGTATTAACAAGTCACTAATGTCACAGTAGGGTAAAGGGCAGTGGACACATTGGGGTGCATGTATTAACAAGTCACTAATGTCACAGTAGCGTAAAGGGCAGTAGACACATTGGGGTGTATGTATTAACAAGTCACTAATGTCACAGTAGTGTAAAGGGCAGTAGACACATTGGGGTGCATGTATTAACAAGTCACTAATGTCACAGTAGCGTAAAGGGCAGTAGACACATTGGGGTGTATGTATTAACAAGTCACTAATGTCACAGTAGTGTAAAGGGCAGTGGACACATTGGGGTGCATGTATTAACAAGTCACTAATGTCACAGTAGTGTAAAGGGCAGTAGACACATTGGGGTGCATGTATTAACAAGTCACTAATGTCACAGTAGTGTAAAGGGCAGTAGACACATTGGGGTGTATGTATTAACAAGTCACTAATGTCACAGTAGTGTAAAGGGCAGTAGACACATTGGGGTGCATGTATTAACAAGTCACTAATATCACAGTAGTGTAAAGGGCAGTGGACACATTGGGGTGCATGTATTAACAAGTCACTAATGTCACAGTAGGGTAAAGGGCAGTGGACACATTGGGGTGCATGTATTAACAAGTCACTAATGTCACAGTAGCGTAAAGGGCAGTAGACACATTGGGGTGTATGTATTAACAAGTCACTAATGTCACAGTAGTGTAAAGGGCAGTAGACACATTGGGGTGCATGTATTAACAAGTCACTAATGTCACAGTAGTGTAAAGGGCAGTGGACACATTGGGGTGCATGTATTAACAAGTCACTAATGTCACAGTAGCGTAAAGGGCAGTAGACACACTGGGGTGCATGTATTAACAAGTCACTAATGTCACAGTAGCGTAAAGGGCAGTGGACACAATGGGGTGTATGTATTAACAAGTCACTAATGTCACAGTAGTGTAAAGAGCAGTGGACACAATGGAGTGCATGTATTAACAAGTCACTAATGTCACAGTAGCGTAAAGGGCAGTGGACACAATGGGGTGCATGTATTAACAAGTCACTAATGTCACAGTAGCGTAAAGGGCAGTGGACACACTGGGGTGCATGTATTAACAAGTCACTAATGTCACAGTAGTGTAAAGGGCAGTAGACACAGTGGGGTGTATGTATTAACAAGTCACTAATGTCACAGTAGCGTAAAGGGCAGTAGACACAATGGGGTGCATGTATTAACAAGTCACTAATGTCACAGTAGCGTAAAGGGCAGTGGACACAATGGGGTGTATGTATTAACAAGTCACTAATGTCACAGTAGTGTAAAGAGCAGTGGACACAATGGAGTGCATGTATTAACAAGTCACTAATGTCACAGTAGCGTAAAGGGCAGTGGACACAATGGGGTGCATGTATTAACAAGTCACTAATGTCACAGTAGCGTAAAGGGCAGTGGACACACTGGGGTGCATGTATTAACAAGTCACTAATGTCACAGTAGTGTAAAGGGCAGTAGACACAGTGGGGTGTATGTATTAACAAGTCACTAATGTCACAGTAGCGTAAAGGGCAGTGGACACACTGGGGTGCATGTATTAACAAGTCACTAATGTCACAGTAGCGTAAAGGGCAGTGGACACACTGGGGTGCATGTATTAACAAGTCACTAATGTCACAGTAGTGTAAAGGGCAGTAGACACACTGGGGTGCATGTATTAACAAGTCACTAATGTCACAGTAGTGTAAAGGGCAGTAGACACACTGGGGTGCATGTATTAACAAGTCACTAATGTCACAGTAGTGTAAAGAGCAGTGGACACAATGGGGTGCATGTATTAACAAGTCACTAATGTCACAGTAGCGTAAAGGGCAGTAGACACACTGGGGTGCATGTATTAACAAGTCACTAATGTCACAGTAATGTAAAGGGCAGTAGACACAGTGGGGTGCATGTATTAACAAGTCACTAATGTCACAGTAGCGTAAAGGGCAGTGGACACATTGGGGTGCATGTATTAACAAGTCACTAATGTCACAGTAGTGTAAAGGGCAGTAGACACATTGGGGTGCATGTATTAACAAGTCACTAATGTCACAGTAGCGTAAAGGGCAGTGGACACAATGGGGTGTATGTATTAACAAGTCACTAATGTCACAGTAGTGTAAAGGGCAGTAGACACACTGGGGTGCATGTATTAACAAGTCACTAATGTCACAGTAGTGTAAAGAGCAGTGGACACAATGGAGTGCATGTATTAACAAGTCACTAATGTCACAGTAGCGTAAAGGGCAGTGGACACATTGGGGTGCATGTATTAACAAGTCACTAATGTCACAGTAGCGTAAAGGGCAGTGGACACAATGGGGTGCATGTATTAACAAGTCACTAATGTCACAGTAGCGTAAAGGGCAGTAGACACATTGGGGTGCATGTATTAACAAGTCACTAATGTCACAGTAGTGTAAAGGGCAGTAGACACAATGGGGTGTATGTATTAACAAGTCACTAATGTCACAGTAGTGTAAAGGGCAGTAGACACACTGGGGTGCATGTATTAACAAGTCACTAATGTCACAGTAGCGTAAAGGGCAGCGGATACATTGGGGTGCATGTATTAACAAGTCACTAATGTCACAGTAGCGTAAAGGGCAGCGGATACATTGGGGTGCATGTATTAACAAGTCACTAATGTCACAGTAGCGTAAAGAGCAGTGGACACAATGGGGTGCATGTATTAACAAGTCACTAATGTCACAGTAGGGTAAAGGGCAGTGGACACAATGGGGTGCATGTATTAACAAGTCACTAATGTCACAGTAGCGTAAAGGGCAGTAGACACACTGGGGTGCATGTATTAACAAGTCACTAATGTCACAGTAGCGTAAAGAGCAGTAGACACACTGGGGTGTATGTATTAACAAGTCACTAATGTCACAGTAGCGTAAAGGGCAGTAGACACACTGGGGTGTATGTATTAACAAGTCACTAATGTCACAGTAGCGTAAAGGGCAGTAGACACACTGGGGTGTATGTATTAACAAGTCACTAATGTCACAGTAGTGTAAAGGGCAGTAGACACACTGGGGTGTATGTATTAACAAGTCACTAATGTCACAGTAGGGTAAAGGGCAGTGGACACAATGGGGTGTATGTATTAACAAGTCACTAATGTCACAGTAGGGTAAAGGGCAGTGGACACAATGGGGTGCATGTATTAACAAGTCACTAATGTCACAGTAGCGTAAAGAGCAGTGGACACATTGGGGTGCATGTATTAACAAGTCACTAATGTCACAGTAGCGTAAAGGGCAGTAGACACACTGGGGTGCATGTATTAACAAGTCACTAATGTCACAGTAGCGTAAAGGGCAGTAGACACACTGGGGTGCATGTATTAACAAGTCACTAATGTCACAGTAGTGTAAAGGGCAGTAGACACACTGGGGTGCATGTATTAACAAGTCACTAATGTCACAGTAGTGTAAAGGGCAGTAGACACACTGGGGTGTATGTATTAACAAGTCACTAATGTCACAGTAGGGTAAAGGGCAGTGGACACAATGGGGTGTATGTATTAACAAGTCACTAATGTCACAGTAGTGTAAAGGGCAGTAGACACACTGGGGTGCATGTATTAACAAGTCACTAATGTCACAGTAGGGTAAAGGGCAGTGGACACAATGGGGTGTATGTATTAACAAGTCACTAATGTCACAGTAGCGTAAAGGGCAGTAGACACACTGGGGTGCATGTATTAACAAGTCACTAATGTCACAGTAGCGTAAAGGGCAGTGGACACAATGGGGTGCATGTATTAACAAGTCACTAATGTCACAGTAGTGTAAAGGGCAGTAGACACACTGGGGTGCATGTATTAACAAGTCACTAATGTCACAGTAGCGTAAAGGGCAGTAGACACACTGGGGTGCATGTATTAACAAGTCACTAATGTCACAGTAGCGTAAAGGGCAGTGGACACACTGGGGTGCATGTATTAACAAGTCACTAATGTCACAGTAGTGTAAAGGGCAGTAGACACATTGGGGTGTATGTATTAACAAGTCACTAATGTCACAGTAGCGTAAAGGGCAGTAGACACACTGGGGTGCATGTATTAACAAGTCACTAATGTCACAGTAGCGTAAAGGGCAGTGGACACAATGGGGTGCATGTATTAACAAGTCACTAATGTCACAGTAGTGTAAAGGGCAGTAGACACACTGGGGTGTATGTATTAACAAGTCACTAATGTCACAGTAGCGTAAAGGGCAGTAGACACACTGGGGTGCATGTATTAACAAGTCACTAATGTCACAGTAGTGTAAAGGGCAGTAGACACACTGGGGTGCATGTATTAACAAGTCACTAATGTCACAGTAGCGTAAAGGGCAGTGGACACAATGGGGTGCATGTATTAACAAGTCACTAATGTCACAGTAGCGTAAAGGGCAGTAGACACAATGGGGTGTATGTATTAACAAGTCACTAATGTCACAGTAGCGTAAAGGGCAGTAGACACACTGGGGTGCATGTATTAACAAGTCACTAATGTCACAGTAGGGTAAAGGGCAGTGGACACAATGGGGTGCATGTATTAACAAGTCACTAATGTCACAGTAGTGTAAAGGGCAGTAGACACACTGGGGTGCATGTATTAACAAGTCACTAATGTCACAGTAGCGTAAAGGGCAGTGGACACAATGGGGTGCATGTATTAACAAGTCACTAATGTCACAGTAGTGTAAAGGGCAGTAGACACATTGGGGTGCATGTATTAACAAGTCACTAATGTCACAGTAGTGTAAAGGGCAGTAGACACACTGGAGTGCATGTATTAACAAGTCACTAATGTCACAGTAGTGTAAAGGGCAGTAGACACATTGGGGTGTATGTATTAACAAGTCACTAATGTCACAGTAGTGTAAAGGGCAGTGGACACATTGGGGTGCATGTATTAACAAGTCACTAATGTCACAGTAGCGTAAAGGGCAGTAGACACATTGGGGTGTATGTATTAACAAGTCACTAATGTCACAGTAGTGTAAAGGGCAGTGGACACATTGGGGTGCATGTATTAACAAGTCACTAATGTCACAGTAGCGTAAAGGGCAGTAGACACATTGGGGTGTATGTATTAACAAGTCACTAATGTCACAGTAGCGTAAAGGGCAGTGGACACAATGGGGTGCATGTATTAACAAGTCACTAATGTCACAGTAGGGTAAAGGGCAGTAGACACACTGGGGTGCATGTATTAACAAGTCACTAATGTCACAGTAGCGTAAAGGGCAGTGGACACAATGGGGTGCATGTATTAACAAGTCACTAATGTCACAGTAGGGTAAAGGGCAGTAGACACACTGGGGTGCATGTATTAACAAGTCACTAATGTCACAGTAGTGTAAAGGGCAGTGGACACAATGGGGTGCATGTATTAACAAGTCACTAATGTCACAGTAGTGTAAAGGGCAGTGGACACAATGGGGTGCATGTATTAACAAGTCACTAATGTCACAGTAGTGTAAAGGGCAGTAGACACACTGGGGTGCATGTATTAACAAGTCACTAATGTCACAGTAGCGTAAAGGGCAGTGGACACAATGGGGTGCATGTATTAACAAGTCACTAATGTCACAGTAGCGTAAAGGGCAGTAGACACACTGGGGTGCATGTATTAACAAGTCACTAATGTCACAGTAGCGTAAAGGGCAGTGGACACAATGGGGTGCATGTATTAACAAGTCACTAATGTCACAGTAGTGTAAAGGGCAGTAGACACATTGGGGTGCATGTATTAACAAGTCACTAATGTCACAGTAGTGTAAAGGGCAGTAGACACACTGGGGTGCATGTATTAACAAGTCACTAATGTCACAGTAGCGTAAAGGGCAGTGGACACAATGGGGTGCATGTATTAACAAGTCACTAATGTCACAGTAGCGTAAAGGGCAGTGGACACAATGGGGTGCATGTATTAACAAGTCACTAATGTCACAGTAGCGTAAAGGGCAGTGGACACAATGGGGTGCATGTATTAACAAGTCACTAATGTCACAGTAGTGTAAAGGGCAGTAGACACATTGGGGTGCATGTATTAACAAGTCACTAATGTCACAGTAGTGTAAAGGGCAGTAGACACACTGGGGTGTATGTATTAACAAGTCACTAATGTCACAGTAGCGTAAAGGGCAGCGGATACATTGGGGTGCATGTATTAACAAGTCACTAATGTCACAGTAGCGTAAAGAGCAGTGGACACAATGGGGTGCATGTATTAACAAGTCACTAATGTCACAGTAGGGTAAAGGGCAGTGGACACAATGGGGTGCATGTATTAACAAGTCACTAATGTCACAGTAGCGTAAAGGGCAGTAGACACACTGGGGTGCATGTATTAACAAGTCACTAATGTCACAGTAGCGTAAAGAGCAGTAGACACACTGGGGTGTATGTATTAACAAGTCACTAATGTCACAGTAGCGTAAAGGGCAGTAGACACACTGGGGTGTATGTATTAACAAGTCACTAATGTCACAGTAGCGTAAAGGGCAGTAGACACACTGGGGTGTATGTATTAACAAGTCACTAATGTCACAGTAGCGTAAAGGGCAGTAGACACACTGGGGTGTATGTATTAACAAGTCACTAATGTCACAGTAGTGTAAAGGGCAGTAGACACACTGGGGTGCATGTATTAACAAGTCACTAATGTCACAGTAGGGTAAAGGGCAGTGGACACAATGGGGTGTATGTATTAACAAGTCACTAATGTCACAGTAGGGTAAAGGGCAGTGGACACAATGGGGTGCATGTATTAACAAGTCACTAATGTCACAGTAGCGTAAAGAGCAGTGGACACAATGGGGTGCATGTATTAACAAGTCACTAATGTCACAGTAGCGTAAAGGGCAGTAGACACACTGGGGTGCATGTATTAACAAGTCACTAATGTCACAGTAGTGTAAAGGGCAGTAGACACACTGGGGTGTATGTATTAACAAGTCACTAATGTCACAGTAGCGTAAAGGGCAGTAGACACACTGGGGTGCATGTATTAACAAGTCACTAATGTCACAGTAGCGTAAAGGGCAGTAGACACACTGGGGTGCATGTATTAACAAGTCACTAATGTCACAGTAGCGTAAAGGGCAGTAGACACACTGGGGTGCATGTATTAACAAGTCACTAATGTCACAGTAGCGTAAAGGGCAGTAGACACACTGGGGTGCATGTATTAACAAGTCACTAATGTCACAGTAGCGTAAAGGGCAGTAGACACACTGGGGTGCATGTATTAACAAGTCACTAATGTCACAGTAGCGTAAAGGGCAGTGGACACAATGGGGTGCATGTATTAACAAGTCACTAATGTCACAGTAGCGTAAAGGGCAGTGGACACAATGGGGTGCATGTATTAACAAGTCACTAATGTCACAGTAGCGTAAAGGGCAGTAGACACACTGGGGTGCATGTATTAACAAGTCACTAATGTCACAGTAGCGTAAAGGGCAGTAGACACACTGGGGTGTATGTATTAACAAGTCACTAATGTCACAGTAGCGTAAAGGGCAGTGGACACAATGGGGTGCATGTATTAACAAGTCACTAATGTCACAGTAGTGTAAAGGGCAGTAGACACATTGGGGTGTATGTATTAACAAGTCACTAATGTCACAGTAGGGTAAAGGGCAGTAGACACACTGGGGTGCATGTATTAACAAGTCACTAATGTCACAGTAGCGTAAAGGGCAGTAGACACACTGGGGTGCATGTATTAACAAGTCACTAATGTCACAGTAGCGTAAAGGGCAGTAGACACACTGGGGTGTATGTATTAACAAGTCACTAATGTCACAGTAGCGTAAAGGGCAGTGGACACAATGGGGTGCATGTATTAACAAGTCACTAATGTCACAGTAGTGTAAAGGGCAGTAGACACATTGGGGTGTATGTATTAACAAGTCACTAATGTCACAGTAGTGTAAAGGGCAGTAGACACACTGGGGTGCATGTATTAACAAGTCACTAATGTCACAGTAGTGTAAAGGGCAGTAGACACACTGGGGTGTATGTATTAACAAGTCACTAATGTCACAGTAGGGTAAAGGGCAGTGGACACAATGGGGTGTATGTATTAACAAGTCACTAATGTCACAGTAGTGTAAAGGGCAGTAGACACACTGGGGTGCATGTATTAACAAGTCACTAATGTCACAGTAGGGTAAAGGGCAGTGGACACAATGGGGTGCATGTATTAACAAGTCACTAATGTCACAGTAGCGTAAAGGGCAGTGGACACAATGGGGTGCATGTATTAACAAGTCACTAATGTCACAGTAGTGTAAAGGGCAGTAGACACATTGGGGTGTATGTATTAACAAGTCACTAATGTCACAGTAGTGTAAAGGGCAGTAGACACACTGGGGTGTATGTATTAACAAGTCACTAATGTCACAGTAGCGTAAAGGGCAGTAGACACACTGGGGTGCATGTATTAACAAGTCACTAATGTCACAGTAGTGTAAAGGGCAGTAGACACATTGGGGTGCATGTATTAACAAGTCACTAATGTCACAGTAGCGTAAAGAGCAGTAGACACACTGGGGTGCATGTATTAACAAGTCACTAATGTCACAGTAGCGTAAAGGGCAGTAGACACACTGGGGTGCATGTATTAACAAGTCACTAATGTCACAGTAGGGTAAAGGGCAGTGGACACAATGGGGTGCATGTATTAACAAGTCACTAATGTCACAGTAGCGTAAAGGGCAGTAGACACACTGGGGTGCATGTATTAACAAGTCACTAATGTCACAGTAGTGTAAAGGGCAGTGGACACACTGGGGTGCATGTATTAACAAGTCACTAATGTCACAGTAGCGTAAAGGGCAGTGGACACAATGGGGTGCATGTATTAACAAGTCACTAATGTCACAGTAGCGTAAAGAGCAGTGGACACATTGGGGTGCATGTATTAACAAGTCACTAATGTCACAGTAGTGTAAAGGGCAGTAGACACACTGGGGTGCATGTATTAACAAGTCACTAATGTCACAGTAGTGTAAAGAGCAGTGGACACATTGGGGTGCATGTATTAACAAGTCACTAATGTCACAGTAGTGTAAAGGGCAGTAGACACAATGGGGTGCATGTATTAACAAGTCACTAATGTCACAGTAGCGTAAAGAGCAGTGGACACATTGGGGTGCATGTATTAACAAGTCACTAATGTCACAGTAGTGTAAAGGGCAGTGGACACAATGGGGTGCATGTATTAACAAGTCACTAATGTCACAGTAGCGTAAAGAGCAGTAGACACAATGGGGTGCATGTATTAACAAGTCACTAATGTCACAGTAGCGTAAAGAGCAGTGGACACAATGGGGTGCATGTATTAACAAGTCACTAATGTCACAGTAGCGTAAAGAGCAGTGGACACATTGGGGTGCATGTATTAACAAGTCACTAATGTCACAGTAGTGTAAAGGGCAGTGGACACAATGGGGTGCATGTATTAACAAGTCACTAATGTCACAGTAGTGTAAAGGGCAGTGGACACAATGGGGTGCATGTATTAACAAGTCACTAATGTCACAGTAGTGTAAAGGGCAGTAGACACATTGGGGTGTATGTATTAACAAGTCACTAATGTCACAGTAGTGTAAAGGGCAGTGGACACAATGGGGTGCATGTATTAACAAGTCACTAATGTCACAGTAGTGTAAAGGGCAGTGGACACAATGGGGTGCATGTATTAACAAGTCACTAATGTCACAGTAGCGTAAAGAGCAGTGGACACAATGGGGTGCATGTATTAACAAGTCACTAATGTCACAGTAGCGTAAAGGGCAGTGGACACAATGGGGTGCATGTATTAACAAGTCACTAATGTCACAGTAGCGTAAAGGGCAGTAGACACACTGGGGTGCATGTATTAACAAGTCACTAATGTCACAGTAGCGTAAAGAGCAGTGGACACATTGGGGTGTATGTATTAACAAGTCACTAATGTCACAGTAGTGTAAAGAGCAGTGGACACATTGGGGTGCATGTATTAACAAGTCACTAATGTCACAGTAGTGTAAAGGGCAGTAGACACACTGGGGTGCATGTATTAACAAGTCACTAATGTCACAGTAGCGTAAAGGGCAGTGGACACAATGGGGTGCATGTATTAACAAGTCACTAATGTCACAGTAGCGTAAAGGGCAGTGGACACAATGGGGTGCATGTATTAACAAGTCACTAATGTCACAGTAGCGTAAAGGGCAGTGGACACAATGGGGTGCATGTATTAACAAGTCACTAATGTCACAGTAGCGTAAAGGGCAGTGGACACATTGGGGTGCATGTATTAACAAGTCACTAATGTCACAGTAGTGTAAAGGGCAGTAGACACACTGGGGTGCATGTATTAACAAGTCACTAATGTCACAGTAGCGTAAAGGGCAGTGGACACAATGGGGTGCATGTATTAACAAGTCACTAATGTCACAGTAGCGTAAAGGGCAGTGGACACAATGGGGTGCATGTATTAACAAGTCACTAATGTCACAGTAGTGTAAAGGGCAGTAGACACATTGGGGTGTATGTATTAACAAGTCACTAATGTCACAGTAGTGTAAAGGGCAGTAGACACACTGGGGTGTATGTATTAACAAGTCACTAATGTCACAGTAGCGTAAAGGGCAGTAGACACACTGGGGTGCATGTATTAACAAGTCACTAATGTCACAGTAATGTAAAGGGCAGTAGACACACTGGGGTGCATGTATTAACAAGTCACTAATGTCACAGTAGTGTAAAGGGCAGTAGACACACTGGGGTGCATGTATTAACAAGTCACTAATGTCACAGTAGTGTAAAGGGCAGTAGACACACTGGGGTGCATGTATTAACAAGTCACTAATGTCACAGTAGCGTAAAGGGCAGTAGACACACTGGGGTGCATGTATTAACAAGTCACTAATGTCACAGTAGGGTAAAGGGCAGTGGACACAATGGGGTGCATGTATTAACAAGTCACTAATGTCACAGTAGCGTAAAGGGCAGTAGACACACTGGGGTGCATGTATTAACAAGTCACTAATGTCACAGTAGCGTAAAGGGCAGTGGACACATTGGGGTGCATGTATTAACAAGTCACTAATGTCACAGTAGTGTAAAGGGCAGTAGACACATTGGGGTGTATGTATTAACAAGTCACTAATGTCACAGTAGTGTAAAGGGCAGTAGACACACTGGGGTGTATGTATTAACAAGTCACTAATGTCACAGTAGCGTAAAGGGCAGTGGACACATTGGGGTGCATGTATTAACAAGTCACTAATGTCACAGTAGCGTAAAGAGCAGTAGACACACTGGGGTGCATGTATTAACAAGTCACTAATGTCACAGTAGCGTAAAGGGCAGTAGACACACTGGGGTGCATGTATTAACAAGTCACTAATGTCACAGTAGGGTAAAGGGCAGTGGACACAATGGGGTGCATGTATTAACAAGTCACTAATGTCACAGTAGCGTAAAGGGCAGTAGACACACTGGGGTGCATGTATTAACAAGTCACTAATGTCACAGTAGCGTAAAGGGCAGTGGACACATTGGGGTGCATGTATTAACAAGTCACTAATGTCACAGTAGTGTAAAGGGCAGTGGACACAATGGGGTGCATGTATTAACAAGTCACTAATGTCACAGTAGCGTAAAGAGCAGTGGACACACTGGGGTGCATGTATTAACAAGTCACTAATGTCACAGTAGTGTAAAGGGCAGTGGACACACTGGGGTGCATGTATTAACAAGTCACTAATGTCACAGTAGCGTAAAGGGCAGTAGACACACTGGGGTGCATGTATTAACAAGTCACTAATGTCACAGTAGTGTAAAGGGCAGTGGACACAATGGGGTGCATGTATTAACAAGTCACTAATGTCACAGTAGTGTAAAGGGCAGTAGACACACTGGGGTGCATGTATTAACAAGTCACTAATGTCACAGTAGCGTAAAGAGCAGTGGACACATTGGGGTGTATGTATTAACAAGTCACTAATGTCACAGTAGTGTAAAGGGCAGTGGACACAATGGGGTGCATGTATTAACAAGTCACTAATGTCACAGTAGTGTAAAGGGCAGTGGACACAATGGGGTGCATGTATTAACAAGTCACTAATGTCACAGTAGCGTAAAGAGCAGTGGACACAATGGGGTGCATGTATTAACAAGTCACTAATGTCACAGTAGCGTAAAGGGCAGTGGACACAATGGGGTGCATGTATTAACAAGTCACTAATGTCACAGTAGCGTAAAGGGCAGTAGACACACTGGGGTGCATGTATTAACAAGTCACTAATGTCACAGTAGCGTAAAGAGCAGTGGACACATTGGGGTGTATGTATTAACAAGTCACTAATGTCACAGTAGTGTAAAGAGCAGTGGACACATTGGGGTGCATGTATTAACAAGTCACTAATGTCACAGTAGTGTAAAGGGCAGTAGACACACTGGGGTGCATGTATTAACAAGTCACTAATGTCACAGTAGCGTAAAGGGCAGTGGACACAATGGGGTGCATGTATTAACAAGTCACTAATGTCACAGTAGCGTAAAGGGCAGTGGACACAATGGGGTGCATGTATTAACAAGTCACTAATGTCACAGTAGCGTAAAGGGCAGTGGACACAATGGGGTGCATGTATTAACAAGTCACTAATGTCACAGTAGCGTAAAGGGCAGTGGACACATTGGGGTGCATGTATTAACAAGTCACTAATGTCACAGTAGTGTAAAGGGCAGTAGACACACTGGGGTGCATGTATTAACAAGTCACTAATGTCACAGTAGCGTAAAGGGCAGTAGACACACTGGGGTGCATGTATTAACAAGTCACTAATGTCACAGTAGTGTAAAGGGCAGTAGACACACTGGGGTGCATGTATTAACAAGTCACTAATGTCACAGTAGCGTAAAGGGCAGTGGACACAATGGGGTGCATGTATTAACAAGTCACTAATGTCACAGTAGCGTAAAGAGCAGTAGACACACTGGGGTGCATGTATTAACAAGTCACTAATGTCACAGTAGCGTAAAGGGCAGTGGACACAATGGGGTGCATGTATTAACAAGTCACTAATGTCACAGTAGCGTAAAGGGCAGTAGACACACTGGGGTGTATGTATTAACAAGTCACTAATGTCACAGTAGTGTAAAGGGCAGTAGACACACTGGGGTGCATGTATTAACAAGTCACTAATGTCACAGTAGCGTAAAGAGCAGTGGACACACTGGGGTGCATGTATTAACAAGTCACTAATGTCACAGTAGCGTAAAGGGCAGTGGACACAATGGGGTGCATGTATTAACAAGTCACTAATGTCACAGTAGCGTAAAGGGCAGTGGACACAATGGGGTGCATGTATTAACAAGTCACTAATGTCACAGTAGCGTAAAGAGCAGTAGACACACTGGGGTGCATGTATTAACAAGTCACTAATGTCACAGTAGCGTAAAGGGCAGTGGACACAATGGGGTGCATGTATTAACAAGTCACTAATGTCACAGTAGCGTAAAGGGCAGTAGACACACTGGGGTGTATGTATTAACAAGTCACTAATGTCACAGTAGTGTAAAGGGCAGTAGACACACTGGGGTGCATGTATTAACAAGTCACTAATGTCACAGTAGCGTAAAGGGCAGTAGACACACTGGGGTGCATGTATTAACAAGTCACTAATGTCACAGTAGCGTAAAGGGCAGTGGACACAATGGGGTGCATGTATTAACAAGTCACTAATGTCACAGTAGTGTAAAGAGCAGTGGACACACTGGGGTGTATGTATTAACAAGTCACTAATGTCACAGTAGTGTAAAGGGCAGTGGACACAATGGGGTGTATGTATTAACAAGTCACTAATGTCACAGTAGTGTAAAGAGCAGTGGACACACTGGGGTGTATGTATTAACAAGTCACTAATGTCACAGTAGTGTAAAGAGCAGTGGACACACTGGGGTGTATGTATTAACAAGTCACTAATGTCACAGTAGTGTAAAGGGCAGTGGACACAATGGGGTGCATGTATTAACAAGTCACTAATGTCACAGTAGCGTAAAGGGCAGTGGACACAATGGGGTGCATGTATTAACAAGTCACTAATGTCACAGTAGTGTAAAGAGCAGTGGACACACTGGGGTGTATGTATTAACAAGTCACTAATGTCACAGTAGTGTAAAGGGCAGTGGACACAATGGGGTGTATGTATTAACAAGTCACTAATGTCACAGTAGTGTAAAGAGCAGTGGACACACTGGGGTGCATGTATTAACAAGTCACTAATGTCACAGTAGCGTAAAGGGCAGTGGACACAATGGGGTGCATGTATTAACAAGTCACTAATGTCACAGTAGTGTAAAGAGCAGTGGACACACTGGGGTGTATGTATTAACAAGTCACTAATGTCACAGTAGTGTAAAGGGCAGTGGACACAATGGGGTGTATGTATTAACAAGTCACTAATGTCACAGTAGTGTAAAGAGCAGTGGACACACTGGGGTGTATGTATTAACAAGTCACTAATGTCACAGTAGTGTAAAGAGCAGTGGACACACTGGGGTGTATGTATTAACAAGTCACTAATGTCACAGTAGTGTAAAGAGCAGTGGACACACTGGGGTGTATGTATTAACAAGTCACTAATGTCACAGTAGTGTAAAGGGCAGTGGACACAATGGGGTGCATGTATTAACAAGTCACTAATGTCACAGTAGTGTAAAGGGCAGTGGACACAATGGGGTGCATGTATTAACAAGTCACTAATGTCACAGTAGCGTAAAGGGCAGTGGACACAATGGGGTGTATGTATTAACAAGTCACTAATGTCACAGTAGCGTAAAGGGCAGTGGACACAATGGGGTGTATGTATTAACAAGTCACTAATGTCACAGTAGCGTAAAGAGCAGTAGACACACTGGGGTGCATGTATTAACAAGTCACTAATGTCACAGTAGCGTAAAGGGCAGTGGACACAATGGGGTGCATGTATTAACAAGTCACTAATGTCACAGTAGCGTAAAGGGCAGTAGACACACTGGGGTGTATGTATTAACAAGTCACTAATGTCACAGTAGTGTAAAGGGCAGTAGACACACTGGGGTGCATGTATTAACAAGTCACTAATGTCACAGTAGCGTAAAGGGCAGTAGACACACTGGGGTGCATGTATTAACAAGTCACTAATGTCACAGTAGCGTAAAGGGCAGTGGACACAATGGGGTGCATGTATTAACAAGTCACTAATGTCACAGTAGTGTAAAGAGCAGTGGACACACTGGGGTGTATGTATTAACAAGTCACTAATGTCACAGTAGTGTAAAGGGCAGTGGACACAATGGGGTGCATGTATTAACAAGTCACTAATGTCACAGTAGTGTAAAGGGCAGTGGACACAATGGGGTGCATGTATTAACAAGTCACTAATGTCACAGTAGCGTAAAGGGCAGTGGACACAATGGGGTGCATGTATTAACAAGTCACTAATGTCACAGTAGCGTAAAGGGCAGTGGACACAATGGGGTGTATGTATTAACAAGTCACTAATGTCACAGTAGCGTAAAGGGCAGTAGACACATTGGGGTGTATGTATTAACAAGTCACTAATGTCACAGTAGCGTAAAGGGCAGTAGACACATTGGGGTGCATGTATTAACAAGTCACTAATGTCACAGTAGCGTAAAGGGCAGTAGACACACTGGGGTGTATGTATTAACAAGTCACTAATGTCACAGTAGTGTAAAGGGCAGTAGACACACTGGGGTGCATGTATTAACAAGTCACTAATGTCACAGTAGTGTAAAGGGCAGTAGACACATTGGGGTGCATGTATTAACAAGTCACTAATGTCACAGTAGTGTAAAGGGCAGTAGACACACTGGGGTGCATGTATTAACAAGTCACTAATGTCACAGTAGTGTAAAGGGCAGTAGACACACTGGGGTGCATGTATTAACAAGTCACTAATGTCACAGTAGCGTAAAGGGCAGTGGACACAATGGGGTGCATGTATTAACAAGTCACTAATGTCACAGTAGCGTAAAGGGCAGTGGACACGGAGTGTATGTATTAACAAGTCACTAATGTCACAGTAGCGTAAAGGGCAGTGGACACGGAGTGTATGTATTAACAAGTCACTAATGTCACAGTAGCGTAAAGGGCAGTAGACACACTGGGGTGCATGTATTAACAAGTCACTAATGTCACAGTAGCGTAAAGGGCAGTGGACACAATGGGGTGCATGTATTAACAAGTCACTAATGTCACAGTAGCGTAAAGGGCAGTAGACACACTGGGGTGCATGTATTAACAAGTCACTAATGTCACAGTAGCGTAAAGGGCAGTAGACACACTGGGGTGCATGTATTAACAAGTCACTAATGTCACAGTAGGGTAAAGAGCAGTGGACACAATGGGGTGCATGTATTAACAAGTCACTAATGTCACAGTAGGGTAAAGAGCAGTGGACACAATGGGGTGCATGTATTAACAAGTCACTAATGTCACAGTAGCGTAAAGAGCAGTGGACACATTGGGGTGCATGTATTAACAAGTCACTAATGTCACAGTAGCGTAAAGGGCAGTGGACACAATGGGGTGCATGTATTAACAAGTCACTAATGTCACAGTAGGGTAAAGAGCAGTGGACACAATGGGGTGCATGTATTAACAAGTCACTAATGTCACAGTAGCGTAAAGAGCAGTGGACACATTGGGGTGCATGTATTAACAAGTCACTAATGTCACAGTAGCGTAAAGGGCAGTAGACACATTGGGGTGCATGTATTAACAAGTCACTAATGTCACAGTAGGGTAAAGAGCAGTGGACACAATGGGGTGCATGTATTAACAAGTCACTAATGTCACAGTAGCGTAAAGAGCAGTGGACACATTGGGGTGCATGTATTAACAAGTCACTAATGTCACAGTAGCGTAAAGGGCAGTGGACACAATGGGGTGCATGTATTAACAAGTCACTAATGTCACAGTAGCGTAAAGGGCAGTGGACACAATGGGGTGCATGTATTAACAAGTCACTAATGTCACAGTAGCGTAAAGGGCAGTGGACACAATGGGGTGCATGTATTAACAAGTCACTAATGTCACAGTAGCGTAAAGGGCAGTGGACACAATGGAGTGCATGTATTAACAAGTCACTAATGTCACAGTAGCGTAAAGGGCAGTGGACACGGAGTGTATGTATTAACAAGTCACTAATGTCACAGTAGCGTAAAGGGCAGTGGACACGGAGTGTATGTATTAACAAGTCACTAATGTCACAGTAGGGTAAAGGGCAGTGGACACAATGGGGTGTATGTATTAACAAGTTACAAATGTCACAGTAGTGTAAAGGGCAGTGGACACAATGGGGTGCATGTATTAACAAGTCACTAATGTCACAGTAGTGTAAAGGGCAGCGGACACGGAGTGTATGTATTAACAAGTTACAAATGTCACAGTAGTGTAAAGGGCAGCGGACACATTGGGATGCATGTATTAACCAGTCACAAAGGTTTGAGAGATGAACCTGGGGGCTATTAAATTATTTGTCAACAATATGGGGAATAGTAATAATAAAGTATTACTATCCCTTTAAGTCAGGTTTTAGTATCCTATTACCCGACTTGTGAAAACAAAATCAGGTCATCATACATACTGCCAGTCAAAAAAAAAACCCCACAGGAAACAACTAAAAACAACGTGCAAGTAGTATCCTATTACCCACGCTCAGTATTACCGCCTGTTTTGTGGTTACATTGAAGTCAGGAATTCTGTGCTTCAGAGGCCGAGGCGTAAATAACGATAGTTTCAAAACCATCGTTTTTCTAACAAAAGAGTGCAGAATACAGTATACACCACAGAAATCTGACGTAGAGTGTCCCCCTTCCACATATTAACCTCCCCTTTTAAAATTCGACTTACATTGCTTTCTTTCACCACCTTAATTCGAGTAATATTGTTCTCATTCCACATTTTAACCCTTCCCCTTCAAAATTCGACTTACAGTGCTTTCTTTCACCACTTTAATTCGACAAATATTGTTCACATTCAACATTTTAACCCCTCCCCTTTGAAAATTTGACTACGTTGCCCCCATTACTTTCTTTCACCATTTAATTTCAACAAATATTGTTCACATTCAACATTTTAACTCCTTTTTAGAATAGCCTCACTTATTGTTATGTAAATTGGGTCACACTTATTCAGTAACCTTCCTCACAACAGTAAAGGAGGGGTTAGTATCACTTCTTACTGTAGCATTAACACATCAAATGGGTTTAGCCAACAAATAGTAGGAGTGAGATGTCTTTCACACTTAACACAGCAAGATATACATTGTTGCACAGGGATCACTGTGATACATAAAGCGTCTGTATTTTGCAGTAAAATTGGAGATTAAACAGTGTTGCATGGGAGCAATATTATTCAAATTAAAATGGAGAAAGAAGGTAATGGAAGCACTCTAAGTCGAATTTTAAAGGGGAAGGGTTAAAATTAGAATGTGAACATTATTTGTCGAATTAATATGGTGAAGAAAAGCACTGTAATTCGAATTTTGAAGGTTAAGAGTTAAAATGTGAAATGTGAATAATCTTTGTCGAATTAAAGTGGTGAAAGAAAGCACTGTAAGTAGAATTTTAAAAGGGTGGGTTAAAATGTCGAATTGGGGCACTTTATGTCGGATTTTGATAGCGTGGGGAACACATCTAACACAGAACTTGATCTTTCTGTCGTCAAATGTACACCTATTTCCTTGGAGTTTAACATTTTGTCTGGTTTTTTTTTAGGTGGTAGTCGAATAAAAGTAGACAGCAACAATTTTGTTAGTACTCTGAAATGTGCTGTCTACACCAGTTTTGTTTTACTGTGGTTCTGCAATAGAATACCAACGTAACATGTTTGCAAAATTCACGTTGCTTGTTTTTCTTGTAACGCCGGTTTTAGCGCTGGTAACAGAATCGAGCACCCAATCAGCTGTGTGATCCATCTGCAGTTGATACATAGGCTGCGTGCACTGCACACAGGAATGTTTCAGTAAGTCAAATTCCCCTGTGTGATCTGCCCAGCCTACAGAAGCTGGGAATAATTTGGAGTGTTAAGCTTAAAGGAGCAGTAAACTTTTATTTATGAAAACACACATTTTATAGAGCTTTTCCTGCTGAATAAAACAAGGTCACTCCCACTGCTGTCAGATGTTTTATTCAAAAACTAGTTGAACAGCCCGTTACACGGGCCACAGTGCCTCTGGCAGCGGGTCGCGTGGCAGTCACGCGCGGTAGAGACTGCCCGCGCCCAGCTCTGTATCAGCCGCGGCGCGGGCAGTCTGTAGTGCGCATGACTGCCGCACGCGCAGCAGTGTCTACTGCGCATGTCGTGCGTTATACACAACTTAGCAAATTATTATATAGGATTATAGCAGTTTAAATAATCAGGAAGTGAATTTACTGTGTTTACTTCCTCATAGTTCTAACTGACAGGAAGTGACAGGCAGTTTCTATCACTTTCTATGGAGAACTGTATGTCTGACTTTCCTCTCCATTAGAATCTAACAGGAAAACTAATTAGAATTTGACCACTAGAGGGCACTGCTAATGTAAAAAAACATGGGTTTAAACTGTAATAACTCTGGAAATATAAATCTCTCAGCAGTGGGTTTACCTTTATTTTACTCAATATAAAAATCCCTACAATATATATTTTTTCATAAAAAAAGTTTACTGCTCCTTTAAAAAATGCACCCGTGAAATAGGACTAAGACAAAACAAAGGAAACTATATACAAGTCATGAATAAACATAGAACCCACAAGCAGCTGTTTGACTAAAATTCCCATCATCCTCAGCCAGCCACCGGTTAGATGGGACTGATGGGAGATGTAGTTCAACTACAGCAAAATAATCCCAGGTGGAAACATTTAAAATTCAGAAATACATTTACCCCAAGATCCACAAAAGTCTTCACGGCGTTTCTCGCAAGACACAACGTGGAGCTTTCAGCTGCAGAAAGAGATAAAGTTGAATTTATAACTTCTGTTGCCATCAGCACTGTGAATTTTAATCTAAATCCAAATCTTTCATACATGAGAAAAGATCTATTATTTAATTTCATTTCTTCATAAACTTGACCTTCATTAACTGCCAGATCAGCTCAATTCAGTTGTTCAAACAGCGAATGAAACAAAATAGATATTTCAAATAGGAAAACGCAGCATAGCGGACATTGATTTCATAAAATATACACTGGTAACTATTACCGCAGGGACTAATGACCAGTTTTGATGGTGGGAAGAGTCCTAAAGCCCTTGAATTATGGAAATATGAAGTCAAGAGAAAGTAGGGATATGAGAGGTTATTTGGGAGGTGTAGACAAAGACCTCGAGAAGCAATTCCGAGACAAACCAGCTGAAACTTTGGAGACAAATACAAAATTGCCACGGACGTAAACTAAATTTTGAACCCTTTGAGTGCCAGAGGAGGTATGCAACGCATTGCAAAGCAATGCGTTGTGTACCCCTCTGGTGCTCAAAGGGTTAACTTATTGGATGCTAGTGAGGTCTTTCACCCAGATGGTGCAGTTCGTTTACCCCAGAACTGCTCCCAAGGAAAGAGAATAAGTTCTAGGGCAAATGTATTGCACCTTAGGGGAGAAATACAAAATTATCATTGACTTAAAGGGATAGTAATACTTGAAAATTACTAATCCCCATATTGTAGCTTTGTAAAAAAAGAAACTTATTGCCCCCAGTGTCATCTCTCAAACCCTTATGGTCTGAGAGATGATAGCGCTCAAAGTTCCCCCTCCCCCCTTCCCTGACTGAACGCTGACTGCAGGGATATCCAGTATTACTTGCATCAGGCGGCTCTGCAGCACTGCCGAGATCGCGTTTATAAAAAAGAAATCTTTCACCAAAATGGTCTTCTACATGTGCTTGCAAACCAAGCACAAACCAAGCACAAACCAAACACATGTAGAAGACCGTTTCAGTGAAAGATTTCTTTTTTATAAACGCGATCTCAGCTCAGCTGCAGAGCCGCCTGATGCACATAAGACTGTCATATGACAGCTTCCCCTGCAGTCAGCGTTCAGTCAGGGAAGGGGGAGGGAGAGGGGAACTTTGAACGCTATTATCTCTCAAACCATAAGGGTCTGAGAGATGACACTGGGGGCAATAAGTTTGTTTTTAACAAAGCTACAATATGGGGATTAGTAATTTGCAAGTATTACTATCCCTTTAAAACAGGATTTGAAGCTTATGAATGCTAGACAGGTCTTCAATAATACATTGAAAACCTCGCCAGCATTAAAAGTGTTAAAAGCACCAATTTAGTAAATGTGGTCATTTTTATTTCTCCCCTGTGGTGCAGTTGGCTTGCTCCTCTGTCTTTATGCGTATGATCTTACAAATTCAAAAATGACCACAAGTAAGGTGGAGAGTAAAAGCAAAGTAGGACTAAACTGCTAGCAAAAGAGATTGAATGAAAAGATCAGCACTGGGAGTGTGGACAGCGCCACAACACTAACAGGAAGAGCAGGACTTATGGGACAGCGCCACAACACTAACAGGAAGAGCAGGACTTATGGGACAGCGCCACGGCACTAACAGGAAGAGCAGGACTTATGGGACAGATCCAGAGCACTAAAACGAAGAGCAGGACTTATGGGACAGCTCCACAGCACTAACAGGAAGAGCAGGACTTATGGGACAGCTCCAGAACACTAACAGGAAGAGCAGGACTTACAGGACAGCCCCAGAGCACTAACAGGAAGAGCAGGACTTACGGGACAGCCCCAGAGCACTAACAGGAAGAGCAGGACTTACGGGACAGCCCCAGAGCACTAACAGGAAGAGCAGGACTTACGGGACAGCTCCACAGCACTAACAGGAAGAGCAGGACTTACGGGACAGCTCCAGACCACTAACAGGAAGAGCAGGACTTATGGGACAGCTCCAGACCACTAACAGGAAGAGCAGGACTTATGGGACAGCCCAGAGCACTAACAGGAAGAGCAGGACTTATGGGACAGTCCAGAGCACTAACAGGAAGACCAAGACTTATTAGTTAGTTCCAGAACACTAACAGGAAGAGCAGGACTTATGGGACAGCCCAGAGCACTAACAGGAATAGCAGGACTTATGAGTTAGTTCCAGTGCACTAACAGGAAGAGCAGGACTTATGGGACAGCCCCAGAGCACTAACAGGAAGAGCAGGATTTAAGGGACAGGTTCTGTCTTGCTCTTCCTGTTAGTTTTCGTGAGGTGTCCCATAAATCCTGCTCTTCCTGTTAGTGGTCTAACAGAAACATCTGTAGCATTGAAGAGATTAACCCCTTGAGGACCAGGGAAATGTGCAAGGTGTTGGAAAGCAATATGCTGTACCTGTACGGGACTCAATGGGTTAAGCGCCTCATTAAGTTACTGAAAATTTGGGGAATTTTTATGTGTTCCCCTTTGGTGGAGTTGGTTTGTCTCAGAATTGCTCCACTTTGTGTTTCTTCGCATGGTCTTATGTGTGATCGAAAAGGATTTACCATAGACAGCAACGCCCCTCTCTGTCCTGGAAATCAGGTATTTGTGCAGACTTTGGGTGAACTCTCTCTCGGACACTGGTCCAGTGAAATTGTGGATGAAGGAGGATGCTGAGCTGTAGGCTTCAAGGATGGGACCCAACATCCTCTGTAGGAAAGAGATGAACTGCTGGTGCTCCTGGGATGGGCTGACCTGCAGGACATGAACAATGAACGGTAAGTACAACACACACCAACATGAACACGTACACATGCGCACACACACACCATATATGCACACACCACACATACACACGCGTGTGCCACAAACTCACTCCACAAGCATGCACCACACACACACACACCACACACTCACACCCAGCCACGTGTGTGCCATAAACTCACTCCCCAAGCATGAAGCACACGCACAAACGCCACAAACACACCACACAGCCACGCGCCACAAACTCACACCACTGGCGTGCACAACACACACCGCACTGCACAAACACACACTCTGCACCACAGTCACACTCACCACACAGACACACACATATGCTGAACATCCTACATAATAAAACACTAAAATGTTTGTCCGATGCAGTCATGTGCAGTAGAGACTTCCTGAAAGCATTCTGTGCGTTCGGCCAGTCTCTACAGAGCAGGACCGGCCTCCTAACCCTTTGAGCGGCAGAGGGGTACGCAACACATAGCTAACCAATGCGTTGCATACCCCTCTGGCACTCAAAGAGTTAACATCACCCGGACCTTGGCCCGTGTACACGGGCTTTTACAAAAGTGATTAAATAAAAGGAAACCTTTTTAGCCCCTCTCTCTCTCCATCTGCAGGATTTTCTAACATTTCCTTCTCACAGAGAAATCTGCACATTTCTGTTCCTGCTTAGGCTGAATACAAACAAGCCAGTCTATGGAAAATCTGTGTGCAATTATTGTGAATTATTATTTTGTAATTCTTGTATGTTAACCCCTTAAAGGTCAGTCAGCAGTTAAGGACCACAGGGATATTTTTTTTTTTCACTAATGGATTCAGGGCTCTGAACGGCGCGCAGCTGCACGGGGACCCCTCAATTCCATGATGTGCCAAGACCATCACTGGTCCTTAAGTGCAGGACAGCCGTGACGGTCACGGCATGTCATAGATCCTTAATGGGATAAAAAAACATGGAAACACATGCAATGCAATGAGATGGATACCTCTCTGGCACTCATTAGGTTAAAGAGAATAATTTCCCATGCACAGTGGGCGGAGTGTGAGGTCCTGTGGTTTTGCCAGCATCTGTCATGTCTGCCCACTATGGACATGACATCCAGGGCTTACTGAAGAGGTTGTCTCTTGAACAAAGGCACAACTGCAAAATTCATAGGGGCCATTAAGATTTCCTAGCCATTGTGAGGTAAGTGGGGGTGATTATTAGGAGGTGTTACTCTCCTTTAACCCCTTAGCGACCCTTGACGTACCAGGACCGTCAAGGGTAAATGTGACCGAACGACCCTTGACGGTCCTGGTACGTCAAGGGTTAAACTCTTCCATCGCGGCCGCACGGAGCGATGGAAGAGTTCAAGCCGCTTGTTACTAAGTGTCCCGGTATCGGGACACTTAGTAACAAGCGGCTGAAACATTGTTGCAACATGCGATTCGCTTCAAAAGCGAATCACATGTTGCAAAACCTGAATGACAGGGACAGTATTTGTAAATACTGTCCCTGTCAGATCTCTCTACCTCCCTCCACCTTGCATACTGCTGAGGTGGAGAGAGACAGAGAGACATGCTGTTCCAGTGTACCTGTAGAAAAAAAAAGTAAAAAAAAAGTTTAAATAAAGACATTTAACCCTTTGATCACTGTTCTGCAGTGATCAATAAGTGCCCCCCCATCTGATCACTCTTGGAGTGATCAATTTGCTGCAGATCAGTGTTTTCTGATCTGTGGGACACCCCCCATCCCCCTTGAATTTTTTTAGATTTTTTTAAAAATTTTAAAATTTTTTTAAAATTTTTTTAAAATTTTTTTTTTTTTTTTTTTTTATAATAAATATAGTTTAGGTATTTTGGTAGGTAGTTGGGTAGGTTTAGTGTAGACGGGAAAGTTTTAGGGATAGATTTAGGTTTAGGGGAGAAAAAAAAAAAAAAAAAAAACCAAACCCCCCCCACCCCCAAAAAAAATAAAATATAAAAAGCGCAGTTTAGATAGGTAGTTCAATTGGGTTAGGTAGGTTCAGGATAGACGTAGGTTAGGGTAAGTTTTAGGGTTAGATTTAGGTTTAGGGATAGCGTAAGAAAAAAAAAAACCCCAAAACCCCCCCCAAAAAAAAAATATATATATATATATGTATAATAAGCGCAGTTTAGATAGGTAGTTCACTTGGGTTAGGTAGGTTCAGGATATACGTAGGTTAGGGTAAGTTTTAGGGTTAGATTTAGGTTTAGGGATAGCGTAAGAAAAAAAAAAAAACCCCAAAAAACCCCAAACCCCCCCCCCCAAAAAAAAAAAATATATATATATAATAAGTGCAGTTTAGATAGGTAGTTCACTTGGGTTAGGTAGGTTCAGGATATACGTAGGTTAGGGTAAGTTTTAGGGTTAGATTTAGGTTTAGGGATAGCGTAAGAAAAAAAAAAGCTTTTTTAGTGGGCAAAATGCAGCGCAGGTACAGCGTTGAAGAGCCATATGCCTTTTTGGCGTCTGACTCTGAGGCAACAGACACTGCGTCAGATTTTGACATAGCGCAGTTTTCAGAAAGTGAGAGCAGCTCTAGTGATGACGCTGGGCCTTCTGTCAAGAAAAGACGCACTGCCCCAAAAGCTGCTCTGGCAACTGCCCCAGCACCTGCCAAAAGAACTGCCCAAAGACCTACCAAAATACCTACCCAAAGAAATGCCCCAAGTGTTGCCCCAAGAGCTGCCCTGGCAACTGCCCCAGCACCTGCCAAAAGATCTGCCCAAAGACCTACCAAAGAAATGCCCCAAGTGCTGCCCCAAGAGCTGCCCTGGCAACTGCCCCAGCACCTGCCAAAAGATCTGCCCAAAGACCCGCCAAAAGACCTGCCCAAAGAAATGCCCCAACACCTGCCACTCCGGATCCTAATGAATGGGTATCAATTTATGCCCACGAATCTCAGAATTCACAGGCAACCCAGGGATTCAAATTGATGTGGAAGGATTTACCCATGATCATTTTTTTGATTTGTTTTTGGGGGAAGACGTTTTAGGTGAAATTGTTTCCCAAACCAATTTGTATGCAGCCCAGTATACTGCCGCCAACCCTAAGTGTGAAAAACGCTGTTTTTTTTTTTTTTACTTACGTCATGGTTTACGAGGGATTGGTGGTAAAATGGCTGTGTATAAAATTGGAAAACACACCTAAAACGAGAGCCTGGGGTGTCTACTTTCCAAAAATATACACTTTTGGGGGGAAATCTTAAAAAAAGAGCACTGTTACACAGCCCCAAATGAGACATGGCACCAGTAACGCAAGCTGTGAAGATTCAAAGTGTGAACCTGGAAACGCGCATGTTCCAATTTGGCCCCCGTAGCTCCCCCAAACCATGAGAAAGCTATGCATATGGGGTATTGCTGTACTCAAAAGAAGGAGCTGAACACTATTCAATTCAGTTTATAAAATCTTCACCTATTCTGTGCTTGAAATTCACATCAAAATTGAAGGCAAAGTGTGAAAAATGCTGAATTTTTTTACTTACGTCAAATTTTCACAGGATTGGTGGTAAAATGGCAGTGTATAAAATTGGAAAACACACCTAAAACGAGAGCCTGGGGTGTCTACTTTCCAAAAATATACACTTTTGGGGGGAAATCTTAAAAAAAGAGCACTGTTACACAGCCCCAAATGAGACATGGCACCAGTAACGCAAGCTGTGAAGATTCAAAGTGTGAACCTGGAAACGCGCATGTTCCAATTTGGCCCCCGTAGCTCCCCCAAACCATGAGAAAGCTATGCATATGGGGTATTGCCGTACTCAGAAGAAGGAGCTGAACACTATTCAATTCAGTTTATAAAATCTTCACCTATTCTGTGCTTGAAATTCACATCAACATTGAAGGCAAAGGGTTAAAAAACGCTGTTTTTTTACTTACGTCAAGTTTATGAGAAAGTGGTGGTAAAATGGCCGTGTAAAACATTTGAAAACACACCTAAAATGAAAACTGGGGGTGTCTACATTCCAAAAATATACACTTTTGGGGGGAAATTCTAAAGTGCAGCACTGGAACATAGCCCAAAATGAGTAATGGCATCAGTTAACCAAGATGTGAAAATTCAATATTTGTTCAAAATTGGGCCCCGTAGCTCCCCCAAACCTTGAGAAACCTATGCATATGGGGTATTGCTGTACTCAGAAGAAGGAGCTGAACACTAAACAATGCATTTTTAAAAATCTTCACCTATCATGTGCTTGAAATTCACATCAACATTGAAGTGCAAGTGTGAAAAACGCTGTTTTTTTAACTTACGTCAAGATTTACGAGCAATTGGTGGTAAAATGGCTGCGTAAAAAAATTGAAAACATACATAAAATGAAAGCCTGGGGTGTCTACTTTCCAAAAATATATACTTTTGGGGGGAAATCTTAGAGTGGAGCACTGTTACACAGCCCCAAATGAGACATGGCACCAGTGATGCAAGCTGTGAAAATTCAAAGTGTGAAACTGGAAACGCACATGTTCCAATTTGGGCCCCGTAGCTCTCCAAACCTTGAGAAACCTATGCATATGGGGTATTGCCTTACTCCGAAGAAGGAGCTGAACACTAAACAATGCATTTTTAAAAATCTTCACCTATCATGTGCTTGAAATTCACATCAACATTGAAGTGCAAGTGTGAAAAACGCTGTTTTTTTAACTTACGTCAAGATTTACGAGCGATTGGTGGTAAAATGGCTGCGTAAAAAAATTGAAAACATACATAAAATGAAAGCCTGGGGTGTCTACTTTCCAAAAATATATACTTTTGGGGGGAAATCTTAGAGTGGAGCACTGTTACACAGCCCCAAATGAGACATGGCACCAGTGATGCAAGCTGTGAAAATTCAAAGTGTGAAACTGGAAACGCGCATGTTCCAGTTTGGGCCCCGTAGCTCTCCCAAACCTTGAGAAACCTATGCATATGGGGTATTGCCGTACTCAGAAGAAGGAGCTGAACACTAAACAATGCATTTTTAAAAATCTTCACCTATCATGTGCTTGAAATTCACATCAACATTGAAGTGCAAGTGTGAAAAACGCTGTTTTTTTAACTTACGTCAAGATTTACGAGCAATTGGTGGTAAAATGGCTGCGTAAAAAAATTGAAAACATACATAAAATGAAAGCCTGGGGTGTCTACTTTCCAAAAATATATACTTTTGGGGGGAAATCTTAGAGTGGAGCACTGTTACACAGCCCCAAATGAGACATGGCACCAGTGATGCAAGCTGTGAAAATTCAAAGTGTGAAACTGGAAACGCGCCTGTTCCAGTTTGGGCCCCGTAGCTCTCCCAAACCTTGAGAAACCTATGCATATGGGGTATTGCCGTACTCAGAAGAAGGAGCTGAACACTAAACAATGCATTTTTAAAAATCTTCACCTATCATGTGCTTGTAATTCACATCAACATTGAAGTGCAAGTGTGAAAAACGCTGTTTTTTTAACTTACGTCAAGATTTACGAGCGATTGGTGGTAAAATGGCTGCGTAAAAAAATTGAAAACATACATAAAATGAAAGCCTGGGGTGTCTACTTTCCAAAAATATATACTTTTGGGGGGAAATCTTAGAGTGGAGCACTGTTACACAGCCCCAAATGAGACATGGCACCAGTGATGCAAGCTGTGAAAATTCAAAGTGTGAAACTGGAAACGCGCATGTTCCAGTTTGGGCCCCGTAGCTCTCCCAAACCTTGAGAAACCTATGCATATGGGGTATTGCCGTACTCAGAAGAAGGAGCTGAACACTAAACAATGCATTTTTAAAAATCTTCACCTATCATGTGCTTGAAATTCACATCAACATTGAAGTGCAAGTGTGAAAAACGCTGTTTTTTTAACTTACGTCAAGATTTACGAGCGATTGGTGGTAAAATGGCTGCGTAAAAAAATTGAAAACATACATAAAATGAAAGCCTGGGGTGTCTACTTTCCAAAAATATATACTTTTGGGGGGAAATCTTAGAGTGGAGCACTGTTACACAGCCCCAAATGAGACATGGCACCAGTGATGCAAGCTGTGAAAATTCAAAGTGTGAAACTGGAAACGCGCATGTTTCAGTTTGGGCCCCGTAGCTCTCCAAACCTTGAGAAACCTATGCATATGGGGTATTGCCGTACTCAGAAGAAGGAGCTGAACACTAAACAATGCATTTTTAAAAATCTTCACCTATCATGTGCTTGAAATTCACATCAACATTGAAGTGCAAGTGTGAAAAACGCTGTTTTTTTTAACTTACGTCAAGATTTACGAGCGATTGGTGGTAAAATGGCTGCGTAAAAAAATTGAAAACATACATAAAATGAAAGCCTGGGGTGTCTACTTTCCAAAAATATATACTTTTGGGGGGAAATCTTAGAGTGGAGCACTGTTACACAGCCCCAAATGAGACATGGCACCAGTGATGCAAGCTGTGAAAATTCAAAGTGTGAAACTGGAAACGCGCATGTTCCAATTTGGGCCCCGTAGCTCTCCCAAACCTTGAGAAACCTATGCATATGGGGTATTGCCGTACTCAGAAGAAGGAGCTGAACACTAAACAATGCATTTTTAAAAATCTTCACCTATCATGTGCTTGATATCAACAGTAGTATTGAAATGTAAGTGTGAAAACTGCAAAAAAACAAAATATTACCACAATTTTGAAATTTTTTTCTGGAAAAATAGCTGCATGAAAAACTCCAAAATTCTCCTGATTATTTACCTTATGTTGTGTAGTTTTCAGAAACATATACCTTTGTGGGACATTTTTGGTTCTGGCACCGTCAGCTAAGCTATGATGCTCACATGCCAATTGTTGAGAAATTACAAGTTGGAAATAATGGCATCCATCTTGTAATATTTACCTTGTAAATGTGAGGAAGTGATTGAAATACTAGGCATATGGGGTATTCTTATATTCAGGAGAAGCAAATGAATATATTTAGGGGTATTTTTTTGTCATAAACTAATTGTATGCAAATCCTGACACGAAAATATAAGCAAAATGTTGTTTTTTTTCAATTTTTTTCCTCTTTTTTTCTATTTTAATCAAATTAAACAATGAGGTATTCATATAATTGTGGTATCAAAAGAAAGCCCTACTTGTGCTTAAAAAAACAGTATATAATTTATGTGGCTGCACAAAAGGAATTAAAGAGAAAATATGGTTGAACAAAGACATAGTCAAAAAAGTCAAAATTGCTCCGGTCCTTAAGTCAAATCAAACTCAGATTTTCCCGGTCCTTAAGGGGTTAACTCTATGGAATGGCTGTTTTTTAAGGCACAGTAAGCTTTTTTAATGAAAAAGGATATAGGGCGTTTCCTGTTGAGTAAAATAAGAATACTCCCACTGCTGAGAGATGCATATTATTGCATTATTACTGTTTAAATTTGTGTTTTTTTTTTACATTAACATTTCCCTCTAGTGGTCCAATTCCAATTACTTATTCTGTTACAATCTAATGGAGAGGAAAGTCAGAGACATACAGTTCTCCACAGAATGTGATAGAAACTGCTGAGTCACTTCCTGTCAGAATTATCAGGAAGTAAACACAGTAAATTCACTTCCTGATTATTTGAACTATTATAATTGAACACCTGACAGCGGTGGGATTAACCTTGTTTTACACAGCAGGAAAAGCTCTATAACATATAGGTTTTCATTAAAAAAAATTTACTGCCCCTTTAAGCCTTTGCTGGGCCCTAGGCAAAATATAATGTAGCAGACCGCTTGGCTGATAGAATCGTCTGCAGTGCATTGAGTTACTAGACCTCTCTAGCATCCAATGGGCTAAATAACAACCAGACCTAAATTCCTCTCCAGTTACCCCTTAGAATGCCAGAGGGGTATACAACGCATTGCTTCACTGCGTACCCCACTGGCACTCAAAGGTTTAAAGATAGCATTTGGCAGTCTGGGGGCAAACAGAAACAGAGATTTTGCCGGCAGATAGAACCCATTGAACCGTCCAGTCTGCCCATTTTCCTAATTAAAACGCACAATCTTATCATTCTCAGAGTGTCCGCGTCTCTCCCAGGCGTTTTGAATTCCCTTCATGTATTAACCCTTGCCACTTGCACTGGGAGTCTGTTTCATGAGTCTATCACTCTCTGGCATTCAAAGGGTTAATGATAGAGAGATCTCCAAAACATTACAAAGCAACTCATGGGATATCTCTTTAGCATCTGAGGGATTAACCTTTTAAGAACCAGCGGACCTGGGATACTTTTAACTGAAAGAGAGGCAGAAAGGGACAGTTTCAGACTCCTGTAGTAAACACAGCACGTCTGCAGGAGCGCAATGATCAAAAATTCATGATGTGCCAGGATCATCACCAGTCCTTAAAGTGATAGTAATACTTGAAATTCAAACAATTGCATTTGTAGATATTTACAAAATAAACTAATTGCGTTGTTTCCGATCTCCCAGACCTTTATGGTTTGGGAGATATCAGTCTGCAAAGTTCCCCCTTTCCTCCCCTTGTGCTGACGTCAGCTTTAAAACTTACAGACGGAGATCGCAGTCCATAGACCGCCCTCTGGCTCTTCAGCAGAGCCGTGATCACGGTAGTTACAAAGGAATGCTTCATTTGAATGGTCTACAACGTGTGCTTGCAAATCAGGCACACGTTGTAGACCGCTCAAATGGAGTATTTCTTTGTAACTACTGCGATCACGGCTCTGCTGAAGAGCCGCAGGACAGTTTTAAAGTTGACGCCACCACAAGGGGAGGGAAGGGGGAACTTTGCAGACTGATATCTCCCAAACCATAAAGGTTTTGGAGATCCGAAACGGCGCAATTAGTTTATTTTGTAAATAAGTACAGAATTAAATTGTTTGAATTTCAAGTATTACTATAACTTTAACGCATGGACACTTGCTATGGTCTTGGCACGTCACTGGTCCTTAAGGGATTAAATGCCCCATGTAAATTGGTAAGAATTCCTCATGTCCCCATGGCGCGCAGACGGTTTGCTCGAGAACTGCTCCTATCTTATGAACATAAGGACCCTTATGCCAGGATTGCATATATTCCTGTATCTACGACTGGTCAGATAAGAGCCGGTACTACTCCTTGTACCTTTAAATAGCGATCTCTCTGCTCCTCTCCAAAGTCACTATCTTCATCCTCCTCGTCGCTCCTCCACAAAAGGTGATGTGGGAGTTTGTTCTCCCAAGGCTGAGCGGAAAGCCCTGGACTGGCGTCCTCCTGATCTTCCTGCACCAGATGGTTCCACAAAGAAAAAAACATAATAGGAACTATCAATTACATGAATGTGACAGACCTTGTGGTGGGGCATCAGGACCCCTCCTGATGCCCCCCTCCCCAAACTACTGATCTCCATCTAACCCGAACTACCAGGTAGGAGTGGGTAGTATCGGAAACCCTTTCACATCAGTGAGGGAGGCTCTCCCGTAATGACTTGAAAGCATTCAAGGGTCTAAAAACCCATTAACTTAATGGGCAGTTTGGGAATGTTTATACCCTTCCTACTGTGCAGCTGGTTGGTTTCAGATTTGCTCCAGTTTTTCCTTGGTATGCTAGCCTCAGTGTGTTACCTAGATGTTACCTCACTACATTAGTAATGATATTCTAAACTGCACAACGTTCTCATTGCCCGCAGATGGTAAGTGAAATCGCAGTTTTACTTACTGCACAGCAAGATTTCAGTGGTTCATTAAAGGAATAGCAACACAATGTCAAAAATACATATACTATCAGGTTTATCCACCCCCCAAATAAAACAAGGGTACTCCCACTGCTGAGTGGTGTTTTATTCAAAGGTTACTGCAGCTGAAACTTGGATTTTTAGGTGTAATATCTCAATGGCCTGAAATTGTACAGTGGTGCTGTTGTTATACCAACCTATGGAGATTTACGTTCTACTGACCAGAGCTGTCCATAGGATGGTGTAGCAACAGCGCCACTGTACAATTTCAGGCCACTGCAATATAGCACCTAAAAAATAAATAAAGTTTGAGCTGCAATAACATTTACATAAAACACCTCTCAGCAGTGGGAGTACTCTTATTTTACTCAGGAGGATAAATGTACAATATACCTTATCTTTATATATATGTGAGATAGATACTTTTTTTTGCCATATTAAGTGTTACTATTCCTTTAAAGTAAAATCCCTGAGAATACGCTCTCCTGCAGAAAATGACCCCACCCCCATGGAGGTTCCCGTGAAGCGCCCCTTACCTCTGCGACTAGGAGGATCCCATATGTTATCAGCCGCTGCACAGCCTCGTGGCACACCTGGTAATACATCTGGCATGGCTGAAAAGCAAAACAAAATTAGGAAAAAATCTGAATGTTTCAGGAGCAGTGAACCTGACGTAAAAACTGGCTAGATGTTTTACTAGCCATTTGATTTAGTATAAATGTTTTTTGAGAAATTAAGCTTAATTTGTTGGTGGCATTTTATACTAATTAGATTCTGTGCCAGGCCAGTATTACCAAACACTGTGCTAGGAAAGAATCTAGGCAGAACACACACTGTGCTATGGACGAATCTAGGCAGGGCCCATACACTGTGATTTGAATGAATCTAGGTAGAGTCCACACACTGTGATATGAATGAATTTAGGCAGAACCCACACAGTGTGATATGAATGGATCTAGGCAGAGTCCACACACTGTGATATGAATGAATCTAGGCAGAGTCCACGCTGTGATGTGAATGGATCTGGGCAGAACACACACTGTGCTACGGATGAATCTAGGCAGAACGCACACACTGTGCTATGAATGAATCTAGGCAGGGCCCATACACTGTGATATGAATGAATCTAGGTAGAACCTATGTACAGGGAGTATTTTCAACAGCACAGAGAGGGGTAAGTTTGGCCTGGAATATAACTAATTTGCATACTGTGCTGGGAATTAGAATACAGTGTCCCCCTGTGCTACAAAAAAAAAAAAAAACACTTTACTTTACAGAAAAATACCTAGTACCACATATAGGGATGTTTCAAAATTCCTGGAGAACAGACAAAATGATCAGGGTGACAGGCCCACTTTAACCTTTTGAGTGCCAGAGGGGTGCACAATACTTAGCAGAGCAATGTGGTGTAAGCATCTGGTACTCAGATGGTTAACTGCCTGAGCTGCTGACCATCATTTGGAAAAGGACAAGAGTTGCCACTTTGACAGCCACATAATGTGATAAGAACCTGTGACAGGTTTTTACACCGTTATTATCATCCGCAGCCAAAGTAAAAAGACAAATACATTCACCAGCTTACCGGGGAGTATCATTATGAACTTATATTAACAAACCACAATTAGCAAGAACCATTTGGATACCAGAGAAGTCAGAAGTATACTGCATTGGGTTGTTAAGAAGCCATCAACGTCTTTAAAGGGACAATAATACTTTGTTGTAAAAATTTATAATATTTTAGATATTAACAACGAAAGTAGAATAACCTAACTCCTATCTCTAAAACATTTATAGTTTGAGAGATAATAACTTTTAAAGTTCCCCCTCCCCTTTCTCAGCACTCTAGCTGACAGAGGCAGATCCTGGTCCCGAGGCCGGTGGAGGCTCTTCAGCAGAGCCGAAATAGTGCTACTTAAAATGAAATACTTCATTGAAATGGTCTACAACAGTGGTTCTCAATCCGTGCCCTCAGTGGCTATTAACAGGCCAGGATTTTAGAATTTCCTTTTAAGAGCACAGGTGAGTTAATCAATACAACTGAGCCTCTGATCAACACACTTGCGTTCTAGCAGGGAAATTCCTTAGTCCTGGCCTGTTAGTGGCCACTGAGGGCATGGGCTGAAAACCACTGGTCTACAAAGTGTGCCTGGTTTGCAAGCACACTTTGTACACCGTTCCATAATAACATAGTTGATGAAGCCGAAAAAAGACATGTGTCCATCAAGTCCAGCCCATGTCAAAAACACCAATGCTAATCCAGAGGAAGGCAAAAAAAAACAACCTCTGGAGCAATTTCTAATTTAGCCCCAAGTGGGTAAAAAAAATTCCTTCCTGACTCCAAATGGCAGTCATATATTTCCCTAGATCAACATCCTATCTGCATTGAAGCCATCTGTCATAATTTTCAATATTGTTCTGTGCTAGATAGGCATCCATTGCTTTTTTGAAAGCAGTTGCATTATCTGCAAGTACAACATGCCCAGGCAAAGAATTGCATAGCTTAACTGCCCTTACTGTAAAGAATCCCTGCTTTTGTTTTAGTCGAAAGCACTTTTCCTCAAGTCTTAATGGATGACCTCTTGTTCTTAGCTCAGCTCTTTGCGTCAATAATTCATTGGATAGTTCTTTGTATTGACCTTGAATATATGTGTAAATGGTAATCATATCACCCCTTAGATGCCTCTTCTCTAATGTAAACAAACCCAGTTTGGCTAGTCTCTCTTTATAACTCAGATCCTCCAATCCCTTTATCAGTTTTGTTGTACATCTCTGCACATTTTCAGTTCAAGGTGTCTCTTTTAAGAACCGGTGCCCAAAATTGTACTCCATATGCTAGACGAGGCCAAACCAAAGATTTATACAGAGGTAGGATAATATTAGGATCCCTTGCATCCATACCCCTTTTTATGCTGGCTAGTACTCTATTTGCTCTTGCAGCAGCTGAGTGACTCTGCACCCTGCTGTGAAGTCTATCGTCTATCAGTTCTCCTAATTCTTTATGTAATGAGGATTCCCCAAGTTGTTTCCCATTTAGAGTATAAGTAGCAAGTTTGTTTCTACAGCCCAAATGCATAACTTAACATTTATCTATATTAAATGTCATCTGGCACTTTACTGCCCATTCACTCAGTTTATCTAAATCCTTATGCAGAGAAAAAACATCCAGCTCTGTACGTATTTCCCTACATAGCTTAGTGTCATCAGCAAAGACTGAGATGCCACTTTCAATTCCCACTTCTAGATCATTAATAAAGAAATTAAAAAGCATTGGGCCCAGGACTGATCCCTGTGGAACCCCACTTATAACTTTAGACCAATTTGAAAAGGTTCCATTTACAACTCTCTGCCATCTATCATTTACCAGTTCTCAATCCATGTACAGATAACACCGCCCAAACAGAAGCCTTTTAATGTATGTAATAACCTGTTGTGAGGCACTGTATCAAAGGCTTTTGCAAAATCCAAGTATACTACATCTACAGCAATTCCCCCATCCAAATTACTACTTATTCTTTCATAAAATGCAAATAAAATTAGCCTGACATAATCTTTTCTTCATTAGCAATATTTCACTCATTTTCGATTTTAGCTAGCTTAATTGCTTGTTTGCAGATTTTATTACATTCTTTATATTTTTTTAATTATGCATCTGACCTGTTTGACTTAAACACTTTAAAAGCCTGTTTTTATTTCTCATTTCCTTGCAAACCTCATTATTAAGTCACACTGGTTTCGCTTTACTCCACTTGTGCTTATTCCCCAATGTTATATACTGACGTGTTTATTTGTCGAAGATCATTTTAAATACATTCCATGATTCTTGTGCATTTTTATCTTTGAAAATTACACCCCACTGAATATCTTTTAATACTTCTTTTAACTTTGTAAAATTAGCCTTTTTAAAATTATTATTTTTCATACTTAAAAAAATTATTTTCCTTAGTTGTGCCTTAAGTCACATTGCTCAATTCAATCTCAGGATAGTTGAAATCTCCCATTATAATTACCTTTGCTGACCTAGAAGCCTTTTCCATTTGCAGTAAAAGTTGGGCTTCCTCCAGCTCCCAAATATTAGGCGGCTTGTAGCAAATCCCCACTAACATTTAATTATTATGTGTGCCACCAGTGTGTTTTTCAACCCACAAGGCCTCTACCTTTTCTTTGGACCCTTCATTTATATCGTCCCTTAAACTAGGTTTTAAAGGAGCAGTAAACTTTTTTATGAAAACACATATTTTATAGAGCATTTCCTGCTGAATAAAACAAGGTCACTCCCACTGCTGTCAGATTTTTTATTCAAAATTTACAGCAGTTCAAATAACCAGAAGAAAATTTACTGTGTTTACTTCCTGATAGTTCTAACTGACAGGAAGTGAATTTACTGTGTTTACTTCCTGATAGTTCTAACTGAGAGGAAGTGCATTTACTGTGTTTACTTCTTGATAGTTCTAACTGACAGGAAGTGACAGGCAGTTTCTATCACATTCTATGGAGAACTGTATGTCACTGACTTTCCTCTCCATTAGAATCTAACAGGAAATCTAATTAGAATTTGACCACTAGAGGGCACAGTTAATGTAAAAAAACATGGTTTTAAACTGTAATAACTCTGCAAATATAAATCTCCCCGCAGTGGGAGTACCCTTATTTTACTCAGTAGGAAAAATCCTTATGATACATGTTTTTTCATAAAATAAAAGTTTACTGCTCCTTTAAGGCATGGTTTACATATAGACATACCCCTCCTTCCCTTTTATTAACCCTATCCCTCCTAAAAACTGAATAACCCTCTAGATTGATTGCCAAGTCATATGTCAATGAAGTATTTAATTTTAAGTAGCGCTATCTCGGCTCTGCTGAAGAGCATCTGCCGGTCCAGGGACCAGGATCTGCCTCTGTCAGCTAGAGCGCTGACGTACGAGAAAGGAGGGGGGAGGGGGAACTTTAAAAGCTACAATCTCTCAAACTATAAAGGTTTGAGAGATGGGAGGTAGGTTACTCTACTTCTATTGTTAATATCTACAGTATTAGACGTTTTACAACAAAGTATTACTATCCCTTTAAGAACCAGAGGGTTATCCCTGTATCCCTTAATGGGTTAAAGTGGAAGTAATAACATAAAGCAACACATACTAGCTGCCGCTTCCTTGTACATTACAATACTTTATCAGTTAAAAGTTTTTCCTGTGAATCAAGTAACATGACCCCTTGAGTGCCAGAGAGGTATTGAACGCATTGCAACGCAAGCAGTCAAAGGGTTAATCATTATCACTCACCCTGCCACTGCATTACTTAACTGTGCAGGTAGAACCCCTAAAATGACAGAGCTTCAAATCTCTGATGTTAATATCCAGTGCGCAAGTGCGTTTTCATGCATTATATTACTGGACGATGTCCCCCGTCACAGCATTATCATGGATTGGTTAATCCGCACAGAGGGTGTGGATTAAGGTCAGGAGGTCTGGCATTACAAAAAGATGGTAACCACCTCTATTGCCTAAATGTTTGGATTTCGGATACACTATGATGGTAAAATATATATATTTCTGGGGGCTACCGGAATTTATTTCAGTTGAGATGCATTTAAAAGAGGTGTTATTCCTATTTTACCCTTAACCCTTTGAGTGCCAGAGGGGTATGGAACGCATTGCTTTGCATTGCGTTCCGTACCACTATGGCACTCAAAGGGTTAAACAAATCTTCAATGCACTGTTTATTTAATATTATTTATAACTAGCCACACAAAAACTGTGTTAGGTCTCCCTCTGCTGGAATATCTGCTTGCAATGCATGGCACACCAGCCTGGAGCAGTACACCTGTCGTTCCAAGGTACATGCTGCCCTCTCTCTAACTGTGCCAAATAAAAGGGATAGATCTAAATATTTACTCAGCCCCTGGAGGCTCCTTTTTGCTGTGATTGCCAACCACAAATACAGGGTATGAGAAAGGAAAACTTCCTCCCAACTCAAACGCTGGAATAATACTGGGCAGACGCAAATTGTTTATTTTGTCATTTAGCATGTCCATAGGGTTGCCACCTTTTTAAAAAAAAAATATACTGGCCATGGCATTCCCTCCATAGACTTAACATTGGACAGAAGCCAATTTTTTACCGGCCTGCTGGCAAAATACTGGCTGGGTGGCAACCCTACATGTCCAGCAGTAAAACAGAGACTGAGCAGGGAGGACATTTGTTACTCCTTTAAAGGAGCAGTAAACTTTTATTTATGAAAACACATATTTTATTGAACATTTCCTGCTGAATAAAACAAGGTCACTCCCACTGCTGTCAGATGTTTTATTCAAAATTTATAGCAGTTTAAATAATCAGGAAGTGAATTTACGGTGTTTACTTCCTGATAGCTCTAACTGACAGGAAGTGAATTTACTGTGTTTACTTCCTGATAGTTCTAACTGACAGGAAGTGACTCAGCAGTTTCTATCACATTCTATGGAGAACTGTATATCTCTGACTTTTCTGACTTTCCTCTCCATTAGAATCTGACAGGAAATCTAATTAGAATCTGACCACTAGAGGGCACTGCTAATGTAAAAAAAAAAAAATGGGTTTAAACAGTAATAACTCTGCAAATATAAATCCCCCCGCAGTGGGAGTACCCTTATCTTCCTCAATAGGAAAATCCCTACAATATATATTTTTTCATAAAAAAGTTTACTGCTCCTTTAACACCACAACTGCTCAGCAATCACAGCAGAAAAAGCAGACTCCTGAGCCTCCCATGTTGGCAGATATTTTGTTCCAAGGTTATTACAGAACAAATTGCTTTCTTTTAATACTATAAATCTGTTGATAACTGCACCACCTGGAGCCCAGATAGTTATTCTATTGCAGTCTATGGGAGAGGGGAGTCGATGGCTACAGTTCACTTTAGAATGTGATAGTAACATCCCCACCTCTTCATGGTAAATTGAATGGTAATAACCCTTGAATAAAGCAACAGCCAGGAGTGGGAAAAAATCCCTACAATATATGTTTTTTCTTAATAATAAAACTTTACTGAGCCTTTTTTTTTAACCCCTTGAGCCCTTAAAGGGTTAAGTTCTGTATGCATTACACTTATGGATGGTTTTCGCAAACAATAGAACAGAAAAATCACAGCTCGCACGTTACTTGGGAAGAGAACAAACTGTTGTTACAATGGGAAAACATATTGCTGTATGTACAAATAAAGTGGAGTCACAGGGGACAAACAGAATTCCCTTCAATGCATTGCAATGTGTTGGAACACACTCTGGCATTCAAAGGATTACAATATCCATGTATATTAAAATGATAGTAATGTTTCACAAAAAAAGCAGCTTTGATTAATCTTCATAGCATTTGAGCCATGGAGAGTGTTATTTCAATACTGTCAGAGTTGTAGTTCAAGTGTAATTGAATGATAAAGTATCCCCCTCCCACCCCTTTTACTGATGTAACACTGCTCACCACAGAGCAGCAAGACTGTCCGGATGGATCGCAGAGAGGGACAATCTTCAGTGATCATAAGGAAAAACCTGTCAAGGGGTGCAGGGTTTTCCTTATGATCACAGTAAGAAGATTGTCCCTTGCTGCGACCTGTCTGGTCAAGAGACCAGATTCCACATCTGAAGGGAGGTGGCTTACACTAGGTAAAAGGAGCGGGAGGGGGATACTTTATCATTAATTACTCTTGAACTACAACTCTGACAGAATTGAAATAACACTCTCCATGGCCCAAATACTATGAAGATTAATTGGAGCTGCCTTTATTGTGAAACATTACTATCCCTTTAAAGATAATTTTTTATTTCTCACTTATTACACAGCTACTTTTCTTAGAATTTCTCCTTTTTCTTTTGTAAATAAGTCCAAAAGTGTTCATTTATACTAATTACATTTTCCATTTTTTTCCCTTGGAATCATGACTGTTGTCACTTTTGTGCATTATAAATTCCTAGGTTCTGATTTCCCATTGTAGTCACACCACTCTCACCTTACCAAAGCAATCAGTCCTTCATTGGATAGAAGGTAACACAAGCTGGCGGCTGTGCGGATCAGTCTCTCCTGGCTGACTGCCCCATCGGAATCACCAGGTGACCCCTCTGAGCTTCTCCTGTTGAGCTCTACATGCAGTCCGCAGGCTGGAACAAAAAAGAGGTACAAACCTCAGTCACCCCCTTCCTTACCGTCCACATGCAGCAGAGCAGGGATGTTGCTAGGTACCGGTAGAGAGGGCTAAAGTCCCAGGTCTTGTGGTTAAAGGAGCAGTAAACTTTTTTTAATGAAAACCTATATGTTATAGAGCTTTTCCTGCCGAGTGCAACAAGGGCACTCCCACTGCGGTCAGTTGTTTTATTCAATACTTATAACAGTTCAAATAATCAGGAAGTGAAATGCAGTGTGATTACTTCCTGAAAGTTCTGACAGGAAGTGACAGTTTCTATCACATTCTTTGGAGAACTGTTTGTCACTGACTTTCCTCTCAAATAGAATGTGAAAGAATAATTGGAATCGGACCACTAGAGGGCACTATTAATGTAAAAAAACACAGGTTTAAGCTTTAATTTCTGGAACTATGCATCTCTCAACAGTGGGAGTACCCTTATTTTCCTCAACAAGAAATGTCCTGCAATATATACTTTTCTTCATAATAAAAGTTTACTGCTCCTAATATCAAATTATATTTTTTTACAAATGCCAACTTTGAGTATGTAACATACAAAGGTATAATCAACCAATTCCATTTTTAAAGGGGATCTCTCACCTAACTACATGTAATGCTCATTAGTTAGAGCATTTCTCGAAACCACTGAAAATAGCGTTCATTATATGTAAAAAGCAGTTACATTGGCAATAATTAAACTTTAAAAAGTGTTCGGCAGCGTATTTCTGGCTTGCCGAACTTTGCTGACCAGAGACAGTTCCCATCCCATTACCCATCATCCTCCCATGACGGAGGCTGTCTGTCACTAAAGTGGAGCGATCGCATTGGCTAGATAACAATCTCTGCCAATGCGATCGCTCCACTTTAGTGACAGACAGCCTCCGTCATGGGAGGATGATGGGTAGTGGGACGGAGCTGTCTCTGGTCGGCAAAGTTCGGCAAGCCGGAAGTAGGCTGCCGAACACTTTTTAAAGTTTAATTCTTGCCAATGTAACTGCTTTTTACATATAATGAACGCTATTTTCAGTGGTTTCAAGAAATGCTCTAACTAATGAGCATTACATGTAGTTAGGTGAGAGATCCCCTTTAAACGTTCATGCTATTTTAAATGGGAGTTTTAATCCCTTGAATGCAAGAGTGGTCCCCTACACAATGTATTGGAGACCTCACTGGCACTTAAGGGATTAAAAGCCCAATTTAAACAAAGGAGAAGTTGTGGAATTGCTGTTTCTTCCCTATGGTACCAGTGGTTTGTATCCTACCTATAATGGCCTCAGCGACATACACATGGAGTACTCCATTACTATAGAAGTTCAGCTCGAACACTGCGGGAATTTCGGTGTTGGGAGCGATAAAGAACTCATTGCTGCGGCTGGTGTGGGTGATGTTCACAGAGTTGCCCAGGAGGTGGATGGCGTGCATGACCACATCTTCAGAACTGCCCGAGAATCCCAGGTCAAAATCTCGAGCCAAAACCTCTTCCTTCATAGAGAAGAAATCTTCCACCAGTAGAGAGAGGCTGACACCCTACAGAGAAAGTGTACATACCACATTATATAGCACAGTAGTTCCCAAGTTTTTTTGTAGTGGCAGAACTATTTGGCTTTGTATGAAATCTCTGCTGAAGCTTAACAACTAAACCCTTAACCCCTTCAATGCTTCAGGCATTGAACAGCTAGAGAGGCTACCACCTGCATGTAAAACAATGGAAATTTAGGGAATATGTAATTGCCCCTTAAAGAAGAACATCCAGAAAATCCTAATGGCCCCTATGAATTTTGCATATGTTCCTTTAAGAAATAACATTTTCAATCAGTTCTGGGTGTAGTGTCCACAGAGGCAGGCATGACGGTTTCCGTCAGTTTGGTCAAGCTGATGCAGGAAAATACAGGAATCAGACTCAACCGTTTAACCCTTTGAGTGCCAGAGGGGTATGAAATGCAGTTGTGTACTTCTCTGGCACTCAAATGGATTTAAAACACTGTGTAGCAATGCACAGCGTGAAAGTAACTGATCCCTATCTGGAACTGGAATTTTGTTTATTAAAGGGATAGTAACGTTTCATAAAAGCAGCAGCTCCAATTAATCTTCATAGTATTTGGGCCATGGAGAGTGTTATTTCATTACTGTCAGAGTTGTAGTTCAAGAGTAATTGAATGATAAAGTATCCCCCTCCCGCCCCTTTTACCTAGTGTAAGCTGCCTCCCCTCAGATGTGGAATCTGGTCTCTTGACCGGACAGATCACAGCAAGGGACAATCTTCTTACTGTGATCATAAGGAGAACCCTGCCCCCTTGACAGGTTTTTCAGGTTTTTAAAGGAGGATTAACAGATCCAATGATATCACCTCACTTAACTTACTATAACCTGAAAAATGTAATGACCTAGTTAACCCTTTAAGTGCCGTTAAATTTCCCCTTGTGCCAGATGTCATGTCCATGGAAGAGGAAGTGACTGCTGATAGCAGGGATCACAGGAGGACCTCAAACTCTGATCACTGCACATGGTAATCTTTAGGCAGAAGGCAAGAAAGTGGAGCATTTGCTATTTTTTTCAGACTGTTTAACCATAACCCCTTTTTGAAGTACATTTGCAAAAAAGTCACAGACTTTTGATAATGAATTATAAAATTAATTATAATTAATTTTAAATTAATTAATTTTAAATGTCAATACAAGGATCTCTGTGGTGAGCTATTCATTCCAAGGCCTGATCAGGTGACCAGGGGACAACCCTTTGATTAGAGGAAAGGAGGTTTAAACTTCAGCAGAGGAAGAGGTTTTTTACAGTAAAGTCTGTTAAATTGTGGCGTTCCTTTCTCAAGGAGATGGTTATGGCAGATACAATGGATACATTTAAGGGAAAAATAGATACAATTCTTTCAAAAGGGAACATACAGGGTTATACTGTATATTAGAAGGCAAATCAGGAAGGTCTGATAAATGACTAATTTATTTGGCAGCAGGAAAGTTATACAGTTCTCATGTCACTGGGGTATGAGACAAAGGTTGAACTTGATGAACTTGTTCATTCTTCCTCTAGACTGTAAGATCTCATGAGCAGGGCCCTCTGATCCTTCTGTTCACCACATCTGATTGTACTATTTAATACCTCTGTATGTCTATACCCAGTTGAACAGCTTTGCGGAATTAGTTGGCGATATATACATAAAGAATAATAATTCAACCTAATTTACTATGTTACTATAACTTTAATTCTGAGATCTAGAACAGAGACGCACACACATGCATGTTCCAGCTGTTGTTAGACCACATGTACCATCAGCTTCAAGAACCCATCTATGTTTGTAAGATATTACACAGAACGTACTTGCCGGTATCGATACAGCAGCAAACAGGACACGATGTGGGTAGACATCACAGCGCAGCATTTGTCAGCAGCTTGGGATGAAAAGAAAAATGTAAACGAAATTAAAAGCGTTCTAGGTGAGCCAAGACACCTATTCCAGGAACATTTACTCCTACAGAACAGTACCCCTCAGCAAAGTTTAATAATTAAAACATACATACTGATATGATTTTCCTGATCAGTAAAATAAGGTATATCTACTCTGCTTTGTTCAATATTTAATACAGTTCAAACGGTCACAAACGGGTTGAGCTGTTTTCACCTTCTAAAGAGAGCTGTAACCAGTGGCACACTTCTCACATAAAATTCAACAGAATAATTGTCTGACACCAGATGAACTGTATGGACACCAGGTGGCACTGTTGTGAACAGCTAAGTATTAAAGGGATAATAATGTTTCATAATAAAAGCAGCTCTAATTAATCATCGTAGTATTTGGACTTTGGAGAGTGTTATATCAATACTGTCAGAGTTGTAGTACAAGAGTAATTCAATGACAAAATATCCCCCCACCCTTTTTACTGATGTAACACTGCTCAGCCAGATCAGAAGGGACGTGCCCAGGTAGATTGCAGAGAGGGACAATCTTCAGTTAAGATAAGGGAAAAACCTGAAAAACTTGTCAAGGGGGGCAGGGCTTTCATTGTTCTCATAGGAAGAAGATTCCCCCCTTCTGTTATCTGTCTGGTCTATGGACTGGATTCCACATCTGAGAAGAGATGGCTTACACTAGGTAAAAGGGGAGGGAGGGGAAACTTTGCTTGTGAATATCTCTCAAACCATAAAGGTTTGAGAGATAAGACTTATATCGTTCTTCATGTTTTTTTAATGCCTACAAAATAAAATAAGGATAAAACAAAGTATTACTGTCCCTTTGAAAAAAAAACAGTACTGTTTGAATGAAGCACCTCAGTAGAGCGTTTACCTTTGTTTTACACAAGAGGGAAAACCCTACAATATATATGTATATATCCATATTAATAAAAGGAGAAGCAGTCACGTGATGGAGAATTCTCCGTCCATACCAGCCAAATCCCGAGGAGTCAGAAAGTAGATATTCTAAGATTAATTGGAGCTACTTTCTTGGTGAAACATTACTATCCCTTTAACCCTTTGAGTGCCAGAGGGGCACACAACGCATTGCAAAGCAATGTGTTGCGTACCCCTCTGGCACTCGAAGGGTTAATATGCAACAACTCTTACATTAATACAATTATATAATTGCACCTCCCCTCATCTTTCACAGACATCAGTCCTATAGCAGTAAAGGAAAAGATAAGGCCTATGGACCAAGAAGTGAGTAAATAAGATGTAAATTCCTTCTCTGTGAGTCATTTTACTTTGTTTTGAAAACTATATAAACACAGTTCAGGACACAGTAGAGTGATTCAAAGGGACAGAATGTTATCGTGTGTTTGGACAGTGTGGTCTGTAAGAAATCCTAGCTTCAGAAGAATAAGACACTTATAACTTTAGAAGGGCTCTATTTTAAAGAGCGAGACACACATTTTGTACAGCAGAGTTAAAAATGGAAGTTATTTTTTGTGCATTTTTATTTAGCTTAAAGGGATAGTAATACTTTAAAATTACTAATCCCCATATTGTAGCTTTGTTAAAAAGAAACTTATTGCCCCCAGTGTCATCTCTCAAACCCTTATGGTCTGAGAGATGATAGCGCTCAAAGTTCCCCCTCCCTCCCCCTTCCCTGACTGAACGCTGACTGCAGGGGAAGCTGTCATACGACAGTCTTATGTGCATCAGGCGGCTCTGCAGCTGAGCCGAGATCGTGTTTATAACAAAGAAATCTTTCACTAAAATGGTCTTCTACGTGTGCTTGCAAACCAAACACAAACCAAACACACGTACAAGACCGTTTCAGTGAAAGAGCCACCTGATACACATAAGACTGTCGTACGAAAGCTTCCCCTGCAGTCAGCGTTCAGTCAGGGAAGGGGGAGGGAGGGGGAACTTTGAGCGCCATCATCTCTCAGACCATAAGGGTTTGAGAGATGACACTGGGGGGCAATGAGTTTCTTGTTAACAAAGCTACAATATGGGGATTAGTAATTTACAAGTATTACTATCCCTTTAATGTAACAGATTCTTATTGATGTAAGCACAACTAATGCCTGTCAAAAGCACTCTGCATCTTATAGTGATTAACCCTTTGAGGGTTAGGGGTGGGCATTATGTCGGAGACCACTCTAGAATTCAAGGGTGTAAAAGTCCAATTTAAATAAATGGGGATTTTTATTACCACCCTCTGTCGCCCTTATGTGACTCCAGAATTGCCCCTGTTCAGCTTGATGAATAAGGAAAAGTTCTACTTACTGAAGAGCACGTGATTGGCTAAGTTTGTGATCATCTGCCTTCTGAAAGCGTCCCCCACCAGGTTCCTGGAATCGGGGTGGTTCTCCTCCTCATTTTCATTCACAGAGTCGTTTGGTCTGAAGCCAAAGGTGGAAAAAATGCAATTACTGGTTATGAAATTAAAATAAGGCACATTTACCATATTTGCTTGAACATAAGGCAAGTTTTGCCTGAAAAAAAATTACCTTTCCTTATAATTCAAGGTCACCCTATATTGGGGCTGCCCATCGGACCCGGTGGAAGAGCCAGTTCAGAAGGCAGCCTGACACATCTCTCTCCCTATACCCATTTAGCATAGGGATCTAAGTGGCACCCTTGTAGAAGCACAGTCTGACGGGAGAAACGCTTGAATTTGCTGCCAGCCTCCTTGCTTATATACCATTTCTTTTTATGTCCTTTGAGGACCTTATATCAAAGGGCAGACTTAGACCATGTCTCTTACGCACCATGTCCGGTGTGAGTCTACAAATCAATAGAAAGTCCTCAAAGGACCTAACAAGACGTGGGATATAAGAAAGGAGGCAGGAGATGCACTGGAAACCTCTCCATTATTAATGTGATTAATTGTCCCACTTAACCCTTTGAGTGCCAGAAATAGTATCCCGTGCATTGCGTTGCAATGCATTGGATACCTCTCTAGCACTCAAAGGGTGAATTCAATGGAGACTTTTATATCTCCACCCCCTGTGTTGCGCAGCTGCTTTGCAACTCTTCAGTTTACTGAATATGGCCAATAGGGGGAGATGTAATCAAAATTATTCTTAGTCCTTTTGAAAGAATTCTCATTAACCCTTTGAGTGCCGGAAGGATAAAGAATACATTACTTTGTAATGTGTGCCGTACCCCCTGGCACTCAAAGGGTTAAATCATCAGTACCAACGGTAAAGTTAGGTATCCTATATAATAATTCGCTAGGATGTTTGTCAGAAGCTGTCATGCGCAGTAGAGACTGTCTGCGTTCAGCTAGTCTCTACTGCGCATGATTGCATCGCGTGGAGCAGTGAGGTAGTGGCCGCTTAACCCTTTGAGTGTCGGAGGGGTACGCAACGCAATGCGTTGCGTACCCCTCTGGCACTCAGAGGGTTAACATTACCCGGACCTTGGCCCGTGTACACGGGCTTTTACACTAGTTATGTTATAAATGAGTAAGGGCAGCCCCATATGTAAGGTCTCATTCAATAAATTAAATTAACACCAACATATACCTGGCATTAATATTCTGGTGAAAATTTAAAGCGGAACTACCACCCGAGACAATCTTTAGCTTCACTATGTCCCCATCTGGTGACTAGCGCTATTATTATTTAATAGATTTCTCCTCTCTTCCATGGCTGACAGGCAGGACGGAGCGCGGACATCTTTCAATAGTGACGTCCGCGCGCCTGCGCTGTCAGTTCCAGCCGGGTCTAGGAAGCGTTGCTAGGAGCCATTTGGCTCCAGCTGGGACTGACAGCGCAGGCGCACGGTCGTCACATTGGCAAGATGTCTGCGCTCTGTCAGGCCTGTCAGCTGGGAAAGAGAGCAGAAATCTATTAAATAAGGTAATTATTCTGGTGACTAGCGCTACTAAGCAGCTAGTCGCCAGATGTGGACTTAGTGAAGGTAAAGATTGTGTCAGGTGGTAGTTCCCCTTTATTTGCTAAAATATTGCATTTAGTGAGATTTCTATATGGATTCACTGTGTCCCAATTTTCACCCGCACCAAAATCGCTTCTCCAGAAACAAAACTATACAGCGTTAATAATTCCAAAATTGATTTTCGTTTCTTTTTAAATGCTGAACGTAAGTTTAATGCCAAAATGACTCCACATTTCTTATTATTCCATTTTTATAAAACTCCCCCATAGTTCCTAATGTGCGTTTGTGGGTCTATGCTATTTTTCGTCCCTTTAAAGGGATAGTAATGTTTCATAATAAAAGCAGCTCTAATTAATCATCATAGTATTTGGACTTTGGAGAGTGTTATTTCAGTTCTGTCAGAGTTGTAGTACAAGAGTAATTCAATGACAAAGTATCTCCCTCCCGCCCCTTTTACTGATGTAACACTGCTCAGCCAGATCAGAAGGGAGGTGCCCAGGTAGATTGCAGAGAGGGACAATCTTCAGTTAAGATAAGGGAAAACCCTGAAAAACGTGTCAAAGTGGGCAGGGCCTTCATTGTTCTCATAGGAAGAAGATTGTCCCCTGCTGTTATCTGTCTGGTCTATGGACTGGATTCCACATCTGAGAAGAGATGGCTTACACTAGGTAAAAGGGGCGGGAGGGGAAACTTTGCTTGTGAATATCTCTCAAACCATAAAGGTTTGAGAGATAAGACTTATATTGTTCTTCATGTTTTTTTAATGCCTACAAAATAAAATAAAGATAAAACAAAGTATTACTATCCCTTTAATGGTAAAGAGGTTTCTGGAGTATTACAAAAACAATGTGGTGGAGATTATGGCATCGAGGGGTTGCGTATACTGTTTCTAGATAACAGAGTATAAATGGGAAAGAGATTAATGCAGAGACAGAAGATGGCGCTTCTCTCACTTGGTAGAGAGGATGGTTGGTAGCAGAGCTCGCTCTAAAGACAGCGGTGCAGGTGATGGCTTCAGCCTCTGGTTTTCTATATACTCCTGCAAATAAAGGACAGACTGACTTACAATTCTGATGCAAACCATCTACCCAAAATAATAATTCCCCAAATCCACATTCTTTTAAATGGGAATTTAACACCTTGAATGATAGACAGGTCTCTGACGCATTGCGAAGCAATGCACTGGTGATCTCTCTAGCATTCGAATGGTGTAAATGTTTCCTCCAATGTGTGCTGTGGTTCTTAGTACACCAGTTCAATATTAATTTGAATTACTAATGCTAGGAGATGTGTGTGTGTGAAGACATTAGAAGTGATGTGGCATAACCTGGTTGGACAGTCTCATTGAACTAGAGGAGATGTGGAGCAACCTGATTGGACAGGCTCAGTGAACTATAACATAACACAGTTCAATAATCTACAGATTATTTGGAACTTCCTGATTGGACAATCTTAGTGAAGTAGAAATTATATGACGCTGAGCGTAGTTGAGCGTCTCTGACTAGCTCTTTTGCATATATAAATTGCCCTTGGGACTAGTCACCCTAAGAGTAACAGGGTAATCCAGACGTGGACCCCTTGCTCACAGTGCCTAGAGAGATCAGCTGCACCTCACTGACGAGGCCCAACAAGGCCGAAACGTACGTCTGGGGTTGGCTGCTTCTCAGAGAGGAATTGCCTAGCACTTCGTGGTATGATGTGCTTTAGGATATTTCCTATCTGTGAAAGGCACTAGTGAGCTAAAAGAGATTGCACCCTGGGTAGGATACTTATCCTATAGAGCCTCATCATTTCGAGGGTAGGCTCGTTCCTAGTTCAGCGTCTCTGACTAGCTCTTTTGCAGAAATTATATGGCGCTACCTGACTGGATTGTCTCAGTGAACTGGAAGCGATGTGACGCTACCTGATTAGTGTGCCTAAATAGAATCTATCCCTAAACCAGGACGTCTGGTCTAAGACCCCTCTATAAAGTGTGGATGATGGTCTCCAACGAGCTACGAAACAGACATCATACCAGGAACCATATCTAATCATTATGTTGGCCAGAAGTTTACCCAAATATTTAATCCCTTATTTTACCTGCTAGCTTCCTTTAAGTGTATTTCAGTTCTTCTCTATCTTGAGCTATCACTGATGTTAGTGCCCTCTATCTGTGGTCTGTAAAATGAGTCTGATTCATCTCTATCTGCAAAAGATCATAAGAGCTGTGTCTGTGTGTTTGTCTCACTCATTTGGCACAAACAAACAGAGAGCGACACACAAGTCATACCTGCCCACTGTCCCTTATTTCCACAGACATGCTAGCTCCCTGTCCCTGGATCCTACCTTTACTGGTTTTAAAATTTAATTTTAACACCAATATCCAGAAGGTTTAACTTTATGGATAATAGAGAGGTCAACATGATAGAGATCTCTGTAGTTTCCAAGGGATTAATAGAAAAAATATAATCTGAAAATTATATAATATTTAGGATGTCCCCGCAACTCCCAACAGAAGCAGCTGAATTATGAACATACTGGGGACTTCTCCATACTCACCTTCAGGGAGAAGGGCTGAGCAAAGTCCACCCGCACACATCCATAGTTCTTCCTCAGCATTCTGAAAACTCCTCTAGCAATGCTCCAGACGCTCTCGTCCCTCTTGGGTTTACCCTGGAGAACATTGTGGAAACACAGAATTGTTTGATTTGCGAAAAGAAAAATAGAAAGAAAGAAAAAAATGTGCTAATCCTTTATAATAATTAGCTAAAACGTGTGTAACGATGCAGTCATGTGCAGTACAGACTGCTGCTCGTGCTGCAGTCATGCGAAGTAGAGACCGCTAGTGACAAGGCTTATACAGAGCAAGGCAATCCGAAGGAGCGTCCAGCTTTGTATCAGCCGCGGCACGGGCAGTCTCTACTGCACATGACTGCCCTGAGACCGGCTGGCAGCGGCACTGTGGCCCGTGTAACAGGCTCTTCAACTAGTCCTATATAATAATTCACTAAAATGTGTGTAACGACACAGTCATGCACAATACAGACTGCCCGCGCCGCGGCTGATACAGAGCTGGATGCTCCGAAGGCAGTGGCACTGTGGCCCGTGTAACGGGCTCTTCAACTAGTGTATAATAATTCGCTAAAACATGTGTGTAACGTGACGCCTTGTATCATAAGCTGGATACCTCTTTTATAGTTCCTTTCTCCCCTCAGAATAACAATCCAATAGTAAACTGACCCTCCTGTTCCCAAACATCAGCCGAGACTTGATGAAGGGAAGAACTCTCTTTTATTGACTCAAACACACAGCTTATATACACTACAGAGACTCTTATCTAGATCAGCATGCAAACAAATACTTGGGACAGTGTTTGTATGCTTGACCAATCAGCCACCAGCATCCTTATCAGGATAAGAATGCAGATTAGGACTTGAAATCATACATTCTTAACTGGCTCATCAATAACCTCCTCTGATTGGTCAAGGAAGCACAGCAGGAATCAATTAACATTCCTTAGCACAGGCCTGGAGTAGAGTGGAATCAACGCCCAACCCCCCACTATCTCTGCATTCCAGCAATGTATTGAAGGCAACTATGGCTAAGCTCAGTCTATGGGTGTTAGTATTTTGGGTAGAAATAGTCTCTAACACACCAATATCTCCCATAGTCACCACAGTTCTGTCACAATGTGTATCGACGCAGTCATGCAGAGTAGAGACTGCCGGCGCCACGGCTGATACACCTTCGGAGCATCCAGCTCTGTATCATCCGCGGTGCAGGCAGTCTCTACTGCGCATGACTGCCCGGCGACCGGCTGGCAGCGGCACTGCGTCCTGTGTAATAGGCTCTTCACCTAGTTAACAATAATTAATTTTTCTCTTGGTCCATGAGGAACTCAGGGACTATGGGGGTACGGTCCCTCTATTAGGAGGCAGGGCATTTTATAAATCTGTGAAGGAGAGATTTGTTCTTAGTCCTATTTAAACTGCCAGCTCTGCCAACCTTCAGTTCATTTAGAGAAAAGTCAGATCAAGACTGACCTCAAAAAAGAAAAGGACAGATAAGGTGCCACTTCAGAGAAGCCAAGAACCAGAAGAACAACCGTGCCAGAGAAAAAGGGCAGACGTTTCTCTTCTAGGGGAGATGCACTTTGTCCTTCTTGGACTAAGAGAAAAGTATTTGTAGGTAAGTAAATCTTCTATTCTCTTTCATCCACTGGGAGACACAAGCTGCTTTGCAATGCGTTCCATACCCCTATGGCATTCAAAGCGTTAATTTTTTTTTTTTTTTAAGTTTTAATTATGTTTCATTTTGTAACTTGGGTGCATTGATATGGGGGTTTGGGCAGATATAAATTCATCTGCAGGTTAATATTGCAGGGGTGCCTATTTGTACATATGTGTATATCATTTTACTATTTTCCTATTATACATCAGTGGTTTTTACCACGGGTCAGGGACTCAGTGTCTGTGTTTGGTAGGAGCTGGACTCACTGGCAGAAAAGGCGGTCCCTAAACACGTGTCAGTAGCCACTACATGCAATAGAATGGGACATGGATGTGCCACGGCCCCCACCGACCCCCTCTACAATGCCCCTCAATCTTCACAATGCCCCCATCTCCTACCTCCCTGGAGTTTTCACGTGGTCCTCTTAGTAATGCAGAGCGCTGGCAGATGATGTCATGATGATGTCATCCCCCAGCGCTCTGCATTACTAGAGCGCCAGAGGGAGATTGCAGGCGCCAGGCGGAGGGGTCAAAGGGGGCGGCCGGGCCCCTGGAGTGACGTGCCTGGTCACAGGTGTGACCCCTGCAACCCCTATAGTTATACCACTGGTCCCATTGAGGGCACTGGACCACAGGAACATCTCAATGCTGCTCAGATTACAAAGTTCTTGTGTCAACGGACACTGTACAGAAACAAACAAGCAAACTACTTAAAGGGATAGTAATACTTCATTTTAACTTTATTTTATTTTGTAGGCATTAAAAAAACATGAAGAACGATATAAGTCTTATCTCTCAGACCTGTATGGTTTGAGAGATATTCACAAGCAAAGTTTCCCCTCCCGCCCCTTTTACCTAGTGTAAGCCATCTCTTCTCAGATGTGGAATCCAGTCCATAGACCAGACAGATAACAGAAGGGGACAATCTTCTTCCTATGAGAACAATGAAAACCCTGCCCCCCTTGACAAGTTTTTCAGGTTTTTCCCTTATCTTAATTGAAGATTGTCCCTCTCTGCAGTCTACCTGGGCACCTCCCTTCTGATCTGGTTGAACAGGGGGGGGATACTTTGTTTGTGAATATCTCTTAAACCATAAAGGTTTGAGAGATAAGACTTATATCTTTCTTCATGTTTTTTTAATGCCTACAAAATAAAATAAAGTTAAAACGAAGTATTACTATCCCTTTAAGGAAAAAGTCAGATAAGAAACCAGGAAGCAGGGCAACTCTATCCGCTACCACAACCCGAAACACTTTTCTCCCAAATCTCACCTTTACCGTATGCCTACTTTTACTTTTTTTTTCCATTATTAATTACAAAACAATATTATTCAACTTTGAAAACCTTTTTAATTTTATTTACTTTATTCACGACTAGTGAATGTTGCAAGGAATTGCCCGTGCACGTCAGGGACCTGCTGGACATCGAATGCAGTGACTCTCGCCGCAGTGATTTAGACAGGAGTGGCCCACTTAGACAGGAGTGGACAGCAGGCAACACTCCCTGGCCACTTCTGGCAAAAATCTCTGCCCCATGGTAATTACCTGGTTGTGAGTGTGCACTCTGCCCACCTACCACCCCATGGAGGGGTGGCCAGCAAATCAGATGAAATAAGACACACAGATCCTACAAACAAATGGTTAAATTTTATGTACCCAAAGCACAAGAAAGTAAAATGACTGTCTTGAGAGAGAAGGGGCAGTTTAGACAGTTTTCATACACTAGTTTTACTATACGTTTTGAACGCTTTTTGTCTTCAACTTATTGGTAACCCCTTGAATGCTAGTGATGTTTTCAACTCACTGCACTCTAGCATTCTAGGGGTTAAAATCCCCATTTAAATATTTTATTTGTCTCAAGAAGTGCAGATGGTTCGTGCCACAATTTTTCCACTTTGCTTTTAACCCTTTGAGTGCCGGAGGGTTATACAAAGGGTTAAACATAAGGTGCATTCTTTTAATTATAACTTGCATGTCTTAATTGAATAAATTCATGAATAATTATTTGGAGTACCAGATATACATTTTCACCAATTAAAAAAAAAAAAAATCTGCTCACCAGCTGTTCGCTATTATAATGCCCTTCAATGATACGATCATAAGAGATGCCAATGGGTATGATGAAAACATCGGGGATGGAGCTTGTGGTCAGAGTATCCACAATGACAGAGAGGAGACCAGCTCTGCCGCTCGATGTCTTCCCGCTGCGGGAGCGAGTTCCTTCCAGGAAGATCTCCAAAAACTGCTTCTGATGAAGCAACTCCTCGATGTACTGAAATGCAAAACATCGCACGGCTTAAAGGAATGCCAATACCTCATTTTACGTAATCCGGGCACAAAATCTGAATGGACACTAAGAATCAATCCTGCCTGGATTAGTTACATAAAATAAACTTTAACTTTTCAAGGTCAAGAATACATCCAAAAAATATGTTCAACCCAGACTGCAAGCATACGGCAAACATTGGGGACCCCCCCGTGTCACCTTTCCCAACCCAAACTTTCAGGTTGAGTGGGTGGGATCAGGGAAAGCCTTCCACGTTATCTACGACATCGGTAAGGTCACCTTTAATGTCACTGATGCTCTCCAACAAAGTCTGAATTACCCAAAAAATGATAATCCAATGATGTTTTAGTATCACTGAAGTGTTATAAAGTATGATTTTTTTCCCCAGAACCACCATATTATGGAAATAGTTGTGCATATTAGTTTAGGGGTAGAAAGGCAACTGACCCTTTATCTGGTTCATGGGAATGCCTACTCTGAAAATTGATACGCCTTGTATACCTTTTCTTCAGATATGTAATGGTTCTCTTTTAGTGTAGAGGTCTCAACCCATACAACTAGAGTACCAATACATATTGAATACAAAAGTAAATTCCATAGCTTTCAAATATTTTGCATGCTTGAAGTGGTTGGAAAAATGAGAAATAAACATATAACCCTTACATACTATATAGTACACATATTTCCAATTTCAGGGACTGGTGGTTTGCATTCCTACCCAAAAGCTGACTTGCTATGAAATCAGCAGAAGATTGCGCTATAGTAAAAAAAAAAAAAAAAAAAAGTTATGTGTATTTTTTCCCATATGTCCGTTTTTTCAAATATACTGAAACTGGTAAACAAATTATGCAATAAAATATTAGGTTAGGTAGCTAGAGGCCTCCTGAGTAAAATATTACCCCACTGTCACGATCTATCAGTTTTCTTGCTTCTTTATATGACATACCTGCACTAACAACTACAGGCTAAAAGACAGGCAAGGTATACCATTTTAGAAAAAGGCAACCTCTCACTTCAAATGAGGAGTAACTTGTCTTTCAAACCTTAGCTCAGTGTGCACAAATATTTTCAGAAGATGGAGTTAAAGAAAAAAAAATAAGCATTTTTAATTTCTACCCCTTCCGATGTAGTGAAATCCTTGAAAATTATGGAATTTGTTTTTACTGCATTCATTAGTAGCTCCTCTCCAGTGAGAAATAACACTCGGTTGATAAGACCTGACATACCACGGAGGGGTGGCAGAAGAACAAAACTATCCTTACCAAAATCTGGGATTTGTCTTATTTTCTTCAAATATGCCTTGCCTGTGCTAAAATGGCTGTAAGATCTATATATGTGTAGAAAAGGTATACAAGTTATACCATTTTGGAAAGAAGACAACCCGCTGCATTAACCCCTTAACGACGCTTGCTTTCTACCCCTAGGCTAGTGTACAAAAATTGTTTCCAGAATGTGGCGATATATGAAAAGAAGTGTTTTTTCTTCATCCTCCAACACACTTGAAAGATACTGATATATTTGAAAAACCAATGACTTACCTAATGTACTCAGTATCTACTGCCAGCCCAAGAAAATGGTATGAACTGACATACTGTAGGGGGTGTACCAGCAGCACAACACCATGTCTACTACAATCTTTTCTCTTTGTTTGTTTGTTCTTTTCATTTTACAAATATGAATATATATACAATTTAGATGGACAAGTACGTGGAGTGATCACTAATAAAGTTTGCGCGCTACAGGGAAAAACAATGCATTGTTCATGTGCTTTTGATATACCTGTGGCACTGAAAGAGTTAAATATTACCCTTGAATAAAAGAGGAGACTCTGCTTTTTTCATAAAAGTTACCCATACATTTTTCAAAGCAAAAGGAGGTGGGATAGGGGTTCCTGGGAAATTCCACCCCCCAGTCCCTATACTCACACAATAACACAATTTGGCCGTGTGTTTGTCCGGTGATCTGTGATCACTAAATGTACTTATTGGAGACTACACATGATCAAAAGACAGGACTTTCCTCTATCAAACAAGGGTGGCCCAGTTTTTCTGGATGCAAGAGGGCTGAGATCGGGGTTCTTTTAGACTTCTAGTATCACTTGCTTCATTTCTTTTTTTAAATGTGCATAAACAATGGTGGGTGATCAGCCCACCCACAGACTTCCCCTGCAGTCAGCACAACACTGGCTTCAAGGAAGGGGGAGGGAGGGGGAATTTTGCTTTCGGTTATCTCTCAAACCATAAAGGTTTGAGAGATGAACCTGGGGGCTGTTAAATTATTTTACAAATGTCTACAATATGGGGAATAGTAATAATAAAGCATTATTATCTCTTTAAATTGTAAATCAGTGCCCGCACTTGTGCCTCCATATAAATGTACATACTCATTCACAAGCAAAAATGAATTCAAGGTGTCTGGTCCAAGTTAAACCCTAAAATATTTGGTGCAGCTTATAGTCTTTAACCCTTTGAATGCCAGAGGGGTAGGCAACGCATTGCAATGCCCTCCCTGCATACCCTTCTGGCACTCAAAGGGTTGGAATACGGTACTGGTACCTCTGAACAGAAGAGGATATACCTACCCCGTACAGTAGAGAGCGGTACAGGATATCTTTCCTACCATCTGGGGTCTCGTCCAGTTTACGTCGTATGAAAAATCCTCCCAACATGTGAATTAAAGTGCTGGGGATAAAGAAATGAATGTTACATTTCGCTTCCTACAACGCTGTTCACATGACAAAAGAAAACAGCAAAGTATACATGGATATGAGAATGATACAGATAGAGGGCTGGCGCTTCAAGGTGCTTAAACAGATAGTAATACTTAAAATGAAAAAAAAGTTATATATGTGTGTTCTAGAGTTTCTCTCGCTGAGTAAAACAAGGGTACTCCCACTGCTGAAATGTGTTTTATTCAAATTTGAATATTTTAGGTGCAATATCACAGTGGCCTGAAATTGTACAGTGGCGCTGTTGCTACACCATCCTTTGGAGATTTATGGTCAACTGACCAGAGCTGTCAATAGGACGGTGTAGCAACAGCGCCACTGTACAATTTCAGCGTGACATGTAATGGGAAAAAAAAAAAAAAAAAAGAGAAAACTCTTTAGCAGTGGAAGTATCCCTGTTTTGCTCAGAGGGATAAACGCTACAATATATGTTTTTTCCCTTTAAGTTGAATTAGTATTAATCTTCCAGTGTCCAATACACTACACACACACACACACACACACACACACACCTATGGCACTCAGAAGGTTAACCCCTTAACTACGAGCCACAGCAGTGTGCAGCCAGCAGTTAAGGACCACAGGTCATTTTTTTTTTTTTTTTTTATTGGATTCCGGGGTCCTCGAGTGGCGTACAGCCATGCAGGGACCCCAGAATTTCATGACGTGGCAGGACCATCACTGGCCCTTAAGTTCCGAACCAGTGTAGAAGTCCTGGCACATCAAGGGTCCTTAAGGGGTTATAGTATACTATTAATTTTAAAAGAGAACTAACACTTCCTGATAATAATCCCCAACACACACACACACACAGATTTACCTTACTATGGCCAGAAAATCCTAATGGCCTCCATTAATTTTGCTCTTGTGCCTTTGTTCAGGAGATAACATCTTCAATCAATCCTGAATCTCATGTCTGTGGAGGCAGCCATAACAAATAATTGCAGCTTTTTCAAATTGAAGCAGGCAGAGTGCATGAGTCATAACTCTTTGAGCGCCAGAGGGGTATGGAATGCATTGCTTGCACTGGCACTCAAAGGGTTAATACATTACGGACCAGATGGGTGAGAAACGTTTTTGTGGAGCACCGTGCTGCATGCTTTGCACACCCATCCTAAACCCTTTGAGTGCCAGAGGGGTTACCATTATCATGTGCAGTGAGCAGATTGAGGTCCTGCTGTCCTGCCAGTAACAATCATTTCCGCCTACAAGGACATGACCTTCCAGGACTGACCGAAGACGTTATGTTTAGAGAAAAGGCACAAGGTCAAAATGAATAGGGGGCATTAGGATTTTCTGCCCATTGTAAGGTAAGATGGGGTTATTATATTTTGATGTTAGCTCCCCTTTAAGCCCAAATCATATTTAGGATAATATTCCCTTTAAACCTTTGAGTGCTAGGGAGGTAACCAATGAATAGTAGCACATGGCACTTGGCATTCAAAGGGTTAAGTAACGCCCCACACAGACACATTTACCCAGAACATTTTCAGTCTGTTCCACAAGTGCAGTGCATGGTACTGACCTGAAGATGGGGATGTTGAGGTTGTTTCCTGCAGCGATGTGCGGGGCTTTGATGTTGTGGCAGAACAGGATGAAGGTGAGGAGCAGGTAATCGATGTGAGACTTGTGTACAGGCAGGAAGACAAGTGGGACGTTCATCTAAAGGCAAACACAAGGGATGATCCGGTCTTAGGGCCATGTAAATAAAGACTAAAGCAGGGAATTCTAGGGGAAACCAACAAGTAAAATTTCCCAAAATACCCGCTGATTTAAATGAGTGTTTTAACCACTTGAGATTTGATTTCTAATGCACTGCAAAGAAATGTACTGAATTGCCCTTATGGTGCAGTTGGTTTGATCCTTTCTGCATATAGCCAAGAGTGTGGGCACAGTGTGTGGGCTCCGCCTTGATTCATTCATATCACAGTGTGTGGGCTCCGCCTTGATTCATTCATATCACAGTGTGTGGGCTCCGCCTTGATTCATTCATATCACAGTGTGTGGGCTCCGCCTTGATTCATTCATATCACAGTGTGTGGGCTCCACCTAGATCCATTCATATCACAGTGTGTGGGCTCTACCTAGATTCATTCATATCACAGTGTGTGGACTCAGCCTAGATCCATTCATATCACAGTGTGTAGGCTCTGCCTAGATCCATTCATATCACAGTGTGTGGACTCAGCCTAGATCCATTCATATCACAGTGTGTGGGCTCTACCTAGATCCATTCATATCACAGTGTGTGGATTCTGCTTAAATCCATTCATATCACAGTGTGTGGGCTCTGCCTAGATCCATTCATATCACAGTGTGTGGACTCTGCCTAAATCCATTCATATCACAGTGTGTGGACTCAGCCTAAATCCATTCATATCACAGTGTGTGGACTCAGCCTAGATCCATTCATAACACAGTGTGTGGATTCTGCCTAAATCCATTCATATCACAGTGTGTGGACTCTGCCTAGATTAATTAATATCACAGTGTGTGGACGCTGCCTACATCCATTAAAATCACAGTGTGTGGGCTCCGCCTAGATTCATTCATATCACAGCGTGTGGGCTCTCCCTAGATCCATTCATATCACAGTGTGTGGATTCTGCCTAGATCCATTCATATCACAGTGTGCGGACTCTGCACAGATCCATTCATATCACAGTGTGTGGGCTCTGCCTAGATCCATTCATATCACAGTGTGTGGGCTCTGCCTAGATCCATTCATATCACAGTGTGTGGACTCCGCCTAGATCCATTCATATCACAGTGTGTAGGCTCTGCCTAGATCCATTCATATCACAGTGTGTGGACTCAGCCTAGATCCATTCATATCACAGTGTGTGGGCTCTACCTAGATCCATTCATATCACAGTGTGTGGATTCTGCTTAAATCCATTCATATCACAGTGTGTGGGCTCTGCCTAGATCCATTCATATCACAGTGTGTGGACTCTGCCTAAATCCATTCATATCACAGTGTGTGGACTCAGCCTAAATCCATTCATATCACAGTGTGTGGACTCAGCCTAGATCCATTCATAACACAGTGTGTGGATTCTGCCTAAATCCATTCATATCACAGTGTGTGGACTCTGCCTAGATTAATTCATATCACAGTGTGTGGACGCTGCCTACATCCATTAAAATCACAGTGTGTGGGCTCCGCCTAGATTCATTCATATCACAGCGTGTGGGCTCTCCCTAGATCCATTCATATCACAGTGTGTGGATTCTGCCTAGATCCATTCATATCACAGTGTGCGGACTCTGCACAGATCCATTCATATCACAGTGTGTGGGCTCTGCCTAGATCCATTCATATCACAGTGTGTGGGCTCTGCCTAGATCCATTCATATCACAGTGTGTGGACTCCGCCTAGATTCATTCATATCACAGTGTGTGGGCTCTGCCTAGATCCATTCATATCACAGTGTGCGGACTCTGCCTAGATTCATTCATAGCACAGTGTGTGGGCTCTGCCTAGATTCATTCATAACACAGTGTGTGGATTCTGCCTAGATCCATTCATATCACAGTGTGCGGACTCTGCCTAGATTCATTCATAGCACAGTGTGTGGGCTCCGCCTAGATTCATTCAAAACACAGTGTGTGGGCTCTCCCTAGATCCATTCATAACACAGTGTGTGGGCTCTGCCTAGATTCATTCATAACACAGTGTGTGGATTCTGCCTAAATCCATTCATATCACAGTGTGTGGGCTCTGCCTAGATCCATTCATATCACAGTGTGCGGACTCTGCCTAGATCCATTCATATCACAGTGTGTGGGCTCCGCCTAGATTCATTCATAGCACAGTGTGTTGACTCCACCTAGATTCATTCATAGCACAGTGTGCGGTAACATTTCCCCAGCAAAGAAATCACCATAAAGTGCCAGAATGTAACACCCAAAAATAAAGGTTAATTTCTTTAAAAAAAAAAATAAATAAATAAATTAGCATTACAAACAAATGGCTAGCACAATATATCTGCAGTTTTTAATTATCTTCAAAATTAACTAAAAACATAATCTTAAGTTGACAGGTGCACTTTACCCCATGGTCCCTGTGTCCCCGAGAAGGATGCATGAGAAATTTAAATTCAGGGGCATAAGTGAGATAAACACACACACGTAACCCAAAAACCTACCTCAGTGGCTGCTTTTTTCACCATCTCCAGTTGCCCTTTATGGATCTGAATGTTCCAGAAGAAGCTATTGAAGAGTTTCAGCAGGACCCATCCAGTCAGTCTACAATAGAGGAGAGCCCAGGGTTAGCAGGTCACATGAGTATCTAAGGACCCAGGACACAGAGAGCCTAGAGTCACTAGGTCACATGACTATGGAAGGACCCGGGGCACTTAGAGCCGAGAGTCATTAGGTCACTACTATCTAAGGACCTGGGTCACTGAGATCCTAGAGTCACTAGCTCACATGACTGTTGAAGGTTCCGGGTCACAGAGCCCAGAGTCACTAGGTCGCATGAATATGGCAGGACCAGGGGCACTGAGAGCCTAGAGTCACTAGGTCACATGACTATGGAACGACCCGGGTCAAAGAGCCCTGAGTCACTAGGTCACATGACTATAGAAGGACCCGGGACAGTGAGAGCCCAGAGTAACTAGGTCACTTGACTATGGAAGGACCCGGGGCACTGACAACCCAATGTCTGCAAGTCTCATATCTAAGGACCCAGGGCACAAAGACCCCAGAATCTGCAGGTCACGTAACTATCCAAGGACCCAGGGCACAGAGAGGCCAAAGTCAGAAGGACACATGACTATCCAAGGGTGGGGTAGTAACGCACTGCATAGCAAAGCACCGCGCACCCTTCAGGCCCTCTAAAGGTTAACCCTTTGAGTAACAAAGTATCATCCTAAAGGAACACTATGACCTAAAAATTATTTAGGTTTATACACACTTAAAGGGATAGTAATACTTTATTATTACTATCCCCCATATTGTACAGATTTGTAAAATAAGTTAATAGCCCCCAGGTTCATCTCTCAAAACCTTTATGGTCTGAGAGATAACCGAAGGCAAAGTTCCCCCCTCCCTCCCCCTTCCCTGAAGTCAGTGTTGTACTGACTGCAGGGATATCTGATCTGACATTCATCATGTGGCTCTGCAGCAGTGCCGCAAGCGTGTTAGAGACAAAGAATTATTTCACTGATACGATCTTCTACATGTGCTTGCAAACCAAGCACAAACCAAGCGCACGTAGAAGACCGTTTCAGTGAAATAATTCTTTGTCACTAAAGGGATCTCAGCTCAGCTGCAGAGCCGCAAGCCTGTCGTACGACAGACTTCTCCTGCAGTCAGTACAACGCTGACTTCAGGGAAGGGGGAGGGAGGGGGGAACTTGCCTTCGGTTATCTCTCAAACCATAAAGGTTTTGAGAGATGAACCTGGGGGCTATTAAATTATTTTACAAATATGTACTATATGGGGGATAGTAATAATAAAGTATTACTATCCCTTTAAATCCCCTGTACTCCTTGCTGGCATCTGTAAATATTCCTTGTTTTCGGAGTTGCAAAATCTTGTCTTCCTTATGCTCTGTGGGGGCTCCCATTCATGCCTTTTCCAGGGCTTCCATGACCATAACAATCATGGTAGGTGTCTCAGAAGTGATAGTGTTTGATTGTCTGTTAATGGGCAAGAGATAAATAGAATAGAAGGGCAGTAAAGTAACATCACTAGCTGTGCACAGAACTTACCAAATTGTGTCTTTACAGGACAGAATACACGTGCATTAAAAGTACAAGTCTAGGGTTAGGATTTTGGGATCTAACATAAAATAACATTTTACACAGGCCAGCTGGAAATACAGGATATTTAAAATGATAATTCAATTCATTTTTGGTATTAGTGACCTTTAAAATTCAAGTTTGCATATCTGAAAACTGCCCATGTGTCATATAATCCAAATTACAACGTATTCAGTAGATCAGTGCTTTCCAAACTGTGTGTCGTGACACGTTAGTGTGTCGGCTGCAGTGTGTAGGTGTGTCACAGGCAAAGGTGCTGTTTACACAGCGACTGATTGTCATCCAACCCAAGCACGAGCTGCACTGGGAGCAGAGATAAAACACTACTACTTAATGGTCACATTTACACAGTGCGAGACTGCCTCCGTGTGTTGCATACAGCTGGAGCGCCACAAAAGATTTGTAACAGCTGGAGTGCCTCTGTGTGCTGCATACATAATATGTATGCAGCACATAGAGGCACTGCAGCTGTTACAAATCTTTTGGCGCTTCAGCTGTTAAAATCTTTCGAGATGCCACCTCCTCTATACCTCTGCCCTCTCTGTGGGTTGCCAGGCTGGAGTGTCCCTGTGTGCTGAGGCTGCCTGTCACATGGCTGCTGCTTCTGCTTGTGGTGCCCATGAGACAGGAAAGACGGACAGTACTTCTAAAATCAGTTATGCGCTATGTAGTTACTAATGCGACATGAGAATCTTGCACTTATATGTAGCACAACATTCTCATGTCGCCATTTTAAAAACCACACGACATGCTTAATGCCTTCCGCAGTATGAATGAAAGGTTTTCATGAGATATGTTGTGTCCCTATACATCTCGTTATTACAATTTATGTATGTGTCTGTATCTCTTATAAGGGATTATTAGTTTAACCTCCGGTTTGCCAGCAAAACTGAATTACTGTGTCACGAAATGATGCATGTCTAAAAAGTGTGTCACCAACATGAAAAGTTTGGAAAGCTCTGCAGTAGATACTGACGCTGAAAAGTGAAAGTGTCTCTCAGTGCAGCACTGTATGCTAGTTAAGGACTATGCCGTACTAAGGGCTTCGTTAGCATATGGTGCCGCATTTAGAACGATCACATGATAAACCACTGGTTGGTTCAGTGCTCCCTGTACCTGATCATCGCAGGAGACACGCTGGCGACCATTTCCTGTAGGATTTTCTTGGCTTTCCTCTTTACTTTGCTGGTGGACTTCTGGTCGGCCGTTCCCATGGGGCTCCATTCTGCAGCAACATCTTCAATGGCCTTCTTCACTCTGGAAACAGAACACACCCGCTCATCTTGATGGGAGATATCCTATCCTGGATTAACCCTTTCAGTGTAAGAGAGATGTACAATGCATTGCAACGTGTTGGACACCTCTCTGGCACTCAGAGGGTTAAAAATGGTTACCTGAACGGGGAAGAAGAAATCCCAGGAGCACGGCCTCCTAAAACGTAACCTATGTTTTTACATTTTCAAGATATGTATATACCTGTGTTTATATACGGGGGTATCCTTTTAAAATATTGCAGACAAAATAGCGTGCAACCTAACGGCACATTAACCATATCACCATTATGACAAGGGCAACATGAGAATCTCGCCCTGCATGAAAAGCGTGAGATTCTCATATCACTGGCTAAAACATGGCTGTATACATCTGCTGCTTGTTTAGATTACTTGTGCCATCAAATACATATATTTCGGATTACTGAAGATGTAGTGGCCGCAACATGCCTTAGGAAGATCTTTGATCTGTGCTCCAATGCTCTAGATCTGTATATTACTCAGGTGCTGGGGTTCCATTTACATTTGCCTTTATATTTGTCATTTAAAGGGATAGTAATACTTGAACATTACTAATCCCCATATTGTAGCTTTGTTTAAAAGAAACTTATTGCCCCCAGTGTCATCTCTCAAACCCTTATGGTTTGAGAGATGATAGCGCTCAAAGGTCCCCCCTCCCTCCCCCTTCCCTGACTAAATGCTGACTGCAGGGGAGGCTGTTGTACGACAGTCTTATGCGCATCAGGCGGCTCTGCAGCTGAGCCGAGATCGCGTTTATAAAATAGAATTCTTTCACTGAAACAGTCTTCTACGTGTGCCTGGTTTGTGCTTGGTTTGCAAGCACACGTAGAAGACCGTTTTAGTGAAATATTTAGTTTTTATAAACACGATCTCAGCAATGCTGCAGAGCCGCCTGATGCAAGTAATACCGGATATCCCTGCAGTCAGCGTTCAGTCAGGGAAGGGGGAAATTTGAGCGCTATCATCTCTCAAACCATAAGGGTTTGAGAGATGACACTGGGGGCAATAAGTTTCTTTTTAACAAAGCTACAATATGGGGATTAGTAAATTGCAAGTATTACTATCCCTTTAAAGTCACATGACTTAGAGTCACAAGACAAATACAGAACCCCAGCATCTGAGTAACATACTAAATGCCGGATCCAGAACATTGGAGCACAGATCTAAGATCTTCCTAAGGTATGTAGTAATCCAAAATCTGTTTATATGAAAGCACAAGTAATCTAAACAAGAAGCAGATGTATACAGCAACGTTTTAGCCGGAAATATGAGAATCTTGCAATTTTCATGGAGGGCAAGTTTCTCATGTCGCCTAGTCATCACGACAATATAGTTAATGCACCTTTAGGATGTACGATATTTTGAGAGTGACATTTTAAAAGTGAACCATATACGGATATATACATTCCATTCATGGCTCCTAATACAACAACTTGGCTCTTAAAGGACTGGAGTTATTTCGTACCTTCAAGAACACTACAAATTTCACATTTCTTGCTATGTGTTTGCTGAATGTGGTTTCACCATTTCATTATTTAACGCACCCATGCAAGCTATATACTTTTATGAGAATAGGATAAGCTCTCTTTTGGCACCATTTGTTATTATCTATCACCTACTTTACATAGATAACAAATGTGCTTAAAAAAAATGTCCATGCTTCTGCCCCTGATTTTTTTTTTTTTTTTTGCAATTTGGGCGGCTGTCAATAAATGGCCCTAAAAAATGTCTGATATTCCTCTTGTGTATTTGCTCTTGCAACAGTTGAGTGACTCTGCACACTGCTGTGAAGTCTATTGTCTATCAGTACTCCTAAATCTTTCTATAATGAGGTTTCCCAAGTAGCTTCCCATTTAGTGTATATGTAGCATGTTTCTACAGCCCAAATGAATAACCTTACATTTATCTATATTAAATGTCATCTGCCACTTTTCTGCCCATTCACTCAGTTTATCTAAATCCTTCTGCAGAGAAAAAACATCCTGTTCTGTGTGTATTTCCTTACATAGCTTAGTATCATCAGCAAAGATTGAGACATTACTTTCAATTCCCACTTCCAGATCATTAATAAATTAAAAAGCACTGGGCCCAGGACTGAATGCTTTAGACAACTTGAAAAGATTCCACTTACAGCATCTCTCTGCCATCTATCATTTTACCAACAGTATTTAGAACAGAGCCATTCTGATCTCAGTAATAATAAGGGAACTGGGCTGTTTCTCACACCCCAGTTCCCTCCAGTGTGTGTCCATGGGAGCACACTATTACAGATGACAGTGTGCCTGCACGTGATCTCACTGTGATCTGCTGGATCTCAATGAGTTAATTTTAAATCAGTGTTGCACAGAGCTGATTGTCCAGTTCCTCACATTGACAGGAGATGCGGCTTTCAAAAGACAGCCAGTCCTGTCTCCAGTAGTTGCAGGGGGAGAGCTGCCAGTGCTGATTGAGCTTGGATGTATACCGAAGTCGATTAGGTATAATGTCCAATAAAAACAGGAGTCTATATCTGTCCAAAAGGATTCTTAAGGCGTTAAACATTCTATGTGGCTACTACGTTTGTTGTACTTTTGTATACCCCTGTATTTACTTTCTCTAATCCTCACTTGTATCTACAGTTCTGTACAGATGCAACAATACATACAGAAGCCAACACCACCACCACCAGTGGCAGACTTTAAAGGGATAGTGATACGTTAACCCTTTGAGTGCCAGAGGGGTACGGAACGCATTGCTCTGCAATGCGTTCCGTACCCCTCTGGCTCTCAAAGGGTTAATATTACTAATCACCATAGTGTAACTCTTTAAAAAATAATTCAATTGCCGCCAGGTTCATCTCTCAGACCTTTACGGTTTGAGAGATAACTGAACGCAAAGTTCCCCCCTCCCTCCCTCTGCCCTAAAGTTGGAGTTGTACTGACTGCAGGGATATAGGGTTTTATTTTCATCAGGCGGCTCTGCAGCTGAGCCGAGATAGCGTTAGTAAAAAATAATTATTTCACTGAAACGGTCTTCTACATGTGCTTGGTTTGCAAGCACACGTAGGAGTTCAGCAGTTGCAGCACACAAAATCAGTCCTGTGCACACATTTTTGAGCAGAGATCAATCTGCAGTAATCTAACTGCACCACAGGGAAGACATTAAACTACCTACTGTTTTATCTGGGTCTTCAACCCCTTAACGACCCTTGACGTTCATAGTACGTCAAGGGTCGATCTGACTGAGCGACCCATTATGTACTATGACCGTCATGGAATTCCGGGCTCCCCCCGCGGATGCGCGCAGTTCAGGGAGTCCAGAAGCGGATTATGAAAAAAAAAAATGCTCCGTGGTCCTTAACTGACCGCGCCGATCGGCCGGTCGTTAAGGGATTAAAGCTCTTGAATGTTAGGAAGGTCTCAAATGCATTGAGTTGCAATGTTTTGGTGACCTTTCTATCATTTACCCTTTGAGTGTCAGAGATGTATCTAATGCAATGCCTCTCTGGCACTAAGAGGTTCAAAGGGGTTATACACTCAATTTAACCCTTTGACTGCCAGAGGGGTACACAACGCATTGCTTTGCAATGCGTTGCGTACCCCTCTGGCACTCAAAGGGTTAAATCAATGTGAATTTGGTAAGAGTGTTCATTTATTGTAGTTGGCTTGCTCCAGAACTGAACCTCTTTAGCATGTTAACCCCTTAAGGACTGGTGACAGTCCTGGCATGTCGCATACCTTTTTTACTCACAGCACTCCTGCCAAAATTGACCACTCCAAGATCAGTGTGTCTCTATCAGACCCCCACTCGGCGCGCCAGTACAAGCAACAGGTCATATGCGCCGGAGCATCAGCACAGATCAAATCGGTCCTTAAAGGGATAGTAATACTTTATTATTACTATCCCCCATATTGTAGACATTTGTAAAATAATTTAATAGCCCCCAGGTTCATCTCTCAAACCTTTATGGTTTGAGAGATAACCGAAGGCAAAGTTCCCCCCTCCCTGCAGGGGAAGTCTGTCGTACGACAGGCTTGCGGCTCTGCAGCTGAGCCGAGATCCCGACAGTGAAAAATAATTATTTCACTGAAACGGTCTTCTACCTGTGCTTGGTTTGTGCTTGGTTTTCAAGCACATGTAGAAGACCGTTTCAGAGAATTAATTATTTTTCACTATCGCGATCGCGGCTCTGCTGAAGAGCCGCATGATGAAAGTCAGACCGGATATCCCTGCAGTCAGCACAACGCTGATTTCAGGGAAGGGGGAGGGAGGGGGAACTTTGCCTTCAGTTATCTCTCAAACCATAAAGGTTTGAGAGATGAACCAGGGGGCTATTACATTATTTTACAAATATGCACAATATGAGGGATAGTAATAATAAAGTATTACTATCCCTTTAAGGGAAGGTAACTTCCCTAGATCGCTGGTCGCTAAGGGGTTAAATAGAGCCTAGTGCAAAGGCTCCATAGAATATTATAGGGATTGGACAGTTTCTTACACTGGCCAGCTCATCTCATGTTTATCACACCTTAGTACATCTTCCTCATTGGGGTCTCTTTAGCTGTTGCTGGACTAAACGTCATTACTAGCTGGTCACTAACTAGAAACACCCTCATCTCCTGCGGGACATTGGCCATCTGAGGACAAAGGCAGTTGAAGCAGTTCAGTCAGAGTTGGAGAGATTATTCATCACTGACCTAGAAATTCAAACCACTGCTGTTATTGTTCAAGAAGAAATCTATTTATATATCAGGTGGAATTTTTATTTGTGACCCGGCCTCGCCTTGACATATGGATCTTTGCCCTGGTGTTGTTCTCACCTACTCTGGTTCAGTACGGCCTCTGCCATGTTACTGCAGAACATGCTCTTGTTGACATCCCGTTCCTGGACAAAAAGTACATAACACAGGAGACGAGCCAGCCAGCCTCGGTGCCTGGAAAACACAGCAAAGTCCAGTGGAGTGAGAAATGGATCTTAAAAGAGCAGTAAACTTTTTCCATAAAAAAATAATAATAATACTAATAACTTTGTATACACACACACACACACACACACACACACACACACACACACACACACACACACACACCGTCACCATATCATCTCCCGCCAGGTGAAATGTAAGCGAACTGCCCGGACACCAGATGGCACTGTTGATGTTAAAATGCTGTACAGTTTAAGCTAAAATAACTGTGGAACGACACATCTCCAACCCTATAACACATATCCATATATATATATATATATATATATATATATATATATATATATATATATATAAGGGTTTATAATCTTGAGTAAAACATGGAAATTCCCACTGCTGAGTAAAGTTGTATTCAAAATCTACTTAACTTTTTTAGGTGCAATATCTCAGTGGCCTGATTAGTGACAGTGGCGCTGTTGCTACACCTTCTTATGGACAGATCTGGTCAGTTGACTATAAACCTCCATAGGATGGTGTACAAGAGCGCCACTGTAACACTTCAGGCCGTTGAGAGATTATACCTACAAAATAAAAGTTTGAACTGCTTTACCTTTTGAATAAAACATCTCTTAACAGTGGGTGTACCTTTGTTTTACTCACGGGAATAAACCTTACAATATATATATATCTTTTTTTTACATTTTAAGTATTACTGTCCTTTTAAGACTTGATTTTTATTGCTTGTATTGTTAAAAACCATCTTAAAGGGACAGTAACACTTATTACAAAGTAAAATTTATATTGTAAGGTTTATCCTCCGGAGTAAAACAAACATACTCATTCTGCTGAAAGGTGTTTTATTTAAAAATTATAGCAGCTCAAACTTGCACTTTTCAGGCCATTGAGATATTCACCTAAACTTTACAGTGGCACTGGTGCTACAACATCCTATGGAAGTTTATGGTCAATTGACTAGAGCTGCCCATAAGAAGGTGTAGCAACAGCGCCACTGTAACATTTCAGGCTCCTGAGATATTGCACCTAACAAATGCTGAAATAGCTTTTTAATAAAACTCCTCTTAGCAGTGGGAGTACCCTTGTTGTACTCAGGAGGATAAGCCTTACAATATAAATTTTATTTATATTAAGTGTTACTGTCCCTTTAAAGGGATGGTATTACTTCAAAATTACTATCCCTTATATTGTAGCCCTTAATAAACTGAGTTAAATGACACCAGCGGCATCTCTCAGACCTTTATGGTTTAAGAGATAGCCGCTTTCAAAGTTTCCTCTCCCCTGCTGTCAGCGTTCTGCTGCCAGCAGGGGAACCCGGTCTCTGAATCAAGAGGAGGCTCTTCAGCAGAGCCGATATCTCTTTATGGAAGGAAAAATGATTAATTGAAACAGTCTGCTATATGTACTTGGTTACCAAGCACACATAGAAGACTGTTTCAGTGAATCATTTTCCCTTCCATAACGAGATATCGGCTCTGCTGAAGAGCCTCCTCTTGATTCAGAGACCGGATTCCCCTGCTGGCAGCAGAACGCTGACAGCAGGGGAGAAGAAACTTTGAAAGCGGCTATCTCTTAAACCATAAAGGTCTGAGAGATGCCGCTGGTGTCATTTAACTCAGTTTGTTAAGGGCTACAATATAAGGGATAGTAATTTTGAAGTAATACTATCCCTTTAACATGTGCTGTATGATGGGAAATAATCACTCTCAATTCATAGGATGCTAAATAGCAGCACATAGTTCCAAGACAGTGAGATTTTGAAGCCAGTAATGAATTGTGCACGTTGCCATCCCCATATACAAAATACCACGATAGTATAAAAATAATTATTAGTTGCGAAAACAAAGTGTTCATAAGCAAAACCTTCAAAAGATGATTAAAGGGACAGTAATGTCCCAGAAAAAATATTTATCATTTTGTAGGGCTTAAAAAGTTGAACTAAATGCAAAAAACCCTATCTCTCAAACCGCTATGGTTTGAGAGATATTCACTGTCAAAGTTCCACCCTCCCTCCCCTTTCCCTGACTGCAGGGGAATCCTGTCCGGGGCCCTACTGGCGGCTCTGCAGCAGAGCCGCAATCGCGTTACTTAAAAACAATGACTCCATTGGAAAGGTCTACAAAGTGTGCCTGGTTTGCAAGCACACTTTGTAGACCATTCCAACGAAGTAATTTGTTTTAAATAACGGGATTGCGGCTCTGCTGAAGAGCCTCCTCGAGTTGTACGACTCGAATCTCCTGCTGTCAGTTGTAAAGAAACATCAAAGTTTCAATGTGAATCTCTCTCAAACCATAGTGGTTTGAGAGATAGGGTTTTTTTTGCATCAAGTTCACCTTTTTAAGCACTACGAAATGATAAATATTTTTTGGGACATTACTAACACTTTAAGAATTAGAATAATGCTGACCTATAAGAATTGTGTAAGAGAAAATGCCAACAACACTACACAATGACCAGTGTTCCCATGGATAATTGACATCAAAGAAAGCTTAGGGGTTAAATCACATACAATCACTAGTAGTGGCCGGCAAATATTAACCCTTTGAGTGCCTTTGATACCTACCTGGCACTCACAGAGTTAAAGCTACTAGTAAACAGGAAGAGAGCCCACAGTGTCAAGCCCTTCGCCAACATAGAACATCGGAGCTATTGTGTAGGAAGCACTCTTAAAGGCATAGTAATACTTAAGATGTAAAAAAAAATATATGTTGTAGGGTTTATGTCTCCAAATAAAGCATCTGAAAGATATTTTATTAAAAAAAATATAACCGCTCAAACTTGAATTTTTTTTAGGTGCAATATCACAGTGGCCTGAAAATTTACAGTGGCGCTGTTGCTATACCATCCTATGCAGATTTATGGTCTACAGACCAGAGCTGTCCATAGGATGGTGTAGCAACAGCGCCACTGTAAATTTTCAGGCCACTGTGATATTGCACCTACAAAATTAAAGTTTGATCTGTTATAATTTTTAATAAAATCTCTCTCAGCAGTGGAAGTACCCTTGTTTTACTCAGGGGGATGAACACTACAACATAATTTTTTTTTACATTTTAATTTTTACTATCCCTTTAAGACACTGGATTATTTATACTATTTTGTATGTTGGAGAGGGGCTCTATATGTTAGTTTCTAGGCTGGGCATCGATTACCACACACAACGCTACTATGAATGAATCCAGGCAGAGGCCAAAAACTGGGAACATTTCTAATAGGACCTTGTCACTGTGACCTGGCATGCTTGCCCAGAGCAGCCTGGCAGATATTTGACCCTGCAGGAGACTAAAACCTGGTGCCCTGAGGTTTGAACAGACTCCACAGCTGGTGCATTAAGCAACTGAGCTTTCTCATCGGGTTACTTATTATTTATATAGATACATACGCATTCATTCATATATACACATACATTATAGGTATGTACCAAAATCTGGGCAATTTATACACAATGAAATTACTGGCCTGGGTGCCAAACATAAAAAGATGTATACATACAATTCCACACTCACAGGACCTTTCAAGATGAAAATAGATGCAGATTTCTTTTTGGAAAATACGTGTCCCAAAAACATATTGTGTCACATATATTTTATTTATGTATTTATTTTTTTTGAAGTTCATGTTGAGCTGCATATTGTTATAAAACGTGAACTCCAGCCAAAAATCCGGCACCGCAGTTGATGTTTTGAGATGAGGCCGACCCTGCACCCCCACCCCTCATGTGATTGATCTGTGTCCCGTACTCCTCCTCCCTGCAGTGTAAACTAAATGTGAATATGTGCAGTTAACAAGTAAATATATGTTCTTGTCATTATCAAAGCCAGATAAAGATGGTTTCGCCCCTTGTGTGCTAGAGAGGTCCCTAATGTACGGTTAACCCTTTGTGTGCCAGAGGGATATCTAATACACTGCAGATGCCCTCTGGCACTCAGAGTTAACTTTCAGTGCCATACCTGTGCTGTCATCACATACCTCCCTTAACCCATTGAGGACTAGTGGGGGGGGCAACGCCATAACAAAGCAACGTGTTTCGCATCCCGCTAGTCCTTAACCCTCTGAGTGCCTGAGGGGTACGCAAAGGGTTAAGGGATTAACACACTGTTCCACTTTAACCACTCTGGAGCAAGAGAGACCTGCAGCACAATGCCTTGTGAGTCCTCTATAGCATGAGAAGGGTTAATCTGATTCTTTTTCCAGACCCCTATTTAGAATTTGTAACCATAACATGCGGCCCCTTAGTGGACTTGAGGGAAATCTGGTTGCAATCCTCGTTCCAAAGTATAACGACCCCATAGCCTATGATTAAATATGAACCTTACATGAAACACGTTAGGCGGTTTGTGTAGTTATTATATCTTTACTACGTTTCCTGAATCCTCCACTACACTGTTTCTACTTTTTGTATTTTGCAATAAAATTGGATATTTTTTGCATCATTGCCGTGTGGAGTGTTTGGATGTTCCGGAGCGTTTGCGGGTCCATAGAGCGCTCCTTACCAAGTTGCGTTCTCGTTTGTTGAAGACCTAGCCGGGGCTGTGGGGAGCTGCTCCGGATCTGCGAGGCCAATTTGGCCAGGTGAGTGGATACATTTTATATACATATATTGTATGCCTGACAGTTAGTAGCAACCAGGAGTGTTTCTATTAATGCGGATATAACGATCTCATAGCAAAGAAGAAGTCAGATAGGCACATGAAATCTGGAGCAATTCCGGTGCCAATCAGCTGCAACACAGGAGACAAATAATTCCATTGCTTTAACCCTTTGAGTGCCAGAGGGGTACGCAACGCATTGCAAAGCAATGCGTTGCGTACCCCTCTGGCACTCAAAGGGTTAAATATTGTGGTTTGCACGAGAATTACCCCATCCTTCTCAGTGCACAAGCCTCACAGTGCAGGAGTCCTATAAGGGTAACATTAGGTCACTGGAGAATTACTGTGAACGTTAAATAATATATTATGATGCAATTTAGTTTTCTATAAAATCCAAGAGATTGGTTTAGATTTCAACACAAGTTGAACTTTTGTGATATTTTATTTTCAATGATTAACCCCCAAGTTTGAACAGAAATCCAGTGTTTGCAGAGCAAATGAAGGGACTGTCTAGACCGGCGTTGGGCAACCTGCAAGTCTCCAAGGTCAGAGATGCTGATGCCCGTCCTCAGGCCACACACCCGCACAGTGCAGCGTTTCACGAGATCTTCAGCTGAACAACATTAAAGAGACATTATCATGGCCACCATCAGAAAGCATGGTGTCCAGGCCAAGTTTAACGGTCAACAAATTTTTCTTTGCCCGGTTTGTCTCTATACCGAGGGAAGATAAAGAGGGTAAAGGGAATGACAAGGCTTACCTTAGGTTAAAAATAGCTTTAAGATTTTTATTTTAACACCATTAACTGATGTCTTGGTCAGCTTCATGCCTTTTTGCCCTGAGTGCCGCCAACGTCGAACAAGATGTCATAACACTCTCCGGGGCGTTTTCAGGGGTTTGGGGACACTTACTTTAGGATCCAAGTCTAGATATGACAGGGTCTTAAACGGGATCCTTTGCTCACATCAGGTTATGTTGCTGTTCATGATCTGTGACGTCACTAGATAGCGACAACTGGGAAATCCCAGGTACTCCCTAGTATAAAGAACAAAGAGAAGGAAGGGCCATAACAGAAGCTATATATCTCTACCTCTCTTTCATCTACAAGAATATAACTGGTATTGCTGGAAAGGAGAGAATTTCCCCTTTCCAACCATATCCGTAATGTGCATGTTTATTCCAGGCATGTTTACGATTACGTGGCAAGAATTCCCTACTGACCAGAGAGGATTTAGGAGTAATCAGTGGCTCAATAGGAGCCATTATCTCAGCCCCACAAAAGCACACAAATATCATTGTTGAAACGGGTAGATTCAGCCCTATCCAGCGATGGTACTCATCTTGGGGTATGCGTCAGGTTATCATTTGATCACGTGGAATGAAAAAATAGGGAAAAAATGGTTACATGATGGGTGAGTGGGTCTCTAAAGGTGGTCCTGTCTCCATAACATTTGCAAATTAGTGTACAAGAGTATCCTTGTTTGAAAGAGTAGAGTCTGCTCTTTAGGATACCAATCCATGGGATCTCTTTATCCCCTGTCAATCACTGAAAAAAGAAAGATCAAAGAAAAGCAATGCACTAGTGCAGGGCTTATAATTTTAAGTCCTTTGCTGCTAGCCAGACCTGAAAAGTTACTCGCCACTGCAATACATAACATACCCACCAGGGCTGAATTTCTACTGGCCAGGGCTGAATTTTCACTCGCCATTGGCTAGTGGCAAGTGGAAATTTTGAGCCCTGCACTAGTGTCCTCTTTAATATAAAAGTGGTTGAAGCAGAACTATCATCACATTAATATTGAGCCCTAAATCATAATCACAATAGCGATATGCATAGACGTACTTGTACTTTCAAGAATAATTGCGGCATTAGAAAAAATAGAAATTTTTAGGCAGACAAGCAGCGGGGAACAGCGCCGAGATGGCACCTCTGAGTGTGCTCTGTCCGTCCCCTTCACCTCTACGATCGGTGAGTTGAATGCCTGGTTACCTTAAAGTGACAGTAATACTTGAAATTAAATAAAACTAATTCGGTAGATATTTAAGAAATAAATTAATTGCGCTGTTTTCGATCTCCCAAACCTTTATCATTTGGGAGACATCAGTCTGCAAAGTTCCTCTTCCCTCCCCTTGCGCTGACGTCAGCTTTCTAACTTACAGACGTGCTAGTTATAAAGAAATATTTCATTTGAACGGTCTACAACGTATGCTTGCAAACCAGGCACACATTGTAGACCGTTCAAATGAAGTATTTCTTTGTAACCAGCTCTATTTCAGCTCTGCTGAAGAGCCGCAGGATGGTCTGCAAACCGGGATCTCCGTCTGTAAGTTAGAAAGCCGACGTCAGCGCAAAGGGAGGAAAGGGGGAACTTTGCAGATCGAAAAGGTTTGCAGACCATAAAGGTTTGGGAGATCGAAAACAGCGCAATTAATTTATTTTTTAAATATCTACCGAATTAAATGTATTTAATTTCAAGTATTACTATTACTTTAAGGCACTGGAAGGGACTGATCGTGCAGGTGCCTACTGCAAGATCCCCGCCGCTGCCTGTCTGCCTAAAAAGCTCTATTTTACACTAATGCCGCAATTATTCTTGAAAATACAAGTACGTCTATGCATATCGCTATTGTGATTATGATTTGGGGCTCCATATTAATGTGATGGTAGTTCCGCTTTAAAACCTCCATTTAAATCAACGCAACTGTTTTTTGTTCCCTGTGGTTGGGTTGGTTTGATCCAGAATCACACCGTTTTTTTTCTTAGTAAGTCAGAATTCAGTGGGCCTGGGGATATGGATAAGAGATATTATTAATTACGTACCTTGTGTGAGTCTCATTGATGTACATGACATTACGGAGACCTAGAGATGGGATGTTGCAGTTGAAAAACTTATCCTGTAAGAACAGAAGAGAACAGAGAGGCATAGATTAGTATGGTTACGTTATAGGTTATCTACTACCAGGGTCTGTCCTGCAGATCTAGGGTTCTCACCCAATCCTCAGGGTTAACCCTTTGAACGACAGAGGGTTACACAACATTTTGCAAAGCAATGCGTTGCATACCCCTCTGGCGCTCAAAGATTTAAGGGCCAGATTTCCTGGATGAGACAGTCCAGTGTCACCTGTTACATAATCTCTACCAATGACCTTCTCCTTCATTCTATAAATTGATGCGATTTCTACTAGAACAAGAGCGAGAAGTTCTACTTTCTTTTGTGTTCAAGTGGTGACGTCTCTAAATTGTAACATGTAAACCCTTTAAAGGTCAAAACCCACTTGCAAGTCGAGCACACTTTTCTTAAAACTTCACTTTAATTTCAACATTATTAAAAAACGTCCAACGTTTCAGTCCTCAAAAGGACTTTCTTCAGGGACAATCAAACGTACACAGACCATCACATGGAGCTTTTTATCAGTCATGTTTGAGTATGACGCCTAGTCTGCGCGTGTCCGTTGCCACAGCAACCACAAATGCCTACACGGTGCCGCACTGAAACACGGAAATCTGTATAACAACACTAAACATTTAACATGTAGATCAAAATATCTATACATTGAACTATATTCTAAATATAACTAATAAGACTAAACTGCTCATTGAGACCATGTGGAAATAGTGTCTGAAGGGTATAAATCCAGAACATCTCACATCTAGATAGATGTTGCTCTCTGTCTCCCCCTCTAGTAAATGGTTTAATTAATTTCGAAAGGGAAACATTGTAGCTCATTAACCCTATGTTGGTTCACAATAAAATGTCTGGCCACTGGTGCTCGTTTGAGCTGTTGCTCATTATGGGTACCATTTAAAGGAACACTAAGACCTAAATATGATCAGATAATACCCACTTAGATAACTTAGATAACCTTGTACTCCGTAAAAATTCTATATTTGTTTTCTGACCTGACATCTACTCATCTATGCGCTGTGGGGGCTCCCATGAACACATAGGGTGCCTGACAAGTGATTGGTCTGTATTGTCTATAAACGGGTTGAGCTAAGGAAACAACATTTCTGAATAGAAGAACAGTGGGTGCTAATCTTAATGCATTTATTAATGAACTAGTGTATAAAGCCCATGTACATTGGCCAAGGTCCTGGCGATGTTAACCTTTTGAGTGCCAGAGGGGTACGCAACACATTGCAAAGCAATGCGTTGCATACCCCTCTGGCACTCAAAGGGTTGAAAGACCGGTCCTGCTCTGTGTCCTGCCGCCGACACAGTCATGCACTGTAGAGACTGCCCGAAAGCACAGAATGCTCCCAGCACAAAACTCCCAGCATTCCGCACAGAATGCTCCCAGCACAGAACTCCCAGCATTCCGCACAGAATGCTCCCAGCACAGTACTCACAAGATTCCGCACAGAATGCTCCCTGCACAGAACTCCCAGCATTCCGCACAGAATGCTCCCAGCACAGAACTCCCAACATTCCGCACAGAATTCTCCCAGCACAGAACTCCCAGCATTCTGTGCATTCAGGCAGTCTCTACTGCTCATGACTGCTTCTGACAAACATCCTAGCTAATTATTATATAGGATATGGTACTGTCACTGCACAAACATTCACCGTAATGTGTCTTTTTGCCTCAGGTGAAATTGGGGGGGGGGGGGGGGGAGTATTATAGGTATCCTTTTATAAGGTTGCACGCAAAAGAGCATTCGACCATATCTCACATTAACCATGTCGCAATGATAAAAATGGCGACCTGAGAATCTCACACTGCATGAAAGCGCGAGATCCTCAGGTCTCAAGTTAGTGCTGAGGACCGCAGAGCATAGATGCCCTCTACAGGTCAGGTTGTACTATTAAACATTCCTTGAATAGTAATTACTTCACTGTGAAAATCATAATTTCATACAGGTGTCAGAAGCTTTTTCCACAGAAAATCTCAGTTCTGTGTTTACTCACTACTCTACAGGCTGTCTCAATACTGCGGCGATGTCTAGCAGGGTGGCTACCCAGTGCAGAAGAAACCTCCTCCGCTCCACTGTCCCACTGTGCGTCGTTTCATAGCGCAACATGGTCCAGATTACAGGGGAACAGTGGGACAGCACAGCGGAGGAGGAGGTTTCTTCAGTGACTTGTCATTGCACAGAACTGACGTGTAGAAGGCATTTATGCTCTGCGGTCCTCTGCACTGACTTTCAATGTTTCATAGTGCGACCTGAGAATCTCGCACTTTCATGTAGTCCGTTTTAGTGAAAGATTTTTTTTTTTATTAATGCGATCGCGACTCAGCTGCAGAGCCGCCTGATGATCTATGACTGGATTTCCCTTCAGTCAGCTAGAACGCTGACTTTGGGGAAGGGAGATGGAGAGGGCAACTTTAAGAGCAATTATCTCTCAAACCATAAAGGTTTGAGAGATGAAAACTGGGGGCAGTAAATGTATTTTTAATAGGACTTTACTATAGGGATTAGTAATACTTAAGTATTGCTATCCCTTTAAAGGTGATATGTGGAGAGGCGGGAGAAAAGAGTGAACCTGGGACAGAGGGGATTGAGCAAAAATATTAAGAAAGAGGGGAAAAAGCATGGTGAGAGAGAAGAGGGGGACAAGGAAAAGAGGGGATGAAATAGACTGGAGGTGCAAGGGAGAGAGGAAGCAGCAAAGGGGGCTGTAGGCAGAAAGAGAAAGGGGCTAACAGGCTGGGGGTAACAGGGGGAGTGTAGAAAATAGCTGGGGTGAGGCACAGAGTAAGGGAGTGAGAGAATACCAACTAGAGGGGGAGTTTTAAACAAAAAAATTCCCTGTGCTGATATTGCACTACAATCTACCCTGCCTTGGGACATCTATAAACACTTGTCTAAAGGTGCTACTTCCCCTTTAAGAGAGCAAGAAATACATTTAACAAGCTATTCTGGCTGCTGGGAGAGATAACAGCAGTCTAGGACACTCACAAAACAGAATACACATGTACCTGTACTTAAACGATATCACAGCCTGGGATTATGAGATTTTTGATTAACCGTTTGAGTGCCAGAGAGGTACCCAATGCAAGCTGGGTACCATTCTGGCATGGAAAGGGTTAATACAGCTCCAATCCTTCTGTAAATATGGAACTTAGTCATATCACAAGAGGAACTTCTTCAGCTAACACAGGAATTGAGGACAAACATATGGGTTCTGTGTTGGTAAAAGAATTACAAAAAATACAACTTTCAGATACTGTATGTTGAACAAATTTAAAGCAGCAGTAAAGGGTCAGAGCAATGATCTTTCTAACAATATATAGATGCTGTCCTCATAGCAAACCTCCCAATTGTTCCTCATTGAGACCCAAATCCCTCTGTCCCTCTTTCCCACCCTGGTGTCCCTCTGTTTAGGAGATCAGACTGTGTGGTGTGTATAGAAGTGTATCACCCTGGTGTCCCTGTGTTTAGATCAGACTGTGTGGTGTGTATAGAAGTGTATCACCCTGATGTCCCTGTGTTTAGGTGATCAGACTGTGTGGTGTGTATAGAAGTGTATCACCCTGGTGTCCCTGTGTTTAGATCAGACTGTGTGGTGTGTATAGAAGTGTATCACCCTGGTGTCCCTGTGTTTAGGAGATCAGACTGTGTGGTGTGTATAGAAGTGTATCACCCTGGTGTCCCTGTGTTTAGGTGATCAGACTGTGTGGTGTGTATAGAAGTGTATCACCCTGGTGTCCCTGTGTTTAGGTGATCAGACTGTGTGGTGTGTATAGAAGTGTATCACCCTGGTGTCCTTGTGTTTAGGAAATCAGACTGTGTGGTGTGTATAGAAGTATATCACCCTGGTGTCCCTGTGTTTAGTAGATCAGACTGTGTGGTGTGTATAGAAATGCATCACCCTGGTGTCCCTGTGTTTAGGAGATCAGACTGTGTGGTGTGTATATAAGTGTATCACCCTGGTGTCCGTGTGTTTAGGAGATCAGACTGTGTGGTGTGTATATAAGTGTATCACCCTGGTGTCCCTGTGTTTAGGAGATCAGACTGTGTGGTGTATATAAGTGTATCACCCTGGTGTCCCTGTGTTTAGGAGATCAGACTGTGTGGTGTGTATAGAAGTGTATCACCCTGGTGTCCCTGTGTTTAGGAGATCAGACTGTGTGGTGTGTATATAAGTGTATCACCCTGGTGTCCCTGTGTTTAGGACATCAGACTGTGTGGTGTGTATATAAGTGTATCACCCTGGTGTCCCTGTGTTTAGGAGATCAGACTGTGTGGTGTGTATATAAGTGTATCACCCTGGTGTCCCTGTGTTTAGGAGATCAGACTGTGTGGTGTGTATATAAGTGTATCACCCTGGTGTCCCTGTGTTTAGGAGATCAGATTGCGTGGTGTGTGTATAGAAGTGTATCACCCCGGTGTCCCTGTGTTTAGGAGATCAGACTGTGTGGTGTGTATATAAGTGTATCACCCTGGTGTCCCTGTGTTTAGGAGATCAGACTGTGTGGTGTGTATAGAAGTGTATCACCCTGGTGTCCCTGTGTTTAGGAGATCAGACTGTGTGGTGTGTATATAAGTGTATCACCCTGGTGTCCCCGTGTTTAGGAGATCAGACTGTGTGGTGTGTATATAAGTGTATCACCCTGGTGTCCCTGTGTTTAGGAGATCAGACTGTGTGGTGTGTATATAAGTGTATCACCCTGGTGTCCCTGTGTTTAGGAGATCAGACTGTGCGGTGTGTATATAAGTGTATCACCCTGGTGTCCGTGTGTTTAGGAGATCAGACTGTGTGGTGTGTATATAAGTGTATCACCCTGGTGTCCCTGTGTTTAGGAGATCAGACTGTGCGGTGTGTATATAAGTGTATCACCCCGGTGTCCCTGTGTTTAGGAGATCAGACTGTGTGGTGTGTATATAAGTGTATCACCCTGGTGTCCCTGTGTTTAGGAGATCAGATTGCGTGGTGTGTGTATAGAAGTGTATCACCCCGGTGTCCCTGTGTTTAGGAGATCAGACTGTGTGGTGTGTATAGAAGTGTATCACCCTGGTGTCCCTGTGTTTAGGAGATCAGACTGTGAGGTGTGCATATAAGTGTATCACCCTGGTGTCCCTGTGTTTAGGAGATCAGACTGTGTGGTGTGTATATAAGTGTATCACCCTGGTGTCCCTGTGTTTAGGAGATCAGACTGTGAGGTGTGTATATAAGTGTATCACCCTGGTGTCCCTGTGTTTAGGAGATCAGACTGTGTGGTGTGTATAGAAGTGTATCACCCTGGTGTCCCTGTGTTTAGGAGATCAGACTGTGTGGTGTGTATATAAGTGTATCACCCTGGTGTCCCCGTGTTTAGGAGATCAGACTGTGTGGTGTGTATAGAAGTGTATCACCCTGGTGTCCCTGTGTTTAGGAGATCAGACTGTGTGGTGTGTATAGAAGTGTATCACTCTGGTGTCCCTGTGTTTAGGAGATCAGACTGTGTGGTGTGTATAGAAGTGTATCACCCTGGTGTCCCTGTGTTTAGGAGATCAGACTGTGTGATGTGTGTATATAAGTGTATCACCCTGGTGTTCCTGTGTTTAGGAGATCAGACTGTGTGGTGTGTATAGAAGTGTATCACCCTGGTGTCCCTGTGTTTAGGAGATCAGACTGTGTGGTGTGTATATAAGTGTATCACCCTGGTATCCCTGTGTTTAGGAGATCAGACTGTGTGGTGTGTATAGAAGTATATCACCCTGGTGTCCCTGTGTTTAGGAGATAAGACTGTGTGGTGTGTATAGAAGTGTATCACCCTGGTGTCCCTGTGTTTAGGAGATCAGACTGTGTGGTGTGTATATAAGTGTATCACTCTGGTGTCCCTGTGTTCAGGAGATCAGACTGTGTGATGTGTATATAAGTGTATCACCCTGGTGTCCCTGTGTTTAGGAGATCAGACTGTGTGGTGTGTATAGAAGTGTATCACCCTGGTGTCCCTGTGTTTAGGAGATCAGACTGTGCGGTGTGTATATAAGTGTATCACCCTGGTGTCCGTGTGTTTAGGAGATCAGACTGTGTGGTGTGTATATAAGTGTATCACCCTGGTGTCCCTGTGTTTAGGAGATCAGACTGTGCGGTGTGTATATAAGTGTATCACCCCGGTGTCCCTGTGTTTAGGAGATCAGACTGTGTGGTCTGTATATAAGTGTATCACCCTGGTGTCCCTGTGTTTAGGAGATCAGATTGCGTGGTGTGTGTATAGAAGTGTATCACCCCGGTGTCCCTGTGTTTAGGAGATCAGACTGTGTGGTGTGTATAGAAGTGTATCACCCTGGTGTCCCTGTGTTTAGGAGATCAGACTGTGAGGTGTGCATATAAGTGTATCACCCTGGTGTCCCTGTGTTTAGGAGATCAGACTGTGTGGTGTGTATATAAGTGTATCACCCTGGTGTCCCTGTGTTTAGGAGATCAGACTGTGAGGTGTGTATATAAGTGTATCACCCTGGTGTCCCTGTGTTTAGGAGATCAGACTGTGTGGTGTGTATAGAAGTGTATCACCCTGGTGTCCCTGTGTTTAGGAGATCAGACTGTGTGGTGTGTATATAAGTGTATCACCCTGGTGTCCCCGTGTTTAGGAGATCAGACTGTGTGGTGTGTATAGAAGTGTATCACCCTGGTGTCCCTGTGTTTAGGAGATCAGACTGTGTGGTGTGTATAGAAGTGTATCACTCTGGTGTCCCTGTGTTTAGGAGATCAGACTGTGTGGTGTGTATAGAAGTGTATCACCCTGGTGTCCCTGTGTTTAGGAGATCAGACTGTGTGATGTGTGTATATAAGTGTATCACCCTGGTGTTCCTGTGTTTAGGAGATCAGACTGTGTGGTGTGTATAGAAGTGTATCACCCTGGTGTCCCTGTGTTTAGGAGATCAGACTGTGTGGTGTGTATATAAGTGTATCACCCTGGTATCCCTGTGTTTAGGAGATCAGACTGTGTGGTGTGTATAGAAGTATATCACCCTGGTGTCCCTGTGTTTAGGAGATAAGACTGTGTGGTGTGTATAGAAGTGTATCACCCTGGTGTCCCTGTGTTTAGGAGATCAGACTGTGTGGTGTGTATATAAGTGTATCACTCTGGTGTCCCTGTGTTCAGGAGATCAGACTGTGTGATGTGTATATAAGTGTATCACCCTGGTGTCCCTGTGTTTAGGAGATCAGACTGTGTGGTGTGTATAGAAGTGTATCACCCTGGTGTCCCTGTGTTTAGGAGATCAGACTGTGTGGTGTGTGGTGCGTATCGCCATTCTCATGGCTTCGTCAGGGACTGTGAGGTTGGGATTGATCGTGCACGCTGACCTGACTACCCGTCGTCTTGATAAGTATCATTGCCTTTGTGTTTGTACTTGCATATTTGATCTGTTACTTGCATTAGATATTTCAGGGCGATGGATTTTCTTTGCTTATTTTGACATATAGGGAGGCTTTACTATTGTGCACTATCACTCTATTGTATTTTAAATGTTTTTAATCTACCCTTGTGTGCTATTATTTTTGATACTAATAAAATTTGTATTTTCGGTCTCTTGTCAGAGTGCCTCTTTTTCTTAAGAGTTTTCTTTTTCAGAGATTGGGTCTAGTATTCTTTTTTGGCCCTATATCTGATATTACTGTTTATGTCTTTTAAAACTCGAGTGCACCTGGGCTATTAGCCTTGCATTTAGGGACCGTTATTATGTGATTGGTGCAAGCTCTTTATGTTTGTATTTTACTAATAAATATGCAACATTTTTATCCAACAGACTGCAGAGAACTGGATAAATAATTTCTAAAGGTCAATAGTTCGTATTTTTTTTTCTTCCTTGCTCATGGCACCCCTAAAGCTCAATCTGGAAATTCCAGCGTACCTTTAGCATATCATAGGTATCTGCTGAGGGCGTAATGAAGAGATCTAATATATACATATACACATGTCCGTAGTTCTCACAATCTCTTCTAATCCATTGAATATTAGAAATCTCCAGGGTATTGAGAAGCAATCCTTTGAAGACCTCTCTACCATTCAAAGAGTAAAAAAAATGCCATTTAAATAAGGATACATTTTGGAAGGTTATTAAAAACAACTACAGCCCCCCACCCTAACCGTTCTTACCCATCAACTATAAAAATAGGCAAAGAAACAATACAGTGCCCCATAGCAACAGCTAATACATTCAACAGCTACTTTGCTGGATGTACCACCACCCTGATTACACAAAGCAAAGGTAATTCTGAAGTATAAATGTGCACAGAACAGTCCTTTTCACCTGCCACCTGGTACCAATGATGCTAATGAATTCAATTTCATTCCAATAAATGATAGTGAACTATATGACCACCTCCTCAACCCAAAAATGAGATCGCAATCTGGCCCTGACCAACTACCAGCAATGTTATTAAAGCTCAGTGCATTGGTCACTGCCCACCTTTAATTAACGTCTCCCTGTCATCTCGGTATATGTCCAAAGCCTTGAAAGTGGCTAGAGGTGTACCTATCCACAACAGTGGCGGAAAAAATTATAGTATCAAATTACAGATCAATGTCCCTACTCCCCACATTATCTAATATCCTAGAGAAATGTGTCCACGTGCAACTATATAAGTATTACCAACAGAGCAGTTTTTTCAGTGCCTTCAATCAGGCTTTTTTCCAAATCACTCCACAGTCACGGCCCTCCTAAAAGTAACCAATGATATCCAGACTGGCATGGAAAATGGTGACCTCACAGGAGCTATTTTCCTAGATTTTGCCAAGGCCTTTGATACAGTAAACCATAATATTCCAATAAGCAAACTCCAAAGTTCAATATTGGGTAATAATTCTCTAATCTGGTTCTGATCCTATTTATCAGACAGAACACAATATGTTTCTGTCGCTGACAATATTTCCCTTTCACTCAAAGTAACAAGAGGGGTTCCCCAACGCTCCATTCTTGGCCCTCTTCTATTTTCTCTTTTTATAAATGATCTGCACAGAGTTTGCAAAACACCTTCTGTGCACATGTATGCAGAAGACCATAATCTATGCTAAAAATTCAAATGTATCCTAACTTGAGGCCACATTACAGCATGATTTCTCTGAAGTTGAATGATGGACACAAAGAACAAACTCTTCTTAACCCTTTAACGACCGGCCGATTGGCGCGGCGACTTGAGTTAAGGGCCGCAAAGCATTTTTTTTTTGCTTTTTCCTGTTCCGGACTTCCCAAACGGCGTGCAGCTACGGGGGGAGCCCGGAACTCCATGATGGTCATAGTACGTCATGGGTCGTTCAGTCAGATCGACCCATGACGTACTATGACCGTCAAGGGTTGTTAAGGGATTAAACACCAACAAAACGGTCACAATGGTAATTGGTACAAATCACAAACTGAGTAATCTTGGCAATAGCCATCTATCCATTGAAACAGAGACTCATCATAACTTGGCCCGGTGGACTCCTACAAATAATCTTGGTATGTGGACTGACGCCAGCCTCACTTCTGGCCTTCATATTGATAAATTTGCATCCAAACTTTATCCAAGAATAGGTGCTCTGTTCAGAAACAAATCCCTTTTAAGACCCTGGTAAGGTAACGTATTATTTAACAGATTTTACTGCCAGTCATGTATGGTGACGTAGTATATGTTCCTGCGCCACAAATCCATCTTAGTAAACCTGACACTCTGTATAACTCATTATGACACTTTATCCTCCAATGTAATTACACTACTAATCACTGTGATAGTCTTGAAGGGGATGTATCGCCTCTATAGGACTTAGGCTAAATAGTTAGGTTATATAGCGAATGACTAAAATTGTGTTAACTTTTTAAAAAAAAGCTTTATTTCATCAAAATTTAAGTTATAAAGTCTGGGTGCAGCTACTTCCGCCTAGACTGCAGTTCGTCACTCTGCCTCTGCACCCCTCCCTCTATCCAGCTTCCTCTGATGACGGAGGTTTGCGCCTGTTAGCTGGAGCGGTCTCATTGGCTAGATATCGATCTCTGACAGTAAGACCGCTCCAGCTTGCAGACAGAAGCCTCCATCATCGGCAGAGGCTAGAAAGAGGGAGGGGTGCAGAGGCAGAGTGACGGACTGCGGTTACAGAGCAGGTAACCGCAGTCTATACGGAAGCAGGTGCAGCCCAGACTTTATAACTTAAATTTTGACAAAATAAAGCTTTAAAAAAATAAATAATCACAATTTTTGTCAGATTCGCTATATATAACCTAACTATTTATCCTACAGAGGTGACACATCCCCTTTAAAGAACTAACCTGGTTAACACTTGAAACTAGACGTGCCCTTCACCTTTCTTGCTTAGTATACAACCACTACTCCAGAAAGCTTCCAGACTGAGTAGTATGCTTACTCCAGCTCGCCATACTAACACTAACCTCAGCTCCACTGCTAACACCTCAGACTACCACACTACAAGAAAGAAGCCGGATTGTCTTCTCCTTCAGAGCTCCGAAATTCTGTAACAATCTGCCCGAAAAAAATCAGATCTTCTCCCAGTCTAAAATCCTTAAAAATAACTGCTTCTTTATATTTAAAAAAAAAATATGTAACTGTATTTTCAATATGTATGTTTATGTGTGTATATATATAATATTTCTCTATTTTGTGTAAATATATAACTTCTTACTGTAACAGATCGCCAGGACTTACTTGAAAATGAGAGAAATCTCATTGTATTCTTCCTGGTAAAACATTTTCTAAATAAGTAAAGAAACAAGTGTTAATCTGTCCCCTGTGGTTAAGTTGGTTTGCTCCAAAATTGTCCATCGTTTTCTTGTGCATACTGCTCATAATATCATAGTAGCAAACCAACCCACTCACAGTGCAATTATTAACTCTGATATTGTTTTTAACTTAACAGCCAATAAATTCAGAAGCCATGTACAATGCAGAACCATGTATACACAGGACTTGTGACAAAGTCCAACTTAATACAGACTCATTTAAAATGACTCACAGCATCCGCCAGTTAAGGGTTTACAGTCTATGGCAAGGGTAAATATAGACACTCCCCAAGCACCATTCATAGACCAGACAGGTAGAATCTCTCACCATGAGCGTTGTAAGACTTCTCACCACAAGCACTGAGAGATCAGTCAGACTGTCTGAGCCAGTGTTTAACACACATGGCCTCAACAAGGGGCATACATACAGTGTTTAGGAAATCAGAATGTATGGTGTGTATATAAGTGTATCACCCTGGTGTCCCTGTGTTTAGGAGATCAGATTGTGTGGTGTGTATATAAGTGTATCACCCCAGTGTGACTGTGTTTAGGAGATCAGACTGTGTGGTGTGTATAGAAGTGTATCACCCTGGTGACCCTGTGTTTAGGAGATCAGATTGTGTGGTGTGTATATAAGTGTATCACCCTGGTGTCCCTGTGTTTAGGAGATCAGACTGTGTGGTGTGTATATAAGTGTATCACCCCGGTGTGACTGTGTTTAGGAGATCAGACTGTGTGGTGTGTATAGAAGTGTATCACCCTGGTGTCCCTGTGTTTAGGAGACCAGACTGTGTGGTGTGTATAGAAGTGTATCACCATGGTGTCCCTGTGTTTAGGAAATCAGAATGTATGGTGTGTATAGAAGTGTATCACCCTGGTGTCCCTGTGTTTAGGAGATCAGACTGTGTGGTGTGTATAGAAGTGTATCACCCTGGTGTCCCTGTGTTTAGGAGATCAGACTGTGTGGTGTGTATATAAGTGTATCACCCTGGTGTCCCTGTGTTTAGGACATCAGACTGTGTGGTGTGTATAGAAGTGTATCACCCTGGTATCTCTGTGTTTAGGAGATCAGACTGTGTGGTGTGTATATAAGTGTATCACCCTGGTGTCTCTGTGTTTATGAGATCAGACTGTGTGGTGTGTATATACGTGTATCACCCTGGTGAACCTGTGTTTAGAAGATCAGACTGTGTGGTGTGTATATAAGTGTATCACCCTGGTGTCCCTGTGTTTAGGACATCAGACTGTGTGGTGTGTATAGAAGTGTATCACCCTGGTATCTCTGTGTTTAGGAGATCAGACTGTGTGTTGTGTATATAAGTGTATCACCCTGGTGTCCCTGTGTTTAGGAGATCAGACTGTGAGGTGTGTATATAAGTGTATCACCCTGATGTCCCTGTGTTTAGGAGATCAGACTGTGTGGTGTGTATAGAAGTGTATCACCCTGGCGTCCCTGTGTTTAGGAGATCACACTGTGTGGTGTGTATATAAGTGTATCACCCTGGTGTCCCTGTGTTTAGGAGATCAGACTGTGTGGTGTGTATATAAGTGTATCACCCTGGTGTCCCTGTGTTTAGGAGATCAGACTGTGTGGTATGTATATAAGTGTATCACCCTGATGTCCCTGTGTTTAGGAGATCAGACTGTGTGGTATGTATATAAGTGTATCACCCTGGTGTCCCTGTGTTTAGGAGATCAGACTGTGTGGTGTGTATAGAAGTGTATCACTCTGGTGTCCCTGTGTTTAGGAGATCAGATTGTGTGGTGTGTATATAAGTGTATCACCCTGGTGTCCCTGTGTTTAGGAGATCAGACTGTGTGGTGTGTATAGAAGTGTATCACCCTGGTGTCCCTGTGTTTAGGAGATCAGACTGTGTGGTGTGTATATAAGTGTATCACTCTGGTGTCCCTGTGTTTAGGAGATCAGACTGTGTGGTGTGTATAGAAGTGTATCACCCTGGTGTCCCTGTGTTTAGGAGATCAGACTGTGTGGTGTGTATATAAGTGTATCACCCTGGTGTCCCTGTGTTTAGGAGATCAGACTGTGTGGTGTGTATATAAGTGTATCACCCTGGTGTACCTGTGTTTAGGAGATCAGACTGTGTGGTGTGTATAGAAGTTTATCACATTGCTCTGCAGCAATAAAACTCATATTATTGTTTCGTTAAACATCAGTATATGGGTTTATAAACTAGTCTGCTTAAATAAAATACTTTGGTCTTGTTATAAGTCATTTATTAGGCAACGCAACGAGGTGTCAGTAGGTCATGAAATAGGCTAAAAATTGTCGTTAATGCCCCACCCACCAGTCACACCTCCTAAAACACAACTGTCCCTCTTTGGCAATTTGAAATGTTGGGAGGTATGAAGGGGAATCCCTAAAATGTGGGCTGTTATTTAAACTTCAGGACTGAAATTGCTTATTCCTGAGCAATAGAGCCGAAATCTGCTTTAGAAGAAAAACGTTAACCTCTTATATGCTGGAGGTCTTCAAAGTTGCAGCATAAACACAATAAGGAATAGCCTTTTAAGATACAATGTTAACATATAAAGGCACCAGTGCAAACTTAACCCCTTAACGACCCTTGACGGTCATAGTACGTCAAGGGACGATCTGACTGATCGACCCATGACGTTCTATGACCGTCATGGAGTTCCGGCCTACCCCCGAGGCTGCACGCCGTTCGGGGAGTCCGGAACCTGAAAAAGAAAAAAAAATGCTCCGCAGTCCTTAAGTCGCGGCGCCGATCGCCCGGTCGTTAAGGGGTTAAGCTAAATATTGATTCTGGAGAACCAGTCCATGAAAAATCAAATCATTGTGGCCTTTATACTGTTCTCACCTAGGGTGCAGTGCACATACACTACCGCACCCCTTCTTGTCTATGAAGACTAACAAATATGTGACTGCTGTGTTTCACTTTTATATTTAGGGAAATTCTTATGCGCTATTTGTTTATTTTTGTTATTTTCAACAAGAAACCTATAAGTAACTCTGTATTTGAAGGGATAGTAATGTTTCATAATAAAAGCAGCTCTAATTAATCATCATTAATCAGAGTTGTAGTTCAAGAGTAATTCAATGATAAAATATCCCCTTCCCGCCCCTTTTACTGATGTAACACTGCTCAGCCAGATCAGAAGGGAGGTGCCCAGGTAGACTGCAGAGAGGGACAATCTTCAATTAAGATAAGGGAAAAACCTGAAAAACTTGTCAAGGGGGGCAGGGCTTTCATTGTTCTCATAGGAAGAAGATTGTCCCCTGCTGTTATCTGTCTGGTCTATGGACTGGATTCCACATCTGAGAAGAGATGGCTTACACTAGGTAAAAGGGGCGGGAGGGGAAACTTTGCTTGTGAATATCTCTCAAACCATAAAGGTTTGAGAAATAAGACTTATATCGTTCTTCATGTTTTTTTAATGGCTACACAATAAAATAAAGTTAAAACTAAGTATTACTATCACTATAAGTATTTGTAACTTTCATTATTCCTTGTCATTTGCTTTTTAAAGGGACACTAATATCCCATAAAAAAATAAATTACGTGGCACAAATCCTATCTCTCAAACCTTTATGGTTAGAGCTGTGTTGACAGCACGAGATCCCAGTCCAGGGACCAGCCGGTGGCTCTTCAGCAGAGCCGAAATAACGTTATTTAAAAAGAACTACTTAATTGGAGAGGTCTACAAAGTGTGCCTGGTTTGCAAGCACACTTTGTAGAACATTCCAATGAAGTTTTTGGGCTCTGCCTGGATTCATTCATAGTACAGTGTTGTGTGTGGTAATCGATGCCCAGCCTAGATACAGAGCCCTTCTCCAACATACAAAAAAGTATAAATAATCCAGCGTCTTAAAGGGATAGTAATAATTAAAATGTAAAAAATGTATGTTGTAGGGTTTATCCCCCTGAGTAAAACAAGGGTACTCCCACTGCGGAGAGATATTTTATTAAAAAAGTATAACAGCTCAAACTTGAATTTTTTAGGTGTAATATCACAGTGGCCTGAAAATTTACAGTGGTGCTGTTGCTACACCATCCTATGGACTGCTCTGGTCTGTAGACCATAAATCTCTATAGGATGGTGTAGCAACAGCGCCACTGTAAATTTTAAGGCCACTGTGATATTGCTCCAAAAAAAATTCAAGTCTGAGTTTTTAGATTTTTTAATAAAATATCTCTCAGATGCTTTATTCGGGGACATAAACCCTACAACATATATTTTTTTTACATCTTAAGTATTAACTATCCCTTTAAGAGTGCTTCCTACACAATAGCTCCGATTTTCTATGTTGGGGAAGGTCTTGACACTGTGGTCTCCTTTCCTGTTTACTAGCAGCTTTAACTCTGTGAGTGCCAGATAAGTCTCAAAGGCACTCAAAGGGTTAATATTTGCCGGCCACTATTAGTGATTGTATGTGATTTAACCCCTAAGCTTTCTTTGATGTGAATTATCCATGGGAACACTGGTCATTGTGTAGTGTTGTTGGCATTTCCTCTTACACAATTCTAATAGGTCAGCATTATTCTAATTCTTAAAGTGTTAGTAATGTCCCAAAAATATTTATCATTTCGTAGTGCTTAAAAAGGTGAACTTTATGCAAAAAACCCTATCTCTCAAACCACTATGGTTTGAGAGATATTCACATTGAAACTTTAATGTTTCCTACTGACAGCAGGAGATTCGAGTTATATGACCCGAGGAGGCTCTTCAGCAGAGCCACAGTCGCGTTATTTAAAGGGATAGTAATACTTTGTTTTATCTTTATTTTATTTTGTAGGCATTAAAAAAACATGAAGAATGATATAAGTCTTATCTTTCAGACCTTTATGGTTTGAGAGATATTCACAAGCAAAGTTTCCCCTCCCACCCCTTTTACCTAGTGTAAGCCATCTCTTCTCAGATGTGGAATCCAGTCCATAGACCAGACAGATAACAGAAGGGGACAATCTTCTTCCTATGAGAACAATGAAAGCCCTTCCCCCCTTGACAAGTTTTTCAGGTTTTTCCCGTATCTTAACTGAAGATTGTCCCTCTCTGCAGTCTACCTGGGCACCTCCCTTCTGATCTGGCTGAGCAGTGTTACATCAGTAAAAGGGGCGGGAGTGGGATACTTTATCATTGAATTACTCTTGAAATACAATTCTGACAGAATTGAAATAACACTCTCCAACGTCCAAATACTATGATGATTAATTAGAGCTGCTTTTATTATGAAACATTACTATCCCTTTAAAACAAATGACTTCATTGGAATGGTCTACAAAATGTGCTTGCAAACCAAGCACACTTTGTAGACCTCTCCAATGAAGTAATTATTTTAAATAGCGTTATTTCGGCTCTGCTGAAGAGCCACCGGCTGGTCCCCGGACTGGGATCTCCTGTTGTCAACACAGCGCTAACCATAAAGGTTTGAGAGATAGGATTTGTGTCAAGTAATTTATTTTTTTATGGGACATTAGTGTCCCTTTAAAGGGATAGTAATACTTTGTTTTATCTTTATTTTATTTTGTAGGCATTAAAAAAACATGAAGAATGATATAAGTCTTATCTCTCAAACCTTTATGGTTTAAGAGATATTCACAAACAAAGTATCCCCCCCCTGTTCAGCCAGATCAGAAGGGAGGTGCCCAGGTAGACTGCAGAGAGGGACAATCTTCAATTAAGATAAGGGAAAAACCTGAAAAAGAGAGGGGCAGGGCTTTCATTGTTCTCATAGGAAGAAGATCCCCTTCTGCTATCTGTCTGGTCTATGGACTGGATTCCACATCTGAGAAGAGATGGCTTACACTAGGTAAAAGGGGCGGGAGGGGAAACTTTGCTTATGAATATCTCTCAAACCATAAATGTTTGAGAGATAAGACTTATATCGTTCTTCATGTTTTTTTAATGTCTACAAAATAAAAGAAATATAAAACAAAGTATTACTATCCCTTTAAAAATCAAATGACAAGGAGTAATGAAGGTTACAAACACATAAATATAGAGTTATTTTTAGGTCTCGTATTGAAAATAACAAAAATAAACAAATTGCGCATAAGAATTTCCCTAAATATACAAGATAGCTAAACTTCCCTAAAAATAAAAATGAAACTCAGCACTCACATATTTGTTAGTCTTTATAGACAATAAGGGGCTTTAGAAGGGGCTTTAGAAGAAAAATGTTAACCCCTTAGATGCTGGAGGTCTTCAAAAGTTGCAGCATAAACACAGAAAGGAATAGCCTTTTAAGATACAATGTTAACATATAAAGGCGCCAGGGCAAACTTAACCCTTTGAGTGCCAGAGGGGTACGCAACGCATTGCTTTGCAATGCGTTGCGTACCCCTCTGGCACTCAAAGGGTTAAGCTAAATATTGATTCTGGAGAACCAGTCCACGGAAAATCGAATCATAGTGTCCATTATGCTGTTCTGCCCATATTAAGGTAGATCTATGGGAACGTTCCCATAATTCATAACTCACCGGTTCTCTTCCTGGCTTGCTGTGCAGATTAAGTAGATCTGTGTAGCTGGGTGACGCCCGTGGCTTTACTCTGCGCTAATGGGAATCTTCTGCCCTTCCCATAGATGCCAACTGACAGCGGATTCACTGACACTGGGCTTCTATGGAAGAGGGAGACGCTCCAAGACAGCAGAGTAAGGAATTGACAACACTCAGCTATGCAGATTTCTGTAATCTGCAGGACAAACCAGTAGATAACTGGATAGTTATCAAGCGAATGAAAGTCTGTTCCCATGGTACTGAGGGCACAGACAGGGGATTAAAATGGTATTTTATTGCCCCTATAGCTGATATAGTGAGATACGTTATGTCTCCTGTCTAGCCGGTTTATTGCAGGTGTAAAATAATGTGCAGACATATAGATATGAGCACTTAAAGCTTCTGAGACGGGATTCGATAACAGAAATTAGCCTGTTCAATGTTCCTATGGCATTAAAGAGTTAGTAACATATATATATATATATATATATATATATATATATATATATATATATATATAGTAGGGCTTATACTATTGATTAAAACAAGGGTACTCCCACTGCTGAGAGGTGTTTTATTCAATAGTAATTGCTGCTCAAACTTGAATTTGTTTAGTTGCAGTATGTCAAAGGCCTGAAATTTTACAGTGGCGCTGTTGCTACACGATCCTTGGAATTTTATGGTTAACTGAACAGAGGGTTGCAATGCGCTGGGTACCTCTCAGGCACTCAAAGGGTTAACTTTACAACTTGCATCTCTGTGCTCAGGGCCACGTGCTTGAGATGGAAAACTTTTATTCACTGGGTTTACTAGTCCTTTAAGACATTTTATATATTAACCCTTTGAGTACCAGAGGGATACGCAACACATTGCTTTACAATGTGTTGTGTACCCCTGTGGCACTCAAAGGGTTAACCCCTTGGATGCTAGGTACATCGCTAAAACATTGTAAATCAATGCACTGGAGATGTTGCCAGCATTCAAGAGGTTAAAAAGAAAGCCCCACACAAGTTGGATAGCACTAGCACTGAAGATCCCAAGATATATTTTGTTAATATGGTTAAACAACCCAAATGCTTAAAGAGATAGTAGTGTCACGCTATAAATGAAGATCTGATTATTCCTTATACTTTTTAATAATGCTCTGTACCTTTTACAATGCTCATATCAGCATAGTTTTATTGTAATTATATTTGAAAGTTTTCCCCTTCCACCCCTTTTCTTGACGTCACTATTCTTCCTCCAGATCTGAAAGCTGGTCCAGAGGGATGCCAACGAGGGACACTCTTGTGTCTGCATAAGGAAAACCCTGCCCCTTCATCAAACGTGGGGGGGGGGCAGGGTTTTCCTTATAAAGACACACACAATACTGTCCCTTGTTGAGATCTAACCGGATTTCAGATCTAAGGGAAGAAGGGCGACTTTGGGAAAAAGGGCAAGAGGGGAAGACTTTAAAGCGGATCATCCCAAATAAAGTCCTCTCCCAATAATTATTCATATAGTGATAAGCATAGAAATAGTACTATTATCCATCATAAGTCCAGCGTTATTAAGAAATCCTACTTCATCTGAGACTGACGACAGAAGAATTATTTCCCTGAAGCGGTCTTCTACATGTGCTTGGTTTGTGGTTGGTTTGCAAGCACACGTAGAAGACCGTTTAAGTGAAATAATTCTTTGTCACTAACGCGATCGCAGCTCTGCTGCAGAGCCACATAATTAAAGTCGGACTGAATATCCCTGCAGTCAGCACAACGCTGACTTCAGGGAAGTGGGAGGGAGGGGGTAACTTTGCGTTCTGTTATCTCTCAAATGATAAAGGTTTGAGAGATGAACCTGAGGGATATTAACTTATTTTACAAATATGTATAATATGGGGTATAGTAATAATAAAGTATTACTATCCCTTTAAGGACAAGGCAGGCGCATACTACTCTGGTCCTGAAGTAATGTTTCATAATAAAAGCAGCTCTAATTAATCATCATAGCATTTGGACTTGGAGAGGGTTATTTCAATTCTGTCAGAGCTGTAGTTCAAGAGTAATTCAATGATAAAGTATCCCACTCCCGCCCCTTTTACTGATGTAACACTGTTCAGCCAGAGCAGAAGGGAGGTGCCCAGGTAGACTGCAGAGAGGGACAATCTTCAATTAAGATAAGGGAAAAACCTGAAAATCTTGTCAAGGGGGGCAGGGCTTTCATTGTTCTCATAGGAATAAGATTGTTCCCTTCTGTTATCTGTCTGGTGTATGGACTGGATTCCACATCTGAGAAGAGATGGCTTACACTAGGTAAAAGGGGCGGGAGGGGAAACTTTGCTTGTGAATATCTCTCAAACCATAAAGGTTTGAGAGATAAGACATATCATTCTTTATGTTTTTTAATGCCTACAAAATAAAATAAAGATAAAACGAAGTATTACTATCCCTTTAACACTTTGAGTGCCAGAGGGTACGCAACGCATGAACATGGTTAACAGAAGTTCATGTTCATGCTAGTCTAATGCATGGTATTAACCTTTTGGGTACCAAAGGCCCAGGTGTTGCGCTGTACAGCAGGTAGATATTACAGTTAATACAAAACTGTCAACACAATGACACGTGACCTTGACTCTCACTAATGACTGCAACATCTACAGCACTAATCCACGTGTATTAATTCCACATCGTTTAACATAATCCGCCTCCTAATCACCTTACCCGGCTCTGGGGAGTGCAGGCATAGCAACATCTTCCTACAAAGGGCCTTTTCCGATTTAACAGCGTCTCTTTCCACCTTAGGGTCGCTGACCTGAAGACGGCCGGGCTGGAAATCCGATCCCCCTTAAAGAGAAAGGCCGACAGACTACAGTGAGAAAGGTGTATGTTCACTACCCAGACCTGTACATCAGCCTCCTGTCACTTTAAACCTTGGTGAGGCAGAGGAGACTGGAAAGCATGGCACCCTCATTCTAGCAAATAAAAGGTTAACAGAGATCAGTAACAGTCGATCATTTGTGAAACTGCTATATATTACTGGCAAAAAAAAGAAAAAAAAATATTTGGTTAAACCAGGGGCAGGCAATATTTGGCACTACCCAATGTCCTGGGAAGTAACCTTCGCTTAACCCCCTTATGGGCCAGCCGTGCGTGCACAAGGCTGGCAATTAAGGACCACGGACCATTTTAAGCAATCCAACTCAGGGCTCCCCAAACGGCATGCAGCTGTACGGGGAACCCTTAAATCCATGACGGTCCTGGCACGTCATGGGTCCTTACCACATGTCCAACCCGTGATGTGCCAGGACCGTCATGGGTCCTTAAGGGGTTAAGGACCATTTTGATCCGTTCTGACGCGCCAGTACATGTGACCTGTTATGCGTACCGGCGCACTGCACTGGGGTCTGAGAGAGACCGCTCCAGTCTTGGAGCTGTCAGTTTCAGACCCCATTGTTACTTACAGCGTTCCTGGAGCAACGCTGTAATTAAAATGTATGCGACGTGGTATGGCAGTCACCGGTTCTTATGGCAAAAAATGTACGACGGCCAAAGTACGTCACATGTTCCTTAAAGGGATAGTAATGTTTCATAATAAAAGCAGCTCTAATTAATCATCATAGTATTTGGTCCATGGAGAGTGTTATTTCAATACTGTCAGAGTTGTAGTTCAAGAGTAATTCAATGACAAAGTATCCACCTCCCACCCCTTTTACTGATGTAACACTGATCACCTCAAAGCAGCAAGACTGTCCGGATGGATCGCAGAGAGGGACTATCTTCAGTGATCATAAGGACAAATCTGAAAAACCTGTCAAGGGGGGGCAGGGTTTTCCTTATGGTCACAGTAAAAAGACCGTCCCTTGCTTTGAGCTGTCCGGTCAAGAGACCAGATTCCACATCTGAAGGGAGGTGTCTTACACTAGGGAAAAGGGATGGGAGGGGGAAATGTTATCATTCAATTACTCTTGAACCACAACTCTGACAGTACTGAAATAACACTCTCCACGGTCCAAATACTATGATGATTAATTGGAGCTGCTGTTTTTGTGAAACATTACTATCCCTTTAAGAAATTAATACAGGAACTAAGCACTAAAACTCCTCTGTCTTACCCTTGACTATGCAGGGTATCAGTGGGGCACTACTATAAAAACAGGGTTCCCTCAATAAAGAAAACCAAATATTCATACACAGAGGAGTTATAAAAACCTTTGAGTGACAGAGAGGTATCCAACGCATTGCAACTCAATGCTTTGGATACCTCTCTGGCACTCAAAGGGCTAAAACTGAATATATCCCACACAGCAGTGATTCTCAGCCAGGGTGCTGTGGCACTTTGGTCTGCCATAAATATCCACTTAGGATGCCCCCTTTTGTTCCCCCATAAAGACTTTGACAAATATGTGAATGTTCACTTTAAAATGTATATTTAGAGAAATGAACATGCCCAGTATGCTCGTTTTTATTATTCTGATTGTGAGAGCTTAGAATAGCTATATTTAAATACTTGCAGCCTTCAATGCACCCTTGACAAATGACATATGATGCTTTAGGGGTGCCCCAAAATGTTAGAATACGTGTTAGGTGTGCCTTCAGTAAAAATAAAGATTGAGAACCACTGCCATACTGCATATGCTGGCGATTACTTTTTACTAGCCACTACATATCCTATGGGATATATCTTATCCTAATAAATATCTTATAACCTCTCTGAGTGTATAGATTTTGCCACATCATCTCCAACCAGTCAATGGCTGGAAGCAGATAATGTAATTGTAGTCTCCAACATTTTAAGTACATAATGCTAGCTGGTTCACTATTTCATGGTTGGACTGCTGTAAGGGCAGGACCAATATGATATGCTTTAGGATATTTCCTCTCTATGAAAGGAACTAATGGGCTAAAACAGTTTGCACCCTGGGTAGGACCCCATTCCTATAGAACCTGCAAATTTGTATTGCAGGTTCATTCCTAGTTGAGCATCTCTGACTTTTAATATACATATCACTATGGAAATGTTGCCCACTATTTGGCGACCAACAAAACGGAGCATTTAAAAATGTCGCCTGCATGAAATGAGCGACATCAGAACATTGCCCACATCAAAAGGGTGACATTCTGATGTCGCCGGCTTAAGTGTTTCCATCTGTACCTTAACTCTCCAATAATTATATTCGGCCGCATCACAGTCAAGCTAACAAGAAGAAAAGGACAGACACACTTGACTAGATGAAGTGAAGTGCCGCTCAAAGGGTTAAGATGCATACCCTCAATCTGTGCCTTAACCCTCTGAGTGCCAGAGAGGTTTGCAAACGCAATGCGTTGCAGACCGCTCTGGCACTCAAAGGGTTAAGATGCCCTCTTCCACTCACAAGCTTGCATCAGCATGTCTGCCGCTTCACAGTCACTCTTAAGTGTCGCAAATCTGACAAGGCACAGATGGACACTTAAGCGTGAATGTGAGATTATGCATATTAACCCTTTCAGCGGTACTTCACTTCATCTGGTGCGTCTATCCTTTTCTTCTTATTAGCGTGACTGTGATGCGGCCGAAATTAATTATTGGAGAGTTAAGGCACAGATGGTACCTGCACTTAACGGGCGACATTCTGATGTCGCCCTTTTCATGCAGGCGACATATTAAATGCAACGTTTTTTTGGTCACCAAATAGTGGGCGACATTTCAATAGGATACCATGCTGCCTACTCCTGGGTTAACCCTTTGAGTGCCAGAGGGATACGGAACGCATTGCTTTGCAATGCGTTCCGTACTCCTCTGGCACTCAAAGGGTTAAAGAACATGCATTCTAAAATACAATATACTGTTAGGCCCTGTTTACGGGCAACAAACAAGTAGCATTTTTAACTTTGAGTTACAGCAGAAGAAAATGTAGCAACTGTTCAAACAGGCAACCATCCCAACCTGCCGCAATTTTGATGCGTTCAGCACAGAATTTACCAAGTTTCAGCATGCCTGATCCGCAAAGTGATATACAGGGCCGCTGTACAGAGAGCAACCACAACCGACACTGGAGTTTGTCATGCTCTTTGCAACCTCCAATGGCTGGCCGATCCACATGGACATCAAAGAATAATATATAACACAAAAAACAAGAGGGAGGAGAGGATCAAAGTATTGTCATTTACAGTATAAAATATTCCTCAATGAAATGGATAAATACGGGAATCCCCAGACCAGTGCACCATTAGTATACAGGCAGGGGCGGATTGTAGGGGAATACCAGCCCGGGCATTTTTATTTTTTTTTTATTTATTTATTTATTTATTTTTTAAAGCAGCCCACTAGCTGGTGTTATATATATATATATATACAGCCATTAGTGGAAAGCACTCACTCCTAAATCAAGCTTCTGCCCAGGTGCACAATCCCATATCAAAATACAAAGTTTAAACAGAAGAGGCAGCACCAGTGGGTCTTTTTACTCAGCAATAAACATTTATTTGAGCAACAGAAACCGTCAACGTTTCGGTCCACGCAGGGACCTTTCTCAAGGCGTCTTGAGAAAGGTCCCTGCGTGGACCTTAACGTTGACCGTTTTTGTTGCTCAAATAAATGTTTATTGCTGATTAAAAAGACCCACTGGTGTTGCCCCTTCTGTTTAAACACATATATATATATGCAGCCTCCAGCACGACATCTCTATTGACACCCCCTTGTGGTACCTGTGCGGCATGGGAGAGCAGGCACCAGGATATTAAGTCATATCCTGGCGCTCTGCATTAACAAGAAACACGAGGGCTGTCACAGAGAGTGCCTGTGCCGGTGGCAACACAGACCTCTCCTTCAAAATATCGTGAAACGGTGAGGTGAGATCCTCTGATCTCCCCCACCGCCCCATGATCTAGCCGCCCACCGGGGGATGCCCGATCCCCCGATAGCACAATCCACCCATGTATACAGGTCTAAAAGCCAGAGGTGAATCTGAATATAGATCCTTCCTGTAATGGGACCACACACATAGGCACCACCGATGTCGTGATAGATATTGACATCAATGGAGATAGGAAGAGCAGACCAGCAGAAATTGAAGTAGTTTATTACAAAAATCTATAATTTACACCTCGACATGTTTCGTGGTCACACTGAAAACACTTCAGGAGGAAATATAAAATATTTTTTTTATATTTTTTGTTTCCTCCTGAAGAAGTGGTGTGACCATGAAATAGGCGGAATAAGTTTAGGTGTATTTTATAGTTTGTTGTAATAATGTACTTCGATTTTTGCTGGTCTGTTCTTCATATCTCCTCGGTGGTGGCTATGTGTGTGGTCCCGTTGTGGTGAGGCTCTATATACATAGTCACTGCTGGCTTTTACACAGGTATACTAATGCTGGACCAGTCTGAGGATTCCCTTTGCATATTTACCCACGTCATTGAGGAATATTTTATACTGTACATGACAATACTTGGCTGCTCTCCTCCCGCTTGTTTTTTTTTTCAGTTGCATGTTCTGAGGACGGCTTTGTGTGAAGGATTAAAGAGACAGAAATGTCCCATAAAAAATTATGCTTGTTTTGTAGAGGGTTAAAAAAATAAGATATTTGGCACAAATCCTATTTCTCAAACCGCTATGGTTTGAGAGATATTCGTTTGTAAAGTTTTCCTTTTCCTGCTGTCAGTTGTAAAGCCGACAGCAGGAGATTGGAGTCTTGCGACTCGAGGAGGCTCTTCAACAGAGCCGAACTCGCGTTATTTAAAAAGAACTACTTCATGGGAATGGTCTACAAAGTGTGCTTGCAAACCAATGAAGTCATTGTTTTTAATTAACGCAATTTCGGCTCTGCTGCAGAGCCGCCGGCTGGTCCCCGGCCCGGGATTTCCTGCTGTCAGCACAGCGCTGATGTCAAGAGAAGGGGAGGGATGAGCTTTAAATACCAATATCTCTCAAACTGGTTTGTATCTCAAGCTTGGTTTGTAAGCACACTTAGTAGACCGTTCCAGTGAAGGATTTTTTTTCCAATAAAGCGATCTCGGCTCTGCTGCAGAGCCGCCGGGTGGTCCCAGGACCAGATTCCCCTGAGCACTAACGTCAGGGAAAGAGAAGGGATGGGTGAATTTTAAATACAATTAGCTCTCAAACCGTAAAGGTTTGAGAGTTGGCACTGGGGGCAATTTGTGTATTTTTTTAATGCCTACAACAGTGCTTTCCAAACTGTGTGTTGCGACACGTTAGTGTGTCGGCTGCAGTGTGTAGGGGTGTCACAGGCAAAGGTGCCATTTACACAGCACGAGACTGTCATCCAACCCAAGCACAAGCTACACTGAGAGCGGAGATAAAATACTACTACTTAATGGTCGCATTTACACAGAGGGAGATTGCCTCCGTGTGCTGCATACAGCTGGAGCACCACAAAAGATTTGTAACAGCTGGAATACCTCCGTGTGCTGCATACATAATATGTATGCAGCACACAAAGGTACTCCAACTGTTACAAATCTTTTGTTGTTTCAGCTGTTAAAATCTTTTGAGATGCCACCTCCTCTATACCTCTGCCCTCTCTTTGGGCTGCCAGGCTGGAGTGTCCCTGTGTGCCGAGGCTGCCTGTCACACGACTGCTGCTTCTGCTTGTGGCACCGATGAGACAGGAAAGACAGAATTATGCGCTATGTAGTTACTAATGCGACATGAGAATCTTGCACTTACATGTAGCACAACATTCTCATGTCGCCCTTTTAAAACCACACGACATGCTTAATGCCTTCCACAGTATGAATGAAAGGTTTTCATAAGATATGTTGTGTCCCCATACATCTTCTTATTACAATTTATATATGTGTCTGTATCTCTTATAAGGGATTATTAGCTTAAACTCCGGTTTGCTAGCAAAACTGAATTACTGTGTCACGAAATGATGCATGTCTAAAAAGGGTGTCACAAACATGAAAGGTTTGGAAAGCTCTGGCCTACAAGATGCAGATATTTAAATTTGAACACTTGTAGGTAAAATAAGTGATTAAACCATCTAACAACAGACAAATTAACAGCTTGTGAAAATTACACAGCAATGTAATGTCCATTCAGCTGTAGTAATTTTTTCTATGACATCATAACATGACAGACCTGTTTTTGCACCCTGTTACACCACATGTATGCAGCAAGACAGTATAAACATCATGTTTTTAAACAAAACAGGCATGTCTGGAATGAATGGCTCTATTGCTGCATTAGCTGTTTCTCTGAGCCAAAAATATTACAGGTAGACGTAGAAAAAATATATATAATATACTTATATTACCTAGTAAAAAGAGTAAATTGCACGTGTTTATATAAAGAAAAATAGAAGACCAGATAATTATACAAATACGCTCAAAAAGTAAATGTTTCACACAAATTGCCCCATTTGTACCATGTCGCTGTGTAAAATGGCTGGCATGCTTTTCATGCGTAGCCAAGGATGGTGTGGAAATTTGGCCAGTTCATCTTTTGTAAATTTCATTCATACAAAAAAATATTAGGTGTCTTAAATATAACATCATCTTTCCATTTAACCCTTTGAGTGCAAGAGGGGTACGCAACGCATTGCTTTGCAATGCGTTGCGTACCCCTCTGGCACTCAAAGGGTTAAAGAATATTGACATTATTATTATATAACATCAGCTTTATGTGAAACAATGACAGTATAAAAAATGTCATGTTAAATTCCATGTACGGTACCACAGTAATGTGTACTTATTTATTTTCATAAAAGGTTTCTGACAACAGCAACTTTTTGGAACCCTGGGTGCCCATGGTGCTGGATTTTTTCTACCCCTGACCAATGTTGGCACATATCTGCCAACATTCCAAAACCATTTCCTGGATCACTTACCCCCTGGGAAAGCACATGGCAGTGTGTGAGCAGTGGTCCATCAAACTGTGTAGCGTGGCTCCAGAGGAACAGATTTAAAGGGATAGTAATGTTTCAAAATAAAAGCAGCTCCAATTAATCTTCATAGTATTTGGGCCATGGAGAGTGTTATTTCAATGCTGTCAGAGCTGTAGTTCAAGAGTAATTCAATGATAAAGTATCCCCCTCCCGCCCCTTTTACCTAGTGTAAGCCACTTCCCTTCAGATGTGGAATCTGGTCTCCTGACTGGGCAGGTCACAGCAAGGGACAATCTTCTTACTGTGATCATAAGGAAAACCCTGCCCCCCTTGACAGGTTTTTCAGGTTTTTCCTTATGCTCACTGGAGATTATCCCTCTCTGTGATCCATCCGGAAAGTCTTGCTGCTCTGAGGTGAGCAGTGTTACATCAGTAAAAGGGACGGGAGGGGGATACTTTATCACTCAATTACTCTTGAACTACAACTCTGACAGTATAGAAATAACACTCTCCATGGCCCAAATACTATGAAGATTAATTGGAACTGCTTTTATTATGAAACATTACTATCCCTTTAAGGACCATGTGACGTACTTTGGCCTGCATTCTTACACCAGAATAGACATTACTCACATGTAAAAGCTACAAGAAATAATTTAAATCAGCGATATTAAAATAGGGGAAGCTAATAGCTTATCAAACTTTGAATTAAATACACATAAAAAATGGGGTTAACATTAAATTGCAAAACCAGGGAGAACAGAATCCAGGAACAAAGAGCCAAAACCAGGGACTATAGAGATAAATCTGGGCTAGTTAACAGGTCACTCACCCACTCCTCTGGGTAGTTCTTCAGCCTCGCTCCAGTGTAATCCCCAGAACACGGCAGGTACGATATATCCGCCATTCCCAGGGAATAGGCTCCGTCGTCCATGGGTCTCTGCTTCCCCAAGCCAGATCGAGCGGCAACACCAATGTACGCTGTGGTTTACATAAGGCAGACAGCAGTACAGCCTCCCACTAAAAAAGTAGCAGTACAACGACAGACACCATCAGAAGACTATTAACACTGTAAGAACCAAAGGGGTGTGCAGCACAAAGCTTTACAAGCAAAACTGAGAGATTTGTGAATGGGGTTCAGTCAACAGTGAGTAGACAAGAATCCCAGGCATTAGCGTAAGATATAGGCTATAACACCAACCCAGTCTGGGCTAGGGGAAAGAGAACACCACTTAACCCACTGGATGTTAGACAGGTCTCTAAAGCATTGCTTTGCAATACGGTGAAGACCTCTCTAGCTCCCAATGGGTTAAAGGGAACTTATCCCCTAAAAGCAACTTTGTGATTTGGAAAGAGCTTTCAAAATGTAATATTTAATTAGTGAACAGGTTTTTGAGTTATTTAGGTGTATAAGTGGTAATTAGCCCTTTGCAATTCACTAGACACCTCTCTGGCACTCAAAGGGTTAAGACATGCTGTTCAGACACTTCCTGTCTTATCCCTATATTACCTCCTCCACTCACTGACACTGCTCAGCAATGCATTACCCACCTCTCCTAGCACTGACTTCCTGTCTTATCCCTGCATTACCTCCCCCACTCACTGACACTGCTCAGCAATGCATTACCCACCTCCCCTAGCACTGACTTCCTGTCTTATTCCTACATTACCTCCCCACTCACTGACACTGCTCAGCAATGCATTACCCACCTCCCCTAGCACTGACTTCCTGTCTTATCCCTACATTACCTCCCCACTCACTTACACTGCTCAGCAATGCATTACCCACCTCTCCTAGCACTGACTTTCTGTCTTATCCCTACATTACCTCCCCACTCACTGACACTGCTCAGTAATGCATTGCCCATCTCACCTAGCCCTGACTTCCTGTTTTATCTCTACATTACCTCCCCCACCACACACTTACTGACACTGCTCAGCAATGCATTGCCCACCTCCCCTAGCACTGACTTCCTGCCTTATCCCTACATTACCTCCCCCCCCACTTACTGACACTGCTCAGCAATACATTACCCACCTCCCCTAGCACTGACTTCCTGTCTTATCCCTATATTACATCTTCCACTCACTGACACAACCTTTTCAGTGCTGGGAATGTGGGCAACACATTGCTGAGCAGTGTCAGTAAGTAAGGGAGGAAATGTAGGGATAAGACAGGAAGTCAGTGCTAGGGGAGATGAACAAAACAGCAGTGTCAGTGAGTGGGGAGGTAATGTAGGGATAAGACAAGTAGTTCTAGGGGAGGTAGGCGATGCATTGCTGAGCAGTGTCAGTGGGTGGGCGGGGTTATGTAGAAAAGGAACAGCACCACCTTTTGGCAGAAATAGAAAACTGTAGTTAAATTACAAAAAATGTGAGCTGTAATAACTTTTGAATTAAATCTCCCAGCAGTGGTGGAACCCTTCCATTACTTTGCAGGAAAATACATATTGTATACAGTGTGTTTTCATAAAAGTGTTATTTCTCTTTTAAACCCTTGGATACCACCCCAGACCCAAATAGTTAACTGTGCTATTCCATATTCTTTCCTACTATCACAATTTTGGTTTGAATACTTTATCTGGAAATTAAGGGGTTAAGCCCTTGAATGCAAGATGGGTATGCAATCCATGGCTTCACAACGTGTTGCGTGCCCCACTGGCAATCAAGGGGTTAAAGGGTAGAAAAGACTTCTTCAGTGGTGCCCATTCTTATTTCACTGAAAGTGGATCTGTCACTTTAAGACAAGTGTAGTTAGTTTTAGCCTGTTATGGACTAGAGGAATGCGCATTACCTTGCACATACATCTCTAGTCCATAAAAGGTAAACCCTTTGAGTGCCAGAGGGGTACGCAATGGTTAAAGAGAATTAAAAGGATAGTATTGATAGATTTTTACAAAAATTAATACAGTAAAATCTCGGGTATAATACGCACAATTTTATCCCACTTCAAGGGGGCGGTGAATGGAAGCATGCCGCCCGCAGGGAATATTGACATGGGTTATATGTTGCCTGCTAATGGGGAAAATGCGGGGACTTGAATTTTGACGTAAGTAAATGGTATTTTAGCAGCGGATAGCGCCGGGGGAGGGAGGGAAGGGATCTGGAAGGCTTAATTTATTTTCTTAAGAGGGGAAAATAAGGGTGCGTATTATACATAGGCACTCTTGTTTTCCCCTAAAATCTTGGGCATAATATACACCTGCGTATTATACCTGAGATTTTACTGTATTTTAGATATTAAAACCATGAATAGAAAGACTGAGAGATTGAAGCATGTACAGTTTGGGTTTCCCAGAAGTCTGCCTTCTAGCTGAGAAAAGCACAATCCAGTCCCAGGACCATCCTGCAGCTCTTCAGCAGAGCAGAGCTGGCTCTATTTAGAATTAAATACTTCACTGGAATGGTCTATAAAGTGTGCCTGGTGTGCAAGCACACTTTGTAGACCGTTCCAATTAACCCCTTAGTGACGGCCGCGTGCAGACACGGCCGTCACTTAACGCCCGTCTAACATTTTTTTTTTTTTTTCTAAAAGAATCCGGAGTCCCCGAACGGCGTGCAGCCGCGCGGGGAGCCGGATTTCCGGGACGTACATGTACGTCCTCTGTCACTAAGTGACAGCCACACAGGACGTACATGTACGTCCTGTGTCGCGAAGTGGTTAAGTATTTCTTCCTACATCGTTCTATGTCGGCTCTGGTGAAGAGCTGCAGGACGGTCCCACAACCGGATTGTGTTTTCTGAGTTAGATGGCAGACTTCTGGGAAACCCAATCTATACATGCTTCAATCTCTCAAACTATAAAAGTTTGAGAGATGGGACATAGCTCTTTCTATTTATGGTTTTAAAGGGATAGTAAAGTCCCAAAAAAAGTATCCTCTAAATGGTATCTGCAATAAAAAACACTTAATGCGCTTAATCCTTTCTCTCAAATAGTTATGGTGTGAGAGATATAATAAAATAAAGACCTCCGGTCCCTCCCTTTTGTGCCTGACGAGATGTAAAGCTGTCAGAGGCAGAATCCGGTCGCCCGACTGACGGCGGCTCTTCAGGAGCGCTGACATCTACATATCCTATATAATAATTCGCTAAGTTGTGTGTAACGCCCGACATGCGCAGTAGACACTGCTGCTCGTGCGGCAGTCATGCGCAGTACAGACTGCCCGCGCCGCGGCTGATACAGAGCTGGGTGCTCCGAAGGAGCGTCCAGCTCTGTATCAGCAGTGGCGCGGGCAGTCTCTGCCGCGCGTGACTGCCCCGCGACCGGCTGCCAGAGGCACTGTGGCCCGTGTAACGGGCTCTTCAACTAGTCTAACTATAATTACTTCATCGGTATGGTCTACATGTGCCTGGCTTGCAAGCACACATTGTAGACCATTCCGATGAAGTAATTATACTTAGACATCTATATGACAACGCTCCTGAAGAGCCGCCGTCTGGTCCCGGAAGCAAGATCTCATGATGTCCGCTATACAGTGGACACATGAGAAGGGGGAGGGAGCGGAGGTCTTTATTTTATTACTTCTCTAAAACCATAACGGTTTGACAGAAACAATTAAGCACATTAATTTTTTTTTATTGCAGTTACCATTTAGAAGATACTTTTTTGGGACATTACAATCCCTTTAATGTCTACAATATTATTTTTGTTAAAAATCTAGCAATATTATCCCTTTAAAAACTGCCTTTATATACTGGTGGCCACAGTCTGCTACTTTATGCTTATTAGTTAGGACAAGAGGCCATAGTCTAAAACTAGAGGGACAGAGGATGTAATGTAAGAAGATTTTACTTCACTGAGAGGGTGGTAGATAAGTGGAATAGCCTACCAGCAGAAGTGGTAGATAAGTGGAATAGCCTACCAGCAGGGTGGTAGAGGTTAATACAGTGAAGGAATGTAAACATGCATGATAGATACTAGGCTGTAGTGAAGCAAATAAGGTTTGACGTTTTTACAGTAGGAAAATGGGCAGACTAGATGGACTGAATGGTTCTTATCTGCCGTCACATTCTATCTGTGCTGGGCCAGTATCGCAACATCCAGTGAAATTAATGAGTTTAGGCAGAGTCCACACATTGGGAGCATTTCTAATAGCACAGTAAGAGGTAAGTTTAGTCTTGAATAGAGTGATTTGCATAATATGCATGGAATAGCATAAAGTTCCACACTGGGCCACCAAATAATTTCTCCACCAATTTACTAGTTTAAAGGGATAGTAATGTTTCACAATAAAAGCAGCTCCAGTTAATATTCATAGTATTTGGGCCATGGAGAGTGTTATATCAATACTGTCAGAGTTGTGGTTCAAGAGTAATTGAATGATAAAGTTTCCCCCTCCCGTCCCTTTTACCTAGTGTAAGCCATCTCTTCTCAGATGTGGAATCTGGTTGCTAGACTAGACAGATAACAGCAAGGGACAATCTTCTTGCTATGAGAACAATGAAAACCCTGCCCCCCTTGACAAGTTTTTCAGGTGTTTCCCTTATCTTAATTGAAGATTGTCCCTGTCTGCAGTCTACCTGGGCACTTCCCTTCTGCTCTGGCTGAGAAGTTACATCAGTAAAAGGGGCGGGAGGGGGATACTTTGTCATTGAATTACTCTTGAACTACAACTGTGACAGAATTGAAATAACACTCTCCAAAGTCCAAATACTATGATGATTAATTAGAGCTGCTTTTATTATGAAACATTACTATCCCTTTCGAAGCGGAACTATCAACATCATAACATTGCCCCCTAATCCAATACGAATATAGCGATAGGTAAAGACATACTTCTATTACGCTGAATAAGTCCGCGTTATTGAAGAACACCAACTTCTCCTGTAGGTATCCACTGCACAGAGCTTGCAAGAGAAGCTCTGTGCGCCTGTGCCTTCAGCAACTTCTGTTACCTTAAGGTAACCAATGAACGTCACCAACAATCTGGGCAATGAATGGGACAGACCGCGCACGCTCAGAGGTACCTTTCCTCTAAGATGTCTGCTCTGTTGTCCACTGGTGGCTGCAGAATAAGATGGATTATTTCAATAATGAGGTCTTATTCAGCATAATAGAAGTATGCGTTTGCCGATCTCTATATTAGTACTGGATTGCAGGGCAATATTATGATGATGATAGTTTCGCTTATAGGCAGAGTTTAATATCTGTAAAACAAACGAAAGTTGTTTTAGGGTGACAGTTCCATGTTAAACTCCCATGAGTATAAATATAAAACTTTAATGTCAGCAAAGCAAGCTAAATTAAAGCAGGGGTGTCCAAGTTTGATCCTCAATAGCTATCAACGGTCCAGGATTTAAACCGTCGAGTTCTAGAGAGGTTGGCTATCTCTCTGGCACTCAAAGGGTTAAGGATTTCCCCAACTGAGCACAGATGGGTCAATCAAAATGAATGATCCACTGATGAACTCACCTATGCTTAAAAGGTATAGCAATATGTAAAAATATATATAGTGTAGGGTTATCTTCCCGAATAAAAGAAGGCCACTCCCATTGCTAAGGTGCAGCCGCGAGGGGACCCCTGAATTCGATGACGTGCCAGGACCGTCACTGGTCCTTAAGTGCAGGACAGCCATGATGGTCCTGGCACGGCATTGGTCCTTAAGGGGTTAACTGCCATCTGTGCGGCCGGTTGCTAAGGGGTTAAAGTGACTGAGCCACATGTAGTCCACTTGTGCTCAAGCTGGGATACCCTGATAAAATGCACTGTTTGTAGCCATTGAGAAGCAGTGGCACATCTTATCTTAGTATGTCCACTATTGCACAAGATGTTACACCATCATAATAAAAGTAAATAGTATTTAATAATATTTAACAGTATTGGTGCAAAAAGATATCAGAAGCCAAAGTTAGCTGGCACTGAAGATGGTTAAGCTTTTGAGTGCCCTTTGAGTGCTGAAGAGGTATCCAACTCAATGCAACACATTGCACTCTCAAAGGGTTAAGGAACACAGTGCTTTGCAATGCATTGCACACCCCTAAATTGACCCTCTGTGCTGTTAAGTATCAAGCGGCCAAGGGGTTAAAGAATAACCTGCAATTCCTAGACTATGTTTCCAAAATAAATTCTAATTACCTTGGATTTTGCCTTTGAACTGCCCTGCAACAAAGCAGATTCTAGATCACAGTGTGAGTGCTAGAAGGCTGTGCAATGCATTTACACCTTGCAAGCTCTCAAAGGGTTAATTAAACTCTAATCTGCCTACATAATAGAGAGAGGGGGATGTAAATATAGAATTATTTTCCAAGGAACATTCTCCTAAACAAGAGATCAGACAATATCTCCCAGAGGGACTTGTGAAGGTCACACAGAGCATATCTATGGGTATCACTGTTCAACTCCCAGCACCATGGATCCCTAATAATGGACTCTAGGCAGAATGCGCTATGAAGAGGGGTTCAGCTCTGGAGCAATCCAACTGCACCATAAAAATCCCACCTGATTTAAATGTGGCTTTTAACCCCTGGAATGCTAGTGAGGACTCTAACGCATTGTTTTCGCAATGTATTCTAGAGGTTGAATTGAAATTAAATCAATGAGAATTTAGTGAATTTTATGTCTTCCTTATGGTGCAGTTGGATTGCCCCAGAATGACTACCCCTTTCTTCTATTCACACAGCCTATTATATAGATTGTAGATAATGGCAACTCTAACAGTAGCGCTGGTTGTTTATCAGATCTGGTTTTAAATCCATGGCACACTGTATGCGGCATGACATTATGCATGTGGGATATCCTGGGGGTGGACACGGTAATAATGCTGCTCCCTCTGCAGTGCTGATGTAAGAATGAAAGAGGTGCAGTGAGATGGAAGAAATATTAGTGTTGCCCTGCAGATCACTATAGCCTGTGTCACTGGTGCATAGGAGCATAGCTGGGAAGATCTGAAGCATATAATGTGTACATTTAGCATATGGGAGCGACATCAAAAGAATATATTCATAGACTGGCAAACCCTTGAGTGCCAGAGGCACTCAAAGTGTTAAAGCCTATTTTAGACGCAATTGTTCCCTTAACGATACTAGCTTACCATACAGGAGGTCCCTTCTCCCCTACATATGCAAAATCAACAGCTGCTTTAACATCTCTTTGGGAAGCAGGCATGTCAATCATTGCCTTACAGCTACAAGCAGCTCAAATAATCAAGAGTAGAGTCAGACAGGCAGGGATCCTGCAGAACCTCTTAGGGGGAGGAGAGCTGCCAATCGTGATTCAGCTTCCTAAGAGTAAACCTTTCCAGTGGAAAATATGTGACTGACAGCTCCTTTCAAAGAGTTTCTACAGCAGTTGAGGCATTTTAGCTCATCAAATTTGCTCCAATGTGACTCCCCTGCCATTGTTAGAGTACAACCAGTATCAAAATAGCTGAGGACAACAGGATTAACAATCCAATCTAATGCATCCATCGGCAGCTGGAGAGCCACAAACTGCCTACAGAATATACCAAGATGTCCTGACTCTTGTCACTTTCTGTCCTGGGTAAAGCAGGAGCAGCAACCTGTGGCTTTCTAGCTGCTGTTGGGCTACAACTACCAACATGCTTAGTCAGCTTGTGGACAGCTGAGAATGCTGGGAGTTCCAACCGAACAGCTGGAGAGCCACATGTTGCCTACAATAAGATTAATATTACCATCAGGACACAGAGTCCTGTAAATTATTATTCTGCATAAAACACTGGAGAGCAAACCGTGGCTCTCCAGTTATTGCCAGATTACAACTCTGATCAGGCTCAGGCATATTGTCGCTAGAAGAGGATGAAGGGAGTTGAAACCCACCAACAGCTGCACAGCCACAGGCTAACTACAATAATATTCATATACTTGATACCCCTGAATCCTATCACTTATTGTTTTACTTCTGCAGGAGATAACAACATGTAGCTGTCCAGCTGCTGCTGGTCTACAACCCCCATCATACACAGCCAAGGGAATTGAAATCAAGGGAATTGAAATTTGACAATAGCTGGGGAGTCACAGGTTGCCAACACTAAGCTCGATTGCATCATGAGTCCTGTCACTTATTTCTCTGCCCTGTATAAAGCCAGGGCAGCAACCTGTAGCTCTCCAGTTGTTGCTGGACTAAAAATCTCCTTATCCTCAGCCAGCATGTTGGCAGTTGAGGACAACGGGAACTGCAATCCAATACCAGCTGGAGAGACACAGGTTACTTACAACAAGATTAATTTACCTGACATCTCTGACCCCTGTCACTTATTTATCTACTCTGTAAATATAGGCAGGTGAAGCCTGTGGCTTTGTAGGTGTTGAACTACAACTTTCATATTCTTCAGCCAGCATAAGGGCATCTGAGGACAATGGAAGTTGTAACCCAACAGCTGCAGAGTCACACTTTGTCTACAGTGATTGACTTCACCAGTCTTGTCACGTATTGTTCTGCCCCATGCAAAGCAGATGAGCAACAAGTGGCTCCCCAGCTGAGGACAATAGGAGTTGTAATCCAACCACATGTTGCCTGCAGAAAGACTGTACCAAGATACCCTTCAGACCTGTCACTTATTGTTCTGTACCTTTTAAAGCAGAAGGATCAATCTGTGCTTCGCCAACAACTGTTGGACTACAAGTGCCATCATCCGATAACGGGAGTTGTAGTCCAAGAGCCATTCTGTCAAGTTCTTTGTGTCATAGTAAGCAATGCTATCTGTCTTGTCTCCTACCTCTCTCCGAGCCTCCTCCAGCTGCTCCTACTGCTCAGCAATGTGCTCTAAGCACGCCTCTACTCCTCTCTCCTACTGGAACCTGCCTGCACATACTCATGACGTCACCGGCGATCTGTGGCCATTTTTATTAAGGGCAAGTTCCCTGTATGTCAAATATAGAAGCTGTATGCATGAGGGTCACCTCTAAAATGTATCCCACTGTGTGGAAGTCGTGCAATTAAATGGTAACAGCATTGGCTTGTCACTGACACACGATTATATATTGCATTAGCTTTTTCACTTTAATAAACTTGTAGCTTGTGTATAGTGTGTATTATGGAGCATATTTATCAAGGAAATCATGGAGCAGGGACCATATGCACAGATAATAACTGGAGCATTTCTGAGGCAATCCAGCTGCACAACAGGGAACACAAATAAATTCCCATTGATTTCACTGGGGCTTTTAACCCCTTGAATGCTAGAAAGGTCTGAAATGCATTGCATTTTTTTTGCACTGGAATTACATAATAATTATTATTATTTATTAATATAGCTCCAACTAATTCCGCAGCGAAGTACAATTGGAATAGACATACAGTGGTATTAAATAGTACAATCAAATGTGGAGAACAGAAGGATCAGGGGGGCCCCCTGCTGGTGAGATCTTACAGTCCAGAGGAAGGTAGGTTTGACACAAGAGTAAGTGCTGTTGGTTGTAAGAGCCTCCTGCCGCATGAACTTCCAGTCACTGGGTGGGAGAGAGAGAAGTGGGTGTCATAGCTAGGGTGACCACACATCCTGGAATGCCCTGGACAGTCCCTTATTTGAGGTCCCCCCCCCCCCCACCAGGACAATTAAGAGTCGCGGAATCAAGCAAAGCCAATGTGCCAGTATAGTAACATAGTCTCTCTGGTGCCCTGGTGGCTCGCTGTCAGCGTGATGCTCAGAGCCTAGGTACAGAAACACGCACTATAGCCAGCCAATGAAACATGAGAATCTTTGCACAATAGTCCTCATTGGCTGGGTGGTGCGTGTGAGACAGCGGGGGATGGCGGCGGTACGTCAGCATTGCAAGCCTGTGATGCCTGGATAAAGTGAATGAGGCAGTCTGGGTGCAGTCACAAGTGGAACACCACATCTCCAAAGTAAGAAACTGTTCATAGTTACATGGTCAGCTGCAGAGGCACAGGTTTCATGTATGCAGCGGAAATTTGATCTCCATTGATGGTGTACTCATTTTAGTGTAGGGTGACCACTTGTCCCGAAATGGCAGACTGGAAATGTGATCACCCTAGTTCAGTGGTTCTCAACTCCTGTCCTCAGGACCCACTACTAGACCAGGATTTGATGATTTCCTTGTTAGAACACAGGTGAGTTAATCAATGTGAATGAGCCTCTAATCACCACACTTGTGGTCTAGCAGAGGAATCCATAAGTCCTGGCCTGTTAGTGGGTCCTGAGCACAGGAGTTGGCAACCACTGACCTAGTTGTAGCAAATGTAATTGTGGTGACACTTTGTAGGGTGACCCCATGTTCACATTTTACCTTGGAAGGTCCAACATTTTTAAAGTGTGTTCCGCACCCTCTTCTGAGACAACAAGCTGTCCTGAAATGAAGATTCAGGAACCCCTAGTTCTAAACGCTAGACTACCGGAAGAACTAACCATTGACTACTGTGATAGAAAGGAAAACTTGTGCAGGAATACAAAAAAAAATTTTGTTTCTCATCCTTAGTCCTTTGGGCACAGTAACGTCAGCATTTTAAGAGATCTGTAATGCTGTTTTGTTTTTTTAATACCATCTGGGGAGCCCCTTTTATTTTTCCACATGTTCCAGAATAATCTCTTTGAGAGGTCAGGTGGTTATACTCATATATATTTTCAGGCAAGGGCATGACAAGCAATACATGACCCCAGGAGTATTACAGTTAATATGACTGGTGATCTTTCTTACATTGTCAAAACGATCTGTTAGCTCAGTTGTGCGTCTCTCCTGTGGACAAACTTTACATGTACCCCATGGGTATGATCACTTCAATGCTTCAAATTTTTTATATATCTAAAATAGTAGCTGTATACCAGCATGTCTTTTAGATGTCTGCTTATTCTAAATCCTGTGGATAGTTTGTAACACAATATTCTTTTGATTCTCATCCTCTATCAGGATATGTCAGTTTTTGTTGAAGGGATAGTAATATTTCATAATAAAAGCAGCTCAAATTAATCATCATAGTATTTGAACTTTGGAGAGTGTTATTTCAATTCTGTCAGAGTTGTAGTTCAAGAGTAATTCAATGACAAAGTATCCCCTCCCACCCCTTTTACTGATGTAACACTGCTCAGCCAGATCAGAAGGGAGGTGCCCAGGTAGACTGCAGAGAGGGACAATCTTCAATCAAGATAAGGGAAAAACCTGAAAAGCTTGTCATGGGGGGCAGGGCTTTCATTGTTCTCATAGGAAGAAGATTGTCCCCTTCTGTTATCTGTCTGGTCTATGGACTGCATTCCACATCTGAGAAGAGATGGCTTACACTAGGTAAAAGGGGCGGGAGGGGAACCTTTGCTTGTGAATATCTCTTAAACCATAAAGGTTTGATAGATAAGACTTATATCGTTCTTCATGTTTTTTTAATGCCTACAAAATAAAATAAGATTAAAACGAAGTATTACTATCCCTTTAAGGAAAGTAAAGTTGTTGCACTTTAGTATAAATTCCAGTAGCTTAAAGTGGAATTTTCATCAGCCCCAAATCCTTAATACATTAGCGATATACATAGAAATACTTGTAATTTGCAGTATAGGTTTGGCATAAATAAGAGAGAGAAATAACATAACATAATGACAAGCAGTGCATGTCTAAACTTTGACTACACATGAGAAACACAACTGAGATCATGGATCGTTCTGGCAATGTAAGGAAGATCCCTGGGTATAGTAACGGTAATACACCATATATTGCTTGGAGTGTTCTTGTCCAAAAAGATATGTTGGCATGACCGCCAGACCTCACGAGAAGCTTCTGGAGCTTCTGTGAAAAATAAAAAGAGGTCACCTAGATGCTATAAAAGAAATAAGCAGTACTACAGGTGTATCAAGACTGCACATAAGTATTATGCCTCATTGATGAGATGTTGGGGTTTGGACAATGCACATGTGATCATAAGAGGTGGGAATGCAGAACATGTTCTCTTGAAAAAAGAATACAGGTGGATTTATGTGATAAATATGGTACAACCTAGTGCGGTGGTTCTCAATTGTCTTTTTTGTTCAGAGCACCCCTAACACATGGTCTGTAACTCTCAGGGAACCATTGATAACTTATAGCATACCTCCCAACATTTCAAATTGCCAAAGAGGGACACTTGTGTTTTAGGGGGTGTTGCTGGGGGCGTGGCTGGTGGGTGGGCCATTACCGAGAATTTTTAGGCTGTTTCATGACCTATTGACACCTCCTTGTGTAACGTAATAAATGACTTATAACAAGACCAAAGTATTTTATTTACACAGACTAATGTATAAACACATATACTGACGTTTAAGCAAACAATAATGTGAGTCTTATTGCTGTAGAACAATATGATACACTTCTATACACACCACACAATATCATTTCCTAAAAACAGGGACATCAGGGTGGAAAAGAGGGACAGAGGGATTTGGGTCTAAAAGAGGGACTATCCCTCCTAGTGAGGGACACTTGGGAGGTATGCTTATAGGGCATTTACCAGAGGTGAAAAGAGTGTTCAAATGCATAAATATATATTTACTGTTTGAAGAGCCCGTTACACGGGCCACAGCGCCACTGCCAGCCGGTCGCGGGGCAGTCAAACACAGTAGAGACTGCCCGCACCGCGGCTGATACAGAGCTGGACGCTCCTTCGGAGCTCCCCGCTCTGTATCGGCCTCTTCACGGGAAGTCTCTACTGTGCATGAATGCGATGTTACACACGTTTTAGCGAATTATTATATAGGATTCTTAGGGCTTTCAATCAGAATGAAAAAAATAACATATTGTGCATAATAACACCCCCATAAATATACATTTCAAATGCAACATTTACATTTTTGGGAACTTCTTTATAGAAAAATCGCTGCACCCCTGGTTAAGAACCATTGAACTAGTGAAATGAATGAGTATAGAAGCTTCAATATGTTCTATGAATTCAGCCTTCATCAGTAGTGATTTAAAACTGAATGACCAATTATTCTTATGAGCACTTTCTGTTTAATATTATTTATTTAGTTCTTATGAATAATTTATTTTCATTTTATATACTGTAGCTGGTTTATTTATACATAAGACAAGATATGTTTTGTGAATTAAATGGAACATCAGCAGTTTCTTTGTAAAATATGGAGGAATTTAGGACCTAGGAGCACAGCACTCCCCTCGTGGGTTTTGTTTTTTCTCCAAGTGTAAATACTTATACACTTGGCGCTCCTTGCTACACCTCTGAAGCAGGCATGACAATACAGAAGCACGCCAGGTATTAACAGGGAGTCACACTTCTTAAAGGAAAATTCGCATCACTGTATCCATACCTCCCAACATTTCAGATTGCCAAAGAGGGACACTTGTGTTTTAGGGGGTGTTGCTGTGGACATGGCTGGTGGGCAGGGCATTATTGATTAATTTTCAGGCTATTTTACTACCTGCTGACACCTCCTTGTGTAACCTAAAACATCCAATACAATAATTCGCTAAAATGTGTGTAACGACGCAGTCATGCACAGTAGAGACTGCCCGCGGCACGGCTGATACAGAGCTGGATAGCCGTGCCGCGGACAGGTCCGGATTTGCCATTAGGCAAAGTAGGCACCTGCCTACAGGGCACACAACCGAGGGGCGCCTGCCATTGGGATTTTTTTTTTTTTTTTAATATTCTTTTAAAAAAAAAAAAAAAAAACTAGCTGCCTCGCTGGCTGCACCGGCACCCACTCCATGTCGCCCTCACATTGCCTGCCCCCCCTTGTCTATTTCTTACCTCCCCGGCAGGACAGGTCTGTGCCTCCTTTGGCACATCATCTCCCAGCACTCTGCAGTCCTGAATAGGAGACCGCACGGGAGCTCCATCAGCTACAAGACTGTGCCAAAGGAGAAACAGATGACAGTTCTCCTACCAGGGAGGTAGGAAATGGACAACGGGGGGAGGAAATGTGAGGGCAACATGGAGATGGTGGGGGCAAGTTGGAGCCGAAGGGGGGCAAGTTGGAGCCAATGGAGGGCAATATGGAGGTGGTGGGGGCAATGTGGAGCTGATGGGGGGCAAGTTGGAGCTGATGGGGTGGGGGGCAATATGGATATGGTGGGGGCAATGTGGAGCTGATGGGGGCAATGTGAGGGTAATGTGGAGCTAATGGGGGCAATATGGAGCTGATGGGGGGCATTGTGAGGGCAATGTGGAGCTGATGGGGGCAATATGGAGCTGATGGGGGCAATGTGAGGGCAATGTGGAGCTGATGGGGGCAATATGGAGCTGATGGGGGCAATGTGAGGGCAATGTGGAGCTGATGGGGGTCACTGTGAAGGAAATATGGTATATGGAGATGATGGGGGCAGTATGGAGCTGATGGGGGCAATGTGAGGGCAATATGGTATATGGAGATGATGGGGGCAATGTGAGGGCGATATGGAGATGATGGTGACAAGCTGGAGCTGATGGGGGGCAATGTGGCGATGATGGGGGCAATGTGAGGGCAATATTGAGATGATAGGGGCAACGTGGAGATTAGGAACATTGTGGAGGTGTCCAGTGCAGATGGCCCACAGGGGCAGGGGGCGCTTCAAATTTCTGTGCCTACAGGCTCCTGAGATGTAAATCCAGCCATGGCCGCGGGCAGTCTCTACTTCGCATGACTGCCCCACGACCGATTGCCAGTGGCATTGTGGCCCATGTTATTGCTGTGGAGCAATGTGTTATATTTATATACACATCACAAAGTCTGCTCTCCTAAAAAGAGGGACATCAGGGTGGGAAAGAGGGACAGAGGGATTTGGGTCTAAAAGAGGGACACTTGGGAGGCATGTTATATCATTAACCTCTTCAGTGCCAAGAACCAATCCATTCTGATTTAAAATCATTTTTTATTGTAGATTTCCACATAAAAAACACATACATTCTTAGCATCATAAACAGATTAATCAGAGGTAATACCAGCAGAGTTGGGAATAGTAGCAGGTCTGTAAACTCCTCCGATCTACGCGTTTCGCACCTTGCAGCACTTCATCATGATCAAAGACAAACAGCTCATTCGTGGTGTTGTACCCCTTGCTCACAAGTGCCTAGAGGGATCAGCTGCATTCACCGATGAGGCCACAACAAGGCCAGGTCTGGGGTTAGCTGCTTCCCTTGTTCAGAGAAGAATTGTCTGGCATCTCGTGGGTGGACTGTCATTTTGGCAGAACCTGTATGATATGTTTCAGAATATGTCTTCTCTGTGTGTGGTGGTTGTAAGCTAAAAGAGATTGCACTCTGGTGGCAGGACACAGTCCCAGTGAGCTTTTGCATATCCCTGTAAGATCATGAGCCTAGCTGAGCCTCTTTGACTTCTCCCACATACACACTAAGCTCCTTCCCACCTGTCACTGAGGATGAAGTCTCCCTTCTCCTCACTCGCTCAAACCTAACCACATGCCCTCTCGACCCAATCCCATCTCAGCTCACCCAAGAACTCTCCCCTCTACTAACTCAAATCCTTACTCACTTATTCAACCTCTCTTTGTCAACCGGCACCTTCCCATCTTCTTTCAAACATGCACTAATCACTCCCATCCTAAAAAAACCCTCCCTGGACCCAAACTCACTGTCAAATTACCGGCCAATTTCCCTACTCCCGTTCGCCTCCAAGCTTCTCGAGCGCCTTGCATATAACCGGCTCACTAAATTCCTCTGCTCCCATTCCCTACTAGATCCCTTGCAATCCGGATTCCGCCCTCATCACTCCACTGAGACTGCCCTCACTAAAGTGGCCAATGACTTGCTCTCAGCCAAGTCAAAAGGCCACTACTCCCTACTCATTCTTTTGGACCTGTCAGCTGCCTTTGACACAGTTGATCACCCACTCCTCCTCCAAGCCCTCCACTCCCTAGGTCTCTGCGACACTGCACTCTCCTGGTTTTCATCTTATCTCTGCAACCGCTCCTTCAGTGTTTCCTACTCCGGCTCCACTTCCCCATCCCTCCCACTGTCTGTTGGTGTGCCTCAAGGATCAGTACTGGGACCCTTGCTCTTCTCAATCTACACTGCTTCCCTTGGAAAACTAATAAACTCCTTTGGGTTTCACCATCATCTCTATGCTGATGACACCCAAATATATCTTTCCTCCCCAGACCTCTCCCCTTCCCTCCTGTCCCGAGTGTCTGACTGTCTGTCTGCTGTGTCTTCCTGGATGTCCTCCCATCAACTCAAACTTAACCTTGGCAAAACTGAACTAATTCTCTTCCCTCCATCTACAACCAGCCTTATCCCAAATATTACCCTCACCGTTAACAACACCTCCATCACACCAACCCCTACAGCACGCTGCCTGGGGGTCACATTTGACTCTGCCCTATCCTTCATTCCTCACATCCAGTCAATCTCCAACTCATGCCGCCTCCACCTCCGCAACATCTCTAGAATCCGACCCTTTCTCACAGAAGACACTACCAAAATTCTAATCCAAACACTCATCATGTCCCGTCTTGACTACTGTAACTCCTTACCAATTGGCCTGCCTCTCACCCGACTAACCCCGCTACAGTCCATATTGAACTCTGCTGCAAGACTAATCTACCTCACTCATCGCTTCTCTAACACCACACCCCTCTGTCAGTCCCTACACTGGCTCCCGTTAGCATACAGAGTAAAATTCAAAACTCTGGTGCTAACTTATACAGCCCTCACTAACACTGCACCCCCCTATATTTCATCTCTCATTTCCAAATATACTCCCGCCCGCCATCTTCGCTCTGCACATGACCTTCTGCTCTCCACAGCTCTTATCACATCCTCCCACTCCCGCCTACAGGACTTCTCCCGTGCTGCACCTGAGCTGTGGAATTCCCTCCCCCGCCCCATCAGACTCTCCCCCAGCCTTCAAATCTTCAGACGCTCCCTGAAGACTCACCTCTTCAGGGAGGCCTATCAACTGCCTCCATAAACATCATCACCAAGATTCACCCCTTGCACGGACTACTGCACTCAACGGCACTTCTCACTCCCACCCACTGACTGGCAGTTCATGTGGCAGGAGGCACTTAAACGCAATAGCACTTACTCCTTCTGTATCAAACCTACCTTCCTCTAGACTGTAAGCTCTCACGAGCAGGGCCCTCTGATCCTCCTGTTCTACACATCTGATTGTACTATTTAATACCTCTGTATGTCTATTCCCAATTGTACAGCGCTGCGGAATTAGTTGGCGCTATATAAATAAAGAATAATAATAATAATTCTCTATATTTGCAAATTTCTCTTAGGATTAGTCACCCAAAGGGTAATGGAGGAATCCAGACATAGACCCCTTGCTCACAAGTGCCTTGAGGGATCAGCTGCACCTCACTGACAAGGCCCAATAAGGCTGAAACGTACGCCTGGGGTTAGTTGTTTCTCTTGTTCAGAGAAGAATTGTCTGGACTGTCATTTTGGTAGGACCTGCATGAAATGCTTCAGAATATTTCTACTCTGTGTATGGAATTTGTGAGCTAAAAGAGGTTGCACTCTGGGTGCGAGGACACAGTCCCAGGAGCTTTTACATACCCTTGCAAGCTCATGAGTCTAGTTGAGCATCTGTGACTTCTATTTCTATGAAAAAATTGCTCTTAGGCTTAGCCACCCAAAGGGTAATGGGGGAATCCAGATGTGGACACCTTGATCACAAGTGCCTAGAGGGATCAACTTCACCTCACTGACGGGGCACAACAAGGCCAAAACGTACGTCGGGGGTTAGCTGCTTCCCTTGTTCAGAGAAGAATTGTCTGGCATTTCGTGGCTGGACTGTCATTTTGGCAGAACCTGTATGATATGCTTCAGAAGATTTCTTCTCTGTGTATGGTACATGTGAGATAAAAAAGATTGCACCATGGGTACAGGACACAGTCCTAGTGATCTCTTTGCATGGCCTTGCAAGTTCATGAGCCTAGTTGAGCATCTCTGACTTCTTCTATCTATATTTTAAATCACTAGCGACCAATAATCTTCCTGATCTTATCCAAAGACTTGGAAATTCAAACTACCCAATAGGATCCACACTCCCTTCCATTCTTAAATCAAAAGCTCTTTAAAGGCAAAATATCGAAACACGAAGATCGGAGGAGTTACAGACTTGCTAGTATTCCTAGCTCTGCTAATATTACCTCTGATTAATCTGTTTATGGTGTTAAGAAGGTACATGTTTTTTATGTGGATCTCTAGAATGAAAATGATTTTAAATGAGAATGGATTGATTCTTGGCACTAAAGAGGTTAATGATATAGTGATTCAAATTTTCTTGAAGAAGTGTTACTACGTTGAAGTATTAAGGGAAAACTTCTTATATGCACTCTATAAAAGATCTCAGGTGAATATTATACAGAGTTTACAATTATTTATTTTTTAATTAGTCACTGAGTCTGAAGTGGATGTGTGGTCAGTGCTTTAAAATGGAGCCACGTTTTTTTGACCTGTTACATATTAGCTGGGAGCCCCCAACCTTTGTTATTTGTTGTGGGAACCTCCAGCTGGAGAATCAGGTATGAGGGGCACCCTTAACTGGCTTTATCTTTTTTTCAGTCAGGGGAATTCATTTAACCCTTTGAGTGCCAGAGGGGTACGGAACGCATTGCTTTGCAATGCGTTCCGTACCCCTCTGGCACTCAAAGAGTTAATTCCCCACCACCACCACCACCAGCAATTAATTTTATTTAAAATTCAGATGTGTCAGAGTCGCTAACAATGTGATCACACATGGGTTGTAAAGCCTAATATACAACAGAGGGAGAATGAGGTTAACCCTTTGAGTGCCAGAGGGGAACACAAGCAATGTGTTACGTACCCCTCTGGTCAGAGGCGAAGGAACCCCCACAAATCTGGGGATATAGCATTTTTACTGTCCTGCCCCAACAGCCCCCCTCTGTGTCACTTTGCCCCCCCAGCCCCCTGTATGTCACTTTGCACCCAGCCATGTGTCTGTTTACCCCCACCAGCCCCTCTGTGTGTCACTTTGCCCCCCCAGCCCCCCTGTATGTCACTTTGCACCCCCCCATGTGCCAATTTTCCCCCACCAGCCCGCCTGTGTGTCATTTTGCCCCCCCAGCCCCTCTATAACTTATTTGTAGCATAGCCGAGCGGACCGCGGTAGAGGAGCTTCTGATCCTCTACCCGGTCTGACAGGAAGCTGCTTGTTGTGCTCGGAGAGCAACTTCCTGTCAGACTAGGGTAGAGGATACAGAAGCTCGTCTACCCGCGGTCCTCTCTGCTTGGCCACACTACAAAGATGTGACCAGCAGGAGGGAGCACTGTGCAGTATGCTCCCCTCCTGACGGTCACCCAGAGCCTGCGCCATAGCAAAGGACTTAAAATTATAAGCCCTGGACTAATTTATATACACATATACTGATGTTTAAACAGACATTAGAACTTTATGGTGTTGCAGAAAAATTTTAGTTTGTGCAGTGACATCTTCCAGGGGACATTGGCACCATCCATGAAGATGCACTAGAGACAACTAGAAGCACTTTGTCACTCTCATCTCGGCAACTGGCAGGATAGAAATGATGTTAAAAGGGAAATATAACCCAGGAATTAGTGTCTCTTAACCCTCTGAGAGCCAGAGAAAGAGATACAATGCATTGCATCACAGTGCATTGGATACCTTTCGGGCACTTATAGGGTTAACTGCGTCAAAGGAAAGAAGAAGAGGGAAAAATGTTGGTGATTGCTGCACATTATTAAAATGTAACCTCTATTGTAATTATTCATAAAAACATTATTCACACTGCTTGCGAATTTAAATTTTTCAGAAACGCCCAGAGCCTGTACCTTAAAGGGATAGTAATACTTCGTTTTAACTTTATTTTATTTTGTAGACATTAAAAAAACATGAAGAATGATATAAGTCTTATCTCTCAAACCTTTATGGTTTAAGAGATATTCACAAACAAAGTATCCCCCCCCGTTTAGCCAAATCAGAAGGGAGGTGCCCAGGTAGATTGCAGAGAGGGACAATCTTCAATTAAGATAAGGGAAAAACCTGAAAAACTTGTCAAGGGGGCAGGGCTTTCATTGTTCTCATAGGAAGAAGATTGTCCCATGCTGTTATCTGTCTGGTCTATGGACTGCATTCCACATCTGAGAAGAGATGGCTTACACTAGGTAAAAGGGGCGGGAGGGGAAACTTTGCTTGTGAATATCTCTCAAACAATAAAGGTTTGAGAGATTAGACTTATATCATTCTTCATGTTTTTTTAATGCCTACAAAATAAAATAAAGTTAAAACGAAGTATTACTATCCCTTTAAATATTTGAAATTTATGTTCTTCTTGATTGTAATCAAACCAATATTCTCTATATTATTTTTAACCCAGGTGGTAGGAATTATCTTCCCATACCAGCGTGTCTCATGGTATCCTTGCTATGTTTATATTGTGTGTTTTTTGTGTATGTAATTGGACTGGGACAGATGGATCATTCTCTAGTCCTGTAATTTTTCCCATAGTATGGCCAGCTATAACTTCCATATTGATTACTTTCATAAGGTACAGGCTCTGGGCGTTTCTGAAAAATTGAAATTCACAAGCAGTGTGAACAATGTTTTTATGAATAATTACAATAGCGGTTACATTTTAATAATGTGCACCAATCACCAACATTTTTCCCTCTTCTTCTTTCCTTTGACAAAGTTAACCCTATAAGTGCCCGAAAGGTATCCAATGCACTGTGATGCAATGCATTGTATCTCTTTCTCTGGCTCTCAGAGGGTTAAGAGACACTAATTCCTGGGTTATATTTCCCTTTTAACATCATTTCTATCCTGCCAGTTGCCGAGATGAGAGTGACAAAGTGCTTCTAGTTGTCTCTAGTGCATCTTCATGGATGGTGCCAATGTCCCCTGGAAGATGTCACTGCACAAACTAAAATTTTTCTGCAACACCATAAAGTTCTGTCTGTTTAAACATCAGTATATGTGTATATAAATTAGTCCAGGGCTTATAATTTTAAGTCCTTTGCTACTAGCCAGACCTGAAAAGTTACTTACCACTGCAAGCCAAAACATACCCACCAGGGCTAAATTTCTACTCGTCAGGGCTAAATTTTCACTCTCCATTGGCTAGAGTTGAAATTTTGAGCCCTGAATTAGTCTGTGTAAATAAATACTTTGGTCTTGTTCTAAATCATTTATCCAGTTACACAGAGGTGTCAGTAGGTCATGAAATAACCTAAAAATTATCGGTAAAGCCCTGCTCAACAGCCACGCCCCTAGCCACGGCAACTAAAAGTAAAGTGTTTCCCTTTGGCCATTTGAAATGTTGGTAGTTATGGAGACAGAACTATCGCTTGACTGCAGTGACAGAAAGCCACACGTGCTGGGCTACATGAAAATGGCCCCACACAGTCTGAAACACTAGAGGGAGAACTGAGCCCCATTTCCTGACCACAAACAGGGCCCGTAGCACCAATTTTTGTAGCATAAGGCTACCTAGGGTAGCCCTGCTCATGTCCCTTTCTGTCTCAGTGGACAATGGGCAGTCCTCTCTCTAGTGTTTAGAAATATGGGCTCAGACCTAGACCCTTGACTAGATTCGAAAAGCTTATCCGGTCATGCCGAACGAAGTTCAGATCCCTTTCCACCTGTTACAATTTGCTCAACTCCCCATCTGACGAATCTAAACTATACTTCTTGAGACAGTGGGAGGGAGAGCTGTCCGGGACATTGGACAATGAACAATGGTCTCTTATTTTTAGTAATAACTACAAATACGCACGGGACTCGGCTACTAGAGAGATGAATTATAAACTTTTCACTAGATGGCATATCTCCCCTCTGCGCTTGTCCTACCTCCCTCATCTAGACACTCCTAAGTGTTGGAGATGCGGTGACTAGTGTTGAGCGAGCACCCCGATGCTCGGGTGCTCGGGTGCTCTGACCGAGCACCCCCTGAGGCTCGAGTGCTCGGCCGAGCACCCGAGCCCCATTGACTTCAATGGGGCGACACGAGCATTACACCAGGCACCCCCTGCTCTGATGAGGGGAGGGTGCCTGGTCAATGCCCCCCTTCATCTCCGCTATGCCCCCTTCATCTCTGTATGCCCCCTTCATCTCCGCAATGTCCCCCTTCATCTCCGCAATGTCCCCCTTCATCTCCGCTATGCCCCTCTTCCACAATGTCCCCCTTCATCTCCGCTATGCCCCTCTTCCACAATGTCCCCCTTCATCTCCGCTATGCCCCTCTTCCACAATGTCCCCCTTCATCTCCGCAATGCCCCCTTCATCTCCGCAATGCCCCCGTACCTCCAGTCCCTGGTGGTCCAGCGGAGCGTCTTCTGATCTGTGCCTCTTCCGGCACAGATCCCCGCCACCCGAACATGGCGGGAGAGCACATGGCGGTACTCGACGAGTACCGCCATGTGCCGAGCAGAGCGATGCTCGAGCCGATCCGAGCATCGGCCGAGCACGCTCGCTCAACACTAGCGGTGACCTTAAAAGTTCCCCCACACATATGTGGTGGTCATGCCCGAAAATTGTCCCATACTGGGAACAGGTCCTTAGAGTAGTGAATCAGAAACTAAAACTCTCTCTCCCACAGGACCCCTTCTTGTGCTTGTTCTATCATACAGCTGATTTGCATTTGTCTATACCTGCCCACAAGAAACGCCTTCTGGCTATTCTGCTAAACATGGCAAAGTCCCTCATACCCTTATACTGGAAACAAGCGGAGGCCCCACCATTGTCCCTATGGCAGACGAGAGTTTCTGACATCAAACTAATGGAGAGATGCCATGCCATCTCCTCTGCTTCTCTAGACTCTTTTAAGGCTACCTGGCACGATTGGGACGTGTCAGATGGATATGTGAGTAACATTGTACAGACTTCATACCCAATTTGGCATTGGTTGACTTGCAGCTTATTGTTTGACGACGGAACTTATGTGACTTCACTGGACCGCCTAGCTCCCATCTCTTTATCTACCTGCACCCCTCTTCAAGCTTCCATTCTCTATTTCCCTACTTTTCACCTCCAACTTCTATATCGTTCTTCCTCTTCCCGCTCTCTTCTGCTTTCCATTCCTCTCTTGCTTATGTTCCTTAACAATTGGTAGACCTATTCTTAGTTAATTTTAGTGTTGAGCGAGCATGCTCGGCCGATGCTCGGATCGGCTCGAGCATCGCTCTGCTCGGCACATGGCGGTACTCGTACGAGTACCGCATGTGCTCGCCCGCCATGTTCGGGTCTCCTCCCCGCACGTTTTGCGGCTGCTGCGCAGCCAATAAACGTGCAGGGAGGCTCTGACATCGGTGTAATGCCAGCAGCCATGTTGGCTGCTGGCATTACACTGATTGGCTGGCCAGAACCCGTGGTCGGGTGCTGTATAGCACCTGACCATCGAGTTCGGCTCAGTCTTAGCCAGGGAGAGCTGAGGATAGGAAGGGAAAGGCAGTGTAGGGAGGAAAAAAACCAAAATTGTGAAAAAAAAGAACCAAAAGTCCTTTTTAGGACTACTGTGTGTGGGGGCAGCAGGTTATATTGTGTGGGGGAAAAAAAAAAAAAAAAAAAAAAAAAAAAAAAAATATTCTGTTTAGTGTGAAAAGTTGCAGATTAGAGCACATTCTGTTTAGTGTGCACAGTTGCAGATTAGAGCACATTCTGTTTAGTGTGCAAAGTTGCAGATTAGAGCACATTCTGTTTAGTGTGCAAAGTTGCAGATTAGAGCACATTCTGTTTAGTGTGCAAAGTTGCAGATTAGAGCACATTCTGTTAAGTCTTCAAACTAAAATATCAAAGTCACATATTCCATTCAGTGTGCGTCACCGCAGTTTAGCAGCACATTCTGTGTACTGTGCAGAGTTGCAGAATAGGAAGAAATACTGTTAAGTCTTCAAACTAAAATATCAAAGTCACATATTCCATTCAGTGTGCTTCGCCGCAGTTTAGCAGCACATTCTGTGTACTGTGCAGAGTTGCAGAATAGGAAGAAATACTGTTAAGTCTTCAAACTAAAATATCAAAGTCACATATTCCATTCAGTGTGCTTCGCCGCAGTTTAGCAGCACATTCTGTGTAGTGTGCAGAGTTGCAGAATAGGAAGAAATACTGTTAAGTCTTCAAACTCAAATATTAAAGTCACATATTCCATTCAGTGTGTGTCACCGCCGTTTAGCAGCCTATTCTGTGTACTCTGCACAGTTGCAGACTAGGAAGAAATACTGTTAAGTTTTCAAACTCAAATATTAAAGTCACATATTCCATTCAGTGTGTGTCACCGCCGTTTAGCAGCCTATTCTGTGTACTCTGCACAGTTGCAGACTAGGAAGAAATACTGTTAAGTTTTCAAACTCAAATATTAAAGTCACATTTTCCATTCAGTGTGTGTCACCGCAGTTTAGCAGCCTATTCTGTGTACTCTGCACAGTTGCAGAATAGTAAGAAATACTGTTAAGTTTTCAAACTCAAATATTAAAGTCACATATTCCATTCAGTGTGTGTCACCGCCGTTTAGCAGCCTATTCTGTGTACTCTGCACAGTTGCAGACTAGGAAGAAATACTGTTAAGTTTTCAAACTCAAATATTAAAGTCACATATTCCATTCAGTGTGTGTCACCGCCGTTTAGCAGCCTATTCTGTGTACTCTGCACAGTTGCAGACTAGGAAGAAATACTGTTAAGTTTTCAAACTCAAATATTAAAGTCACATATTCCATTCAGTGTGTGTCACCGCCGTTTAGCAGCCTATTCTGTGTACTCTGCACAGTTGCAGACTAGGAAGAAATACTGTTAAGTTTTCAAACTCAAATATTAAAGTCACATATTCCATTCAGTGTGTGTCACCGCCGTTTAGCAGCCTATTCTGTGTACTCTGCACAGTTGCAGACTAGGAAGAAATACTGTTAAGTTTTCAAACTCAAATATTAAAGTCACAAATTCCATTCAGTGTGTGTCACCGCCGTTTAGCAGCCTATTCTGTGTACTCTGCACAGTTGCAGAATAGGAAGAAATACTGTTAAGTTTTCAAACTCAAATATTAAAGTCACATTTTCCATTCAGTGTGTGTCACCGCAGTTTAGCAGCCTATTCTGTGTACTCTGCACAGTTGCAGAATAGTAAGAAATACTGTTAAGTTTTCAAACTCAAATATTAAAGTCACATATTCCATTCAGTGTGTGTCACCGCCGTTTAGCAGCCTATTCTGTGTACTCTGCACAGTTGCAGACTAGGAAGAAATACTGTTAAGTTTTCAAACTCAAATATTAAAGTCACATTTTCCATTCAGTGTGTGTCACCGCAGTTTAGCAGCCTATTCTGTGTACTCTGCACAGTTGCAGAATAGTAAGAAATACTGTTAAGTTTTCAAACTCAAATATTAAAGTCACATATTCCATTCAGTGTGTGTCACCGCCGTTTAGCAGCCTATTCTGTGTACTCTGCACAGTTGCAGACTAGGAAGAAATACTGTTAAGTTTTCAAACTCAAATATTAAAGTCACATATTCCATTCAGTGTGTGTCACCGCCGTTTAGCAGCCTATTCTGTGTACTCTGCACAGTTGCAGACTAGGAAGAAATACTGTTAAGTTTTCAAACTCAAATATTAAAGTCACATATTCCATTCAGTGTGTGTCACCGCCGTTTAGCAGCCTATTCTGTGTACTCTGCACAGTTGCAGAATAGGAAGAAATACTGTTAAGTTTTCAAACTCAAATATTAAAGTCACATTTTCCATTCAGTGTGTGTCACCGCAGTTTAGCAGCCTATTCTGTGTACTCTGCACAGTTGCAGAATAGTAAGAAATACTGTTAAGTTTTCAAACTCAAATATTAAAGTCACATATTCCATTCAGTGTGTGTCACCGCCGTTTAGCAGCCTATTCTGTGTACTCTGCACAGTTGCAGACTAGGAAGAAATACTGTTAAGTTTTCAAACTCAAATATTAAAGTCACATTTTCCATTCAGTGTGTGTCACCGCCGTTTAGCAGCCTATTCTGTGTACTCTGCACAGTTGCAGAATAGTAAGAAATACTGTTAAGTTTTCAAACTCAAATATTAAAGTCACATATTCCATTCAGTGTGTGTCACCGCCGTTTAGCAGCCTATTCTGTGTACTCTGCACAGTTGCAGACTAGGAAGAAATACTGTTAAGTTTTCAAACTCAAATATTAAAGTCACATTTTCCATTCAGTGTGTGTCACCGCAGTTTAGCAGCCTATTCTGTGTACTCTGCACAGTTGCAGAATAGGAAGAAATACTGTTAAGTTTTCAAACTCAAATATTAAAGTCACATATTCCGTGTAAGATGAAGAAGGCGGGTAAAAAGGGACGGGGAAGTGGACGTGATCCTGATAGTTCAGGGCGCGGGTCAGGACGCGGAGAAACTGTGCCTGGTGCCAGAGCACAAGAAAGAAAGACATCCACCATACCTAGCTTCATGTCTAATTTTACAGGGCGTCGCAGGACATCACTCTCGAGGTCCGACCACTGCGAACAGGTGGTCGGTTGGATGACAGCTGATACTGCTTCCAGTCGGTTAAGCACCACCCTGTCTTCCACCAAGTCCACTCTCAGTAGCCAAGAGTCTGGTCAACATAATCCTCACTCTGATCATCCTTCCTCCCACCATACACGGTCTGGTCAAAGAAGTGATCCCACACTGGGATATAGTGAGGAGCTCGTCTCATCACCAATCCTTCATTTGACCCTCTCTCCAAGTACGCTTGCAGAGGAACATGACATCTTGTGCCCTGATTCACAACCTCTAGAGGCTACCCAATCACAAGAAGATGACAGATGTGAACGGCATTTAAGGTCAAAGGAAGTAGTGGATGATGATGATGATGATGAGACACAGTTGCCATTAAATCAACCACTATTTCCGTCTCAAGACCTTGTTGAGGAGAATGTTATACAGTTGTCAATGACTGAGTATGTGGTGGGATCAAGACTTGAGGAGGATGATCAGAGTGAGGAAGTGGAGGAGGACTTGGTGGACGATGAGGTGACTGACCCCACCTGGGAAGGTGTAGAGCCGAGCGATGACAGCAGTCCTGAGGGTGAGCCATCTGCAGCACCGCAACAGGCTGGAAGAGGCAGTGGTGTGGCTACAGAAAGAAGGCGGACCGCACCAAACCGGCCCGCAAATGTTCCACGGAGCACCCCCTTGCGTAAATCTACCTTGCCAAAGGGTAGGTGTTCCGCGGTATGGCGTTTTTTTAAGGAAAGTGCGGACGACAAAAGAATTGTAGTTTGCAACCTATGCCACACCAGAATGAGCCGAGGCATGAACACTAGAAACCTCACCACCACCAGCATGATCCGACACATGGCATCCAAGCACCGTAGTAAGTGGGAGGAACGCCTGGATCGCCCATCTGTGTCTGCAGGCCACACCACTGCCTCCTCTTCCCCTGTTTTCGGTGCCGGCCAATTGCCTGTCGAAGGCGCAGGCCCGCATACCTCCCGCCCTGCACCTGTACCATCTGAAGCACCATCAGCGACCACATCCACTTCCCTGTCCCAGCACAGCGTCCAAATGTCGTTACCCCAGGCATCTGAGCGCAAGAGAAAGTACCCAGCCACCCACCCACAGGCCATAGCACTAACCTCACACCTTTCAAAATTACTGGCCATCGAAATGCTGCCATTTAGGCTTGTGGACACTGAGTCCTTCCGCAGCCTGATGGCAGCAGCTGTCCCTCGGTACGCGGTCCCCAGCCGCCACTACTTTTCCCGGTGTGCCATCCCCGCATTACACCACCATGTGTCCCGTAACATCACCCGTGCCCTGACCAACGCAGTTACTGGGAAGGTCCACTTAACGACTGACACATGGACAAGTGCTTGTGGCCAGGGACGCTACATTTCCCTGACGGCACACTGGGTGAATGTCGTGGAGGCTGGGAGCGACTCGGACCCTGGGATGGCACGGGTGCTACCCACGCCGAGGATTGCGGGCCCTACCTCCATCAGGGTTTCCACCAGCACCTACGTTATTGGCTCCTCCTCCTCCGTTTCCACCTCCGAATTCTCTACACGCAGCGCCACTCCCCCATCAGCCAGTAGCTGGAAGCAGTGTAGCACTGCAGTGGGGAAGCGTCAACAGGCCGTGCTGAAGCTGATCTGCCTTGGGGACAAACAGCACACGGCCTCAGAGCTGTTGCAGGGGATTAGTCACCAGACCGAGCAGTGGCTCTCGCCACTCAACCTGCAACCAGGCATGGTTGTGTGTGATAATGGGCGTAACTTGGTGGCGGCTTTGGAGCTCGGCAAGCTCACACACGTACCATGCCTAGCGCATGTATTTAATTTAGTGGTGCAGCGATTTCTAAAAACCTACCCCAATGTGCATGATCTCTTGACCAAGGTGCGCCGCGTGTGTGCACATTTCCGTAAGTCATCTACAGCTTCGGCCGGCCTGTTGAAGCTGCAGCAGCGCTTACAATTGCCAGCTCACCGGCTGCTGTGTGACGTGAGCACGCGCTGGAACTCCACCTTCCACATGTTGGCCCGGCTTTGTGAGCAGCAGAGGGCAGTAGTGGAGTACCAGCTGTTACACGGTCGTCGCCTCTCCGTTCAACTTCCTGTAATCAGAAGTGAGGAGTGGGAATGGATGTCAGACCTCTGCGAGGTTTTACGCAATTTTGAGGAATCGACACAGATGGTGAGCGGCGATAACGCTATTATCAGTGTAACCATCCCACTTCTGTGTCTACTGAAACGCTCGCTGCTCACAATTAAAACCGACGCTTTGCATGTGGAAGAGGTGGAAATGGGGGAGGAAGAGCTTACACAAGGTGATAGCCAGAGCACCCTCACTTCGTCTTCTCAGCGACAATTGGAGGAGGCGGAGGAGGAGGAGGAGGAGGAGGAGGAAGACACGGTTGCCTCCGCTACAGAGGGTAGCCATGGAACTTTAGTTCCATCTCTTCAGCGTGGGTGGGCAGAAGAGGAGGAAGAGGATGAGGATATTGAGAGTCATCCTCCTGGTGAGGACAGCGAAATCTTGACTGTTGGTACTCTGGCACACATGGCTGACTTTATGTTAGGCTGCCTTTCCCGTGACCCACGCGTTATACGCATTTTAAACAACACGGATTACTGGGTGTTCACCCTTCTGGACCCCCGCTACAAAGAGAATTTCTCATCTCTCATTCCTCCGGTGGAGAGGACAAGCAAAATGGTGCAATACCAGAAGGTTCTTGTTGAAAAATTGCTCCAAAATTTTCCATCTGACAACGCTGGCGGCAGAGTACGTGCTACCTTGGCCAACAGAGAAGGGGAGAAAAGGGGAGCACACAGCAGTTCCGAGAAAGGCAGGGCAACACTCTCCAAGGCGTGGGACACCTTCATGACACCCGCCAGCACCCTCACCCTGATGCGCAGCCTAGTGTCACAAGGAGGGAAAAGTTTTGGAAGATGGTGAAGGAGTACGTAGCAGACCGTGTCAGCGTCCTCAATGATCCCTCTGTGCCTTACAACTACTGGGTGTCCAAGCTGGACACGTGGTATGAACTGGCACTCTACGCCTTGGAGGTGCTGGCCTGCCCTGCCGCCAGCGTTCTGTCTGAGCGGGTATTTAGTGCTGCTGGTGGCATCATAACAGATAAGCGTATCCGCCTTTCCACCGACAATGCTGATAGGTTGACACTTATAAAAATGAACAAGGCCTGGATTTCCCCTGACTTCTCCACTCCACTGGAGGAAAGCCCCGGGGGAACATAAACTCACTTTATATATGTTATTTACAATGATGTGAATACTCTGTATTCCCATTCACCCCTTCCACCCAAAAAACGGGTATATGGTTGACTCTTAATCTTCTCATCCTCCTCCTCCTCTTCCATATGCCCTGGGATATAATTTTTATATAGGGCCAGCTCACCAGCGGGCCCTGTGCTATAATTTTTATATAGGGCCAGCTCACCAGCGTGCCCTGTGATATAATTTTTATATAGGGCCAGCTCACCAGCGGGCCCTGTTTGACAATTTTTATATAGGTCAGCTCACCAGCGGGCCTTCTCATATAATGTTTTATTGGGTCAGCTCTCTAGCGGGCCCTCTCATATAATGTTTTATAGCGTCAGCTCACTAGCGGGCCTTCGCATATAATGTTTAGGATGGTCAGCTCTGCAGCAGACCCTTACCCATAATGTTTTAGATGGTCAGCTCAGCGCACGTTTCCCTCTTAATCAAGGCCTCAGTTCAATAAAATCAAGGAAATTTTTGGGAGAATTTGCCTCTGCGCACGTTTCCCTCTTAATCATGGCCTCAGTTCTGAAAATCAAGGAAATTTTTGGGAGAATTTGCCTCTGCGCACGTTTCCCTCTTAATCATGGCCTCAGTTCTGAAAATCAAGGAAATTTTTGGGAGAATTTGCCTCTGTGCACGTTTCCCTCTTAATCATGGCCTCAGTTCAGAAAAATCGAGGACATTTTTGGGAGAATTTGCAGATGATATACAAGTAAATATACAGCAAATACTGTTTGGTAACAATTTTTCGCCTAAAGTCGTTTTTATTTTCCTTTTTGTGTGTTTTACGGTCAGTCTGTAAAAATGGCGTACTACGGGCGAAAGATCGTTCCCAGCAGCGATGTTGGAGTCCAAGATGCATCCAGACATCCTCCCTATGCTGTCCCTGAACCATTTCTGTGGTGTTTCCATCCTTTTCTGCCCTTTTCCTATGGACCAGGCACCCTCCCCTCATCAGAGCAGGGGGTGCCTGGTGTAATGCTCGAGTCCTCCCATTGACTTCAATGGGGCTCGGGTGCTCGGCCGAGCACTCGAGCCTCAGGGGGTGCTCGGTCAGAGCACCCGAACACCCGAGCATTGGGGTGCTCGCTCATCACTAGTTAATTTCCAACATACAAATGTTTATATACAGTTCTGCTGTTATACCTCTTATTAGAAGTATACTAGGGATTTCCCTTTTATTATTTTCTCTTCATTAGACTGGATTGTTTCGTTTAATGTTCAAAAACTTTGCTAATTGTACATTGTTTATGGATATGGAGACAAGACATTGTAATATTGTATTTGTATATCGACCTTTATTTTCTCTTTATGGTACCATGGACATATGTATGAGAAGGAATGTGACTTTTCCGTTTCGATATGCTTCTTTTTGCTTTATCCTGTACTGTAGTTTCTTTTATTCTAAATAAAGATATTTTGAAAAAAAAAAAAAAAAAAAAATTGGGCTCTGGAGTCATCATACCAGGACAGCATATTGTCCCAAAAGGGGTCTGCCTGGTACGTGGGACACACTTTCAAATATAAAACAGGGATGAGCTACATTTTATTGAACTTAGTACCTGCCGCTTATGTATTCAGGAAGGCTGATACCTCATCTCATCCCAATTCATAGACAATACAACAGTCACTTCTTAGACACCCATCTAAACTGCTTTAGTAATAGGAGTGAGAGAGCACTGGAAAACCCAGGAATGGCTGCCCCCACAGAACATAACTAAGACTGGATTTGAATCCACAGAAAACAGACAGAGATTTTGCTTGTATTTGTAGGACTGGATTTCCCAGTAGGCAGAGAAGGCAACTGCCTAGAGTGCCAACATTTTGATGGGAGGTACCACAGCTGTGCTGATCACACCCACATTCTGGATTGTGGGTGTGGCCAGAGAAAGCTCATTGTCCCTGTACCAGTTTTATACACCTTTACAGGATATTAGTTAACCTCTTGGGTGTTATAGAGAGAGATCTCTATAGCAATCAAGGGGATTAAACATATTTTTGTCCTTGTTTTTTTATAAGCCAAGGGTATTTTCTATGCCAGGAAATAGTGGATGGGACTGGGGATGGGGTAATGTTAGGAGTGGGGGTGGGGCCATGGGTCTAGCTAAGAGTGCTTATAGTGTCTTGCCTAGGGGGCAACTAGGATGTAAATCTGTGTATATGTGCATGTAACACCAATTCCTTTTTAGGTCTTAAAGGGATAGTAATACTTGAAAATACATTTATTTTATATTGTAGCCCTTAAAAAAACATGAAAAATGATATAAGTCTTATCTTCCAAACCTTTATGGTTTGGGAGATATTCAGAAGTAAAGTTTCCCCTGGAGTGACGTCATTGCTCCACCCTTCAGATTTGGAATCCGGTCCCGGGACCGGCTGTGCCTCTCCAGAAGTGCTGAGATCACCATCTTTAAAAATAATTTCTTAATTGGAGTGGTCTACAAAGTGTGCTTTCAAGCCAGGCACACTTTGTACACAGTTCCAATTAAGTAGTTCTTTTCAAAGATCGTGATCTCTGCACTGCTAAAGAGCTGCCGGTTGCACTGTGGACCGAATTCCAAATCTGTCCACTAGATGGCAGACATGGCTGAAACAGCCAGGAAAAGAGAATTTTACTATATTTTACATTTGAATATCTCCCAAACCATATATAAAATACAATTATTTTCAAGTATTACTATCCCTTTAATGTTATAACAAGCTTGTTTTTGATCGGTATGACAACTGATACATCGTACTACAGTATGGACGCTAAAACAATATGTCAATTGATCTGACAACTTAGATGCTAAAAGGAAAGCTGACTTGACCTCAACATAGTAACAAAGTGTAGTGGAGATGGTGCGAGTGGATGTACACCATTTCAGTGCTTTGGGGCTGGTATACTGGCCTTGCTGGCATTAAAGTATTAATGATGGTGGAGATTCCCATAGGTATGCGCCAAAGTGCTCGTACACTGATGTGCATACGGTGAAGTGCAGCCGCTGACATTACAGGCTAACACCACCAGAAATGAGCTGGCAAATGTGCACATTCACCCCAGTGTTCCTTCCTTTATCCCAGTGGTTCTCAACTCCTGTCCTCAGGACCCACTAACAGGCTAGGACTTCTCTGCTAGAGCACAGGTGTGGTGATCAGAGGCTCATTCACATTGATTATCTCACCTGTGTTCTAACAAGGAAATCATGTGATCAGAGGCTCATTCACATTGATTATCTCGCCTGTGCTCTAACAAGGAAATCATGTGATCAGAGGCTCATTCGCACTGATTAATTCACCTGTGCTCTAACAAGGAAACCATGTGATCAGAGGCTCATTCGCACTGATTAACTCACCTGTGCTCTAACAATGAAATCATGTGATCAGAGGCTCATTCGCACTGATTAACTCACCTGTGCTCTAACAAGGAAATCATGTGATCAGAGGCTCATTCGCACTGATTAACTCACCTGTCCTCTAACCAGGAAATCATGTGATCAGAGGCTCATTCACACTGATTAACTCACCTGTCCTCTAACAAGGAAATCATGTGATCAGAGGCTCATTCACACTAATTAACTCACCTGTCCTCTAACAAGGAAATCATGTGATCAGAGGCTCATTCACACTGATTAACTCACCTGTGCTCTAACAAGGAAATCATGTGATCAGAGGCTCATTCACACTAATTAACTCACCTGTCCTCTAACAAGGAAATCATGTGATCAGAGGCTCATTCACACTGATTAACTCACCTGTGCTCTAACAAGGAAATCATGTGATCAGAGGCTCATTCACACTGATTAACTCACCTGTGCTCTAACAAGGAAATCATGTGATCAGAGGCTCATTCACACTGATTAACTCACCTGTCCTCTAACAAGGAAATCATGTGATCAGAGGCTCATTCGCACTGATTAACTCACCTGTCCTCTAACAAGGAAATCATGTGATCAGAAGCTCATTCACACTGATTAACTCACCTGTGCTCTAACAAGGAAATCATGTGATCAGAGGCTCATTCGCACTGATTAACTCGCCTGTGCTCTAAAAAGAAAATCATGTGATAAGAGGATCATTCACACTGATTAACTCACCTGTCCTCTAACCAGGAAATCATGTGATCAGAGGCTCATTCACACTGATTAACTCACCTGTCCTCTAACAAGGAAATCATGTGATCAGAGGCTCATTCACACTAATTAACTCACCTGTCCTCTAACAAGGAAATCATGTGATCAGAGGCTCATTCACACTAATTAACTCACCTGTGCTTTAACAAGGAAATCATGTGATCAGACGCTCATTCACACTGATTAACTCGCCTGTGCTCTAAAAAGAAAATCATGTGATAAGAGGATCATTCACACTGATTAACTCACCTGTCCTCTAACCAGGAAATCATGTGATCAGAGGCTCATTCACACTGATTAACTCACCTGTCCTCTAACAAGGAAATCATGTGATCAGAGGCTCATTCACACTAATTAACTCACCTGTCCTCTAACAAGGAAATCATGTGATCAGAGGCTCATTCACACTGATTAACTCACCTGTGCTCTAACAAGGAAATCATGTGATCAGAGGCTCATTCACACTAATTAACTCACCTGTCCTCTAACAAGGAAATCATGTGATCAGAGGCTCATTCACACTGATTAACTCACCTGTGCTCTAACAAGGAAATCATGTGATCAGAGGCTCATTCACACTGATTAACTCACCTGTGCTCTAACAAGGAAATCATGTGATCAGAGGCTCATTCACACTGATTAACTCACCTGTCCTCTAACAAGGAAATCATGTGATCAGAGGCTCATTCGCACTGATTAACTCACCTGTCCTCTAACAAGGAAATCATGTGATCAGAAGCTCATTCACACTGATTAACTCACCTGTGCTCTAACAAGGAAATCATCAAATCCTGGCCTGTTAGTGGGTCCTGAGGACAGGAGTTGAGAACCACTGTTTTAAGCAATGAGTACCAGAGAGGTATACAACGCCTTGCAGTGAAATGCGTTGGTTACCTCTCAGGCACTCAAAGGGTTAATGAAATATCAACACTACCTGAGCAGTATGCAAGCACCATCTCTCCACACCTATAACAATGAAGGGCAAAACACAGCCCACAGGCTGATTTTATCTGGGCCTTGGATCAGTCGCGGCCAGGCCCGGACTGGGACAAAAAATAGGCCCGGGCATTTAAAGCTGAGCAGCCCATTTTTATTTTCTGAGCAGCCCATTGGGGGGGGGGGGGGGGGGCGCGTTCGCTCCCTTTATTTATTTTTTTTTAAACGCCCGGACCGGCCCGCAGGCCGGTACAAGGATTCATGTATACACAGGGCGAAGGTGCATTTTGATGCCCCCACCCCCCTCCGACCCGGACACAATCCCCTGACCCGCCCACATATTCACCCCCACACTCTGCCTTTTCCACGTCCACAATGCCCCCTTCCACAATGCCCTGTTCATCTCCACATTGCCCCTTCCACAATGCCCCCTTCATCTCCACAATGCCCCTTCCACAATGCCCCCTTCATCTCCACATTGCCCCTTCCATGTTCACAATGCCTTTTCCACGTCCACAATGCCCCCTTCCACGATGCTCCCTTCATGTCCACGATACTCCCTTCATGTCCACAATGCGGCCTTCAACAATTCCCCTTCATCTCCACAATGCCGCCTTCATCAGTGCCCCATAAAGCCCCTTCATCTACACATTGCCCATTCGTCTCCACAATGCCCCTTGATCCCCTACCACATGGTATGCCGCTAGATTACCAGGAACTTAACAGTGCTCTGTGCCTCCTTCGGCACAGAGCTGAATCTCCCGCGCGCGGGTTGCAGAAATGCAGAGCGCTGGGAGATGATGTCATCTCCCAGCGCTCTGTATTACTACAGAGCCTGGGTCGCTGGACCGGCCCACCGGGAAAACACCCGGTATGCCCGATGGCCAGTCCGGGCCTGGTCGCGGCTGTACAAATATATCCCACAGTGCTGATATACAGAGAAAGAATGACATGTTTCTCACAAAGCACACATTTGATACAAATGTGTCATTCTGCCAGTGAGAGAGCCAGGATTGATGCTGTACATTGCCTTTTCAATTGCAAAGCTCTAATCAGATGCATTAGAGACAGCCAGACTAAACCCTCTGTCACTGTTGTCAATCACTTTTCAGTTAGCAAGAAGATTACTAATGCAGTAGGGGGTATTAATTAGGGATTATATATATATATATATATATATATATATATATATATATATATATATATATATCTCCTATATAATAATGTGCTAGAATGTTTGTCAGAAGCTGTGATGCTCAGTAGAGACTGCCCAAACGCACAGAATGCTGGGAGCACAGAATGCTGGGAGCACGGAATGTTCGGAGCTCGGAATGCTGGGAGCTAGGCATGCTGGGAGTTCTGTGCTTTCAGGCAGTCTCTACAGCGCGTGACTTCGTCGGTGGCAGTACGCAGTATGCAGAGCAGGACTGGCCTCTTAACCCTTTGAGTGCCAGAGGGGTATGCTTTGCAATGCATTGCATACCCCCTGGCACTCTATGTGTTAACATCACCCGGACCTTGGCCTGTGTACACGGGCTTTTACACTTATATATATATATATATATATATATATATATATATATATATATATACATACATATATATAAATATATACATTGGTGGATGGGCACTCCAAAACGTCTCCTTCTTTACTGTCCAGGTGCTACTGCCATATAGGTTAATACAAAAAATGTCGTATCATAGAACCTATGACATCGTCAGCAGGCACACAACGGTCTTCATGAAAAAAATAAACTTTATTGTGTCAAAAATAAAAATTAAATGTCAACGTTTCGACCCCCACATGGGTCTTTGTCAAGACAATGATCACCACTACTAATTACACCTCACTTGAATACCAATAGAAATCCATGTGTAGGAGAAACACGCCGGCTTAGCGAGCTCGCGTGTAAAGATGACGTCATACTTCGTAGAAATTTTTTTTGGTAAAAACGTTAAAAGTTGCAAAATTTAGAACATACCAATTAATGAACAAAAATACTTGTTGCGCAATGTTGCATGAAAAATAAGCAAACATACAGATTTTCTCGTTATTGTTAACACGTTAATATTTAAGTTTCCTAACGCTATTACTGTCCTGTAATTTGAAGCATAAAGATAGACAGTTCGCTATGTGATTGAGTGGAATGTAAGTGAAATGTCCGGAATGAATCTTAATAGCGGTGAAGGCTTAAATAGTTCATGATACAATAGTAGTGGATACATAGCATCACCATCCAGTGTCAGTGGTTACACCATAGCTATTCGTGCGATCCACAATCCCAAGTTTCTAACTCATTATGGGTATTACTTTCATTCATGGTCCACAGTCTCCGCTAAGATAGGTAATGGCAACATTGTATCAAGTAGCTGTTCATACTGGATATCCGTATTGTAAAACGGATCAATCTCCCCCTGGTCTCTACGGCGCCTGCCTCCTGGCAGAGCTCCAGATTCCGATTATAGGGGAGATATAATTCATTTCCATCCTGTTTGATCGCTTGCTTGATGCGCTTAGGGATACTTAGTACATTATGTCTCTCAAAGTACTGCCATTTCCTTATTGGTTCATCGCTGTGACAAATATGCCTGAAGTAATTAACACTCATTGTTTAATCAATTACGGAGATACATTAGATCCTCCTGGCTCTACCCTGCCTGTATTCTTTACAGAGCATAGGAGTCCTATTATAGGGGATCTTTCTCAAATAATAACCTCTACAAAAAAACTACCAATAATAATTACAAATTGGCAAATGTCTCACACTCCGCTTATCACGGTGCCCGTGATTGCTCTCCTTTTCTGTCTATCACCAGTAGGGGGCTCTCCATTGGCTGGCTGCCTTCAGCCCGCCCTGTATTGCCTATTTAAACCTAGCCTGGGCACCCTTTGGTTGCCCTTTCGTGTTGTCTCTATGCTGCTTGAGTCTACATATTGTTCCTGAGCATCTTGGGCCCCTGTTGTGTTCCTGCGACCTGTATGCGTCCTGTTCCAGTGTTACCAGTCTAGTAGTTCCTGCTTCCGTTTGATCCGGTTGAGCCATCACTTCCTGCTGCCAGTCGCTGCCGCTGTTCCCGATTCAGGTTGATCGTCTGTATGCTGGTTCCTGCCTCCATCTGCTGGTTCCTGTCCAGTTCGCCTACAGTCATCTGACGTTCCTGAGTCACCTCTTCGACATTTCTATCTTGCCGGCTTGACAGCCGCCCGGCTGCCTCTTTCTATCCATTAGCGTTCCACGTACTGGGTACTGGTTTGCTCCACTAGCCACCCGGCCGTACTGCAGGTTGTTAGCGTTCCACGTACAGGGTACTGGTTCGCTCCTCTAGTCACCCGGCTGTATTGCGAGATTGTTAAGCGTTCCACGTACTGGGTACTGGTTCGCTCCACTAGCTACCGGCTGTACTACAGATTGTTAGCATTCCACGTTCTGGGTACTGGTTCGCTCTTCTAGCCACCCAGCTGTATTGCATGATTGTTAGCGAGTTATGGCTTTCCATGTGTGAGGGCACTGGTTTGCTCCACATCCATACGCTGTCTCTATTGCTGGGCTTACTGCCTTCCCATACGCTGGTCCGAGGCTTTTGCCTGTCATTTGTTGGCTGCCCACTTAGTCTGTCTTAGTCTCTGTGTCATCGTTGTGACTGTTTATCCACCTTCCAGTCACTGAAGCTAGTGGTTGACATATTTTCCTGTCTATTGGCTGCCTTGCCCGGTATATGGTAAAGCCGGTAGAACCTGTCCTGTTTCCTTGGGTTGCCTTACCCTGTATTGGCAAGGCCGGTAGAGCCTGTATTTGCCTCCTGTCCATTGACTGCCTTGCCAGTTATATTGGCAAGGACGGTAGAGCCTCACCTCACAAGTTCCTATTCCCTGGCTGCTTTGCCCGGTATATTGGCAAGGCCGGTAGAGCCTACACTGCTATTGTTTGTATTGTATTCCTGTCTAATAAAGATATATGTGTGTACGTGTATGATACCCTACGGGGTTGCCTTAACTTTTCAATAAAGTTGTGTTTTTACCTAACTCTGCGTCTGAAAGTCTTAACAAACCGTGACAACGCTACAATCACAACATATTGTAGAAGCACTCAAATGCAAAGTAAGTTCTGCAAGTGAATCCAAATTTTCACACACATAATCATTATAGATAACAATTAAATGTTACTTGTTCGTTTAACCCTTTTGGTGAAACTGTATCCAAGAAGGTAATCCATTTAGTTTCTTTCTGTAATAATTTCCGTGCCCTGTCTCCACCACTGTTGAGAGGTGGAATCCAATCTATTACCATATATCTTAAAGGGATAGTAATACTTCGTTTTAACTTTGTTTTATTTTGTAGGCATTAAAAAAACATGAAGAACGATATAAGTCTTATCTCTCAAACCTTTATGGTTTAAGAGATATTCACAAGCAAAGTTTCCCCTCCCGCCCCTTTTACCTAGTGTAAGCTATCTCTTCTCAGATGTGGAATCCAGTCTATAGACCAGACAGATAACAGCAGGGGACAATCTTCTTCCTATGAGAACAATGAAAGCCCTGCCCCCCTTGACAAGTTTTTCAGGTTTTTCTCTTATCTTAATTGAAGATTGTCCCTCTCTGCAATCTACCTGGGCACCTCCCTTCTGATCTGGCTGAACAGGGGGGGGGGTACTTTACTTGTGAATATCTCTTAAACCATAAAGGTTTGAGAGATAAGACTTATATCGTTCTTCATGTTTTTTTAATGCCTACAAAATAAAATAAAGATAAAACGAAGTATTACTATCCCTTTAAAGACGGCAATGTATGGTGTTTTTCTGCAAAATTCATTGCAACCGGTTGTTTTATAATGCTCGAGGATATTAAGCATGTTGCACATCTGAAACATCCCTTTCTCTTTGATGTTTCCATTTTTTTGTAATTTTGAGGTGAGTCTGTTCTAACAAGTAAATCTCTTAAGTTCTTTAAGAGTAGTGGATACTATTATATGAGGCCATAGGTGGTTGCTTCAAAATTTGTGGAAGATTAGTGTCTGTTCCTATAATAGGCCAATTTTGTTTAATTACAGATTGTGTATAGTTAGTAGCTGTGTCATAACTACATGTGAACACAGTTCTATCAAGTTTCCTCTTGTCTTTAATCTGTAGTAACTGAGAATCAAAAAAGAAGGAATTGAGCACCGAATTTGTTAAACACTACAGACAGCTTGTATTAATTATCAGTTATTAACGCTGCCGTGCACCTGTATCTAAATTTTACATAACTTGTAAACAGAAAAAGAATTCACATAGATACTTTTTAGGGCACTCTAGTGTTAAAGTCACAAGAAACAGTCCTTAATTCAAGTATAACTGTAGTGCCTCTTCTCGTTTAATTTTGATTACTTTGTCTTGACACCTTTGAATCAGTTTAGGGTCGTAGCCCCTATCAATGAATTTTTGACCCATTTCCTTTAACTCTTTATCAACCTCTTCTTCTTGACTGACAATCCTTCTTACCCTCATCATCTGTGAGAAGGGAAGTCCCCTCTTTAGATGTTGTGGGTGATGACTATTGGCACGAAGTAAATTATTCTTATCAGTTGGTTTATGATATATGGTTGTGGGCAGATGCCCCTCGTTTATTTTTACTATAACATCGAGAAATGCTATTTCAGTCGGATTATAAGTCAAGGTTAGTTGAATATGTGGATCGGTGTGATTAATCTCATCTATTAAATCAATCAGTGATTGTGCTTCCCCATGCCATACAAGGAACATATTGTCAATATACCATGTATATATGAGGGCATGTTCAAGTTAGTATATCTTCTTCATAGCAATGCATAAAGGCATTCGCATATGATGGTGCCATACAGGCCCCCATTGCTGTTACTGTGCATTGCAGATAGAACTCATCTTCAAATTTTAAATAATTTTTAGTTAGACATAATTCTAGGAGATTTAGGAAAAATTCAATAGGTGGTCCTTTAGATAGCTGGTTATTAGTCAATATCCTGCGTACCGCTTTAATACCACCATCATGTGGTATTGCAGTATTAAGGGATTTAACATCCATTGTTGCTATGATGACTTGGTCATCCAAATTATTAACCTTTTTGATGAGATGCAAAAAATCAGTAGTATCTTTCAAGTAATATGGAAATGCCTGTATGCAGGGTTGTAAAAACCAGTCTATATATTTACCAGTCGGGTGTAACAAAGAGCCTATAGATTATAGGTCTGCCCGGTGGTCTAGTTAGATTCTTGTGGATCTTGGGTAATGTATATAGAATTGGACGTATCGGATGATCCTGTATTAGGAAATTTCTTGTTTGAATATCCAACCATCCTGCTTCAACTCCCAATTCTATCATTCTATCAATTTATTTTTTGAATTTGGTGGTAGGATCCCCATTCAAAAGTTGGTAAGTAGTACTGTCAGAAAGTTGTGTCTTAATTTCTGTCCTATAATCACTATATTCCGTGATAACAATTGCTCCACCCCACCACAGCTACTTGATACAATGTTGCCATTACCTATCTTAGCGGAGAATGTGGACCATGAATGAAACTAATACCCATAATGAGTTATAAACTTGGGATTGTGGATCGCACGAATAGCTATGGTATAACCACTGGCACTGGATGGTGATGCTATGAATCCACTACTATTGTATCATGAACAATTTAAGCCTTCACCGCTATTAAGATTCATTCCGGACATTTCACTTACACTCCGCTCAATCACATAGCGAACTGTCTATCTTTGATGCTTCAAATTACAGGTGGACAGTAATAGCGTTAGGAAACTTAAATATTAACGTGTGTTAACGATAACGAGAAAATCTGTATGTTTGCTTATTTTTCATGCAACATTGCGCAACAAGTATTTTTGTTCATTAATTGATATGTTCTAAATTTTGCAACTTTTAACGTTTTTACCAAAAAATTTTTCAACGAAGTATGACGTCATCTTTACATGCAAGCTCGCTAAGCCAGCGTGTTTCTCCTACACATGGATTTCAATTGGTATTTAAGTGAAGTGTAATTAGTAGTGGTGATCATTGTCTTGACAAAGACCCATGTGGGGGTTGAAACGTTGACATTTAATTTTTATTTTTGACACAATAAAGTTTATTTTTTTATGAAGACAGTTGTGTGCCTGCTAATGATATCATAGGTTCTATGATGCGGTATTTTATATATATATATATATATATATATATATATATATATATATATATATATATATATATACACTCACACACAGACATACATATACACATATGTGTGTATGCATGTATATATATATATATATATATATATATATCTATATATATATATATATATCTATATATATAAAATAATAAGCCTCATTGCATAATTTATGGTACCTCACACACAGAACATAATTTATGTCTCCTCAGAAAAGAAACTCGCATTGAACAGAATGTCTAATTACATAATTTATGTCTCATTAGGAGACACAACTCCCATTGGGTGATTCAATGGGGACATTACTGCTCCCATTGGGTGATTCAATGGGGGAGTGTTTATCATACAGGGAGTTGGCCCTCCCCCTCCAGCCCTCCCACCACTATCCAACTGACAAAAAAATATATAGCTGCCACTCGCTCCTGAAGTAGGGGATATCAAGAAATTCTCCTGGTCCACTCACACTCTCACTCAGGATCATGACCCCACAAACACACTGTTTCACCTCCCACAGATAACTGTAACCCTCCATACACACTGTTTCACCTCACACAGATAATTGTAACCCTCCATACACTCTGTTTCAGTACGAGGGTGTAATGTTTCCATAAAATACAAACTCAGGGATAAACTTAATAGCAACTCTTTTATTTAACCCTTTCAGTGCCAGAGGGGTACGCAACACATTGCTTTGAAATGTGTTGCGTACCCCTCTGGCACTCAAAGGGTTAACTCTTTTCATCTCTTCAGTCACCTCACTGTCTGTTTTCAACTGTCACTCCTCCACTTCCTGCTTCCTGATTCCCGCCCTTTCTCCTTAAAGGGAGAGAGATGCTTTGCTGTATGTTACAGAGGACGAGCCTCAAACACCACTTTCTATTTGATCCCTCAGCATTTTGCTACGTTGCCTCATCTGAAGAGCCACTGTGTGTTATATTGCTATGTTACCTCAGCTTAAGTAAGGAGTTACTGTTCCCATTGGGTGATTCAATGGAGGAGTGATTTAAATCATTCAGGGAGTTGGCCTGCCCCCACTATCCAGCCCGCCCACCACTATCCAAGTGACTGAATAAACAAAATGGCTGACACTTGCTCCTACACCACAGACTCACACACAAGCCACACACAAGCCACACACACACACACAAGCCACACACACACACACACACAAGCCACACATGCACAAGCCACACATGCACACAAGCCACACACACACACACAAGCCACACACACACAGACACACACAAGCCACACACACACACAAAAGCCACACACACACACACACACACACAGAGTCCCCAGGGGTCCCTCCACCAACCTGAGGCACACAATGAGCTGATCCAACAAAGAGAGTGCGGGATCGGCTCCAGTGTACCTTCATTTCTGGTATCCGCAACACAACAATGCTTTCGGCTCCTGGTGCACAATGTGCTTCTGCTGCAGGAAGCCCAGCTGCTTCATGTAGCTCGGAGGCAGGCAGGCCCTGTACCAAATCCTTCATGTTCCCCCTTCATGAAGCACAACATTCCACCCCGCAACAACCCAGTCATGCGGCCCTTCAAGGAGCTCTCTACAAGCAGCAGCTGGATGTGGCTATTACCCGTGGCTGAGGGGCTGGAGACAGACCATGCTGGGGCCACTCTGTAGTACACACTCTTACACACAAGCTTCTTCACCGCCGCTCTCTGCCCGCTGTCACACACCTGCATTGTGTAAGTACCCTGGCACAAAAAATATACATGCCGCACTATAGTTGCTCCAACAACATGCACCATCCCTGCTCCAACCACACACACACCATCCCTCCTCAGTTCACGCTCTCGGTGCCCGGGCTGCGTCCCTAGTAACGCTCTTGGCCAAGGCCTGGGGCAGGAGGTTTCTTCCTGGCCAGGGAGCCGGGCCGGCGGTTGTCTGGCAGCCTCTGAGTGTGCATGTACAGAGTCCACTTCAGGAACTGTGGACTCCATGACTCTCGCTACATAGTGGGACAACTGGTTAACCCTTTCAGTGCCAGAGGATTAAGCAACACAATGAGCAATGCCTTGCCTACCCCTCTGGCACTTACAGGACCGTAATAATATCTGTATGTGTGTGTGTACGCATGTATGTACGTGTGTATGTATGATCAATGTCTGTATATGTCACTGTATCTGTGTGTGTCTATGTATGTGTACAATATGATTCTTTCTGCTTCACACAGTGCACAAAAAAACATCATCAGTCAATACAGCTAAATGAAATGTACAATACAAACAAACACAAAAAATTCTTACAAAATACCTTCAACATGCCACCTACAACATTTCAAACAAAAAATGCTACATAACACATACCCTATTACAATGACGGGCGACGCCGTCACATATTGCTAGTATATATATAAAAGAATAAGCTTCATTGCATAATTTATGGTACCTCACACACAGAACATAATTTATGTCTCCTCAGAAAACAAACACACATTGAACAGAATGCCTCATTACATAATTTATGTCTCATTAGGAGACACAACTCCTATTGGGTGATTGAATGGGGACTTTACTGCTCCCATTGGGTGATTGAATGGGGGCAAGTTTATCATACAGAGAGTTGGCCCGCCCCCTCCAGCCTGCCCACCACTATCCAACTGACAAACAAAAAATATAACTGACACTCGCTCCTGAAGTAAGGGATATCAATAACTTCTCCTGGTCCACTCACACTCTCACTCAGCATCATGACCCCACAAACACACTGTTTCACCTCCCACATAGTGTTGAGCGAGCATGCTCGGCCGATGCTCGGATCGGCTCGAGCATCGCTCTGCTCGGCACATGGCGGTACTCGTACGAGTACCGCATGTGCTCGCCCGCCATGTTCGGGTCTCCTCCCCGCACGTTTTGCGGCTGCTGCGCAGCCAATAAACGTGCAGGGAGGCTCTGACATCGGTGTAATGCCAGCAGCCATGTTGGCTGCTGGCATTACACTGATTGGCTGGCCAGAACCCGTGGTCAGGTGCTGTATAGCACCTGACCATCGAGTTCGGCTCAGTCTGAGCCAGGGAGAGCTGAGGATAGGAAGGGAAAGGCAGTGTAGGGAGGAAAAAAACAAAAATTGTGAAAAAAAAAGAACCAAAAGTCCTTTTTAGGACTACTGTGTGTGGGGGCAGCAGGTTATTTGGTGTGGGGGGAAAAAAACAAAAAAAAAAAAAAAAAAAAATATATATATTCTGTTTAGTGTGCAAAGTTGCAGATTAGAGCACATTCTGTTTAGTGTGCACAGTTGCAGATTAGAGCACATTCTGTTTAGTGTGCAAAGTTGCAGATTAGAGCACATTCTGTTTAGTGTGCAAAGTTGCAGATTAGAGCACATTCTGTTTAGTGTGCAAAGTTGCAGATTAGAGCACATTCTGTTAAGTCTTCAAACTAAAATATCAAAGTCACGTATTCCATTCAGTGTGCGTCGCCGCAGTTTAGCAGCACATTCTGAGTACTGTGCAGAGTTGCAGAATAGGAAGAAATACTGTTAAGTCTTCAAACTAAAATATCAAAGTCACATATTCCATTCAGTGTGCTTCGCCGCAGTTTAGCAGCACATTCTGTGTACTGTGCAGAGTTGCAGAATAGGAAGAAATACTGTTAAGTCTTCAAACTCAAATATCAAAGTCACATATTCCATTCAGTGTGCTTCGCCGCAGTTTAGCAGCACATTCTGTGTACTGTGCAGAGTTGCAGAATAGGAAGAAATACTGTTAAGTCTTCAAACTAAAATATCAAAGTCACATATTCCATTCAGTGTGCTTCGCCGCAGTGTAGCAGCACATTCTGTGTACTGTGCAGAGTTGCAGAATAGGAAGAAATACTGTTAAGTCTTCAAACTAAAATATCAAAGTCACATATTCCATTCAGTGTGCTTCGCCGCAGTGTAGCAGCACATTCTGTGTACTGTGCAGAGTTGCAGAATAGGAAGAAATACTGTTAAGTCTTCAAACTAAAATATCAAAGTCACATATTCCATTCAGTGTGCTTCGCCGCAGTTTAGCAGCACATTCTGTGTACTGTGCAGAGTTGCAGAATAGGAAGAAATACTGTTAAGTCTTCAAACTAAAATATCAAAGTCACATATTCCATTCAGTGTGCTTCGCCGCAGTGTAGCAGCACATTCTGTGTACTGTGCAGAGTTGCAGAATAGGAAGAAATACTGTTAAGTCTTCAAACTAAAATATCAAAGTCACATATTCCATTCAGTGTCTTTCACCGCCGTTTAACAGCCTATTCTGTGTACTCTGCAGAGTTGCAGAATTATAAGAAATACTGTTAAGTTTTCAAACTCAAATATTAAAGTCACATATTCCATTCAGTGTCTTTCACCGCCGTTTAACAGCCTATTCTGTGTACTCTGTACAGTTGCAGAATTATAAGAAATACTGTTAAGTTTTCAAACTCAAATATTAAAGTCACATATTCCATTCAGTGTCTTTCACCGCCGTTTAACAGCCTATTCTGTGTACTCTGTACAGTTCCAGAATTATAAGAAATACTGTTAAGTTTTCAAACTCAAATATTAAAGTCACATATTCCATTCAGTGTCTTTCACCGCCGTTTAACAGCCTATTCTGTGTACTCTGTACAGTTCCAGAATTATAAGAAATACTGTTAATTTTTCAAACTCAAATATTAAAGTCACATATTCCATTCAGTGTCTTTCACCGCCGTTTAACAGCCTATTCTGTGTACTCTGTACAGTTGCAGAATTATAAGAAATACTGTTAAGTTTTCAAACTCAAATATTAAAGTCACATATTCCATTCAGTGTCTTTCACCGCCGTTTAACAGCCTATTCTGTGTACTCTGTACAGTTCCAGAATTATAAGAAATACTGTTAAGTTTTCAAACTCAAATATTAAAGTCACATATTCCATTCAGTGTCTTTCACCGCCGTTTAACAGCCTATTCTGTGTACTCTGTACAGTTCCAGAATTATAAGAAATACTGTTAAGTTTTCAAACTCAAATATTAAAGTCACATATTCCATTCAGTGTGTTTCAACGCCGTTTAACAGCCTATTCTGTGTACTCTGCAGAGTTGCAGAATAGTAAGAAATACTGTTAAGTTTTCAAACTCAAATATTAAAGTCACATATTCCATTCAGTGTGTGTCACCGCAGTTTAGCAGCCTATTCTGTGTACTCTGCAGAGTTGCAGAATAGTAAGAAATACTGTTAATTTTTCAAACTCAAATATTAAAGTCACATATTCCATTCAGTGTCTTTCACCGCCGTTTAACAGCCTATTCTGTGTACTCTGTACAGTTCCAGAATTATAAGAAATACTGTTAATTTTTCAAACTCAAATATTAAAGTCACATATTCCATTCAGTGTCTTTCACCGCCGTTTAACAGCCTATTCTGTGTACTCTGTACAGTTGCAGAATTATAAGAAATACTGTTAAGTTTTCAAACTCAAATATTAAAGTCACATATTCCATTCAGTGTGTGTCACCGCAGTTTAGCAGCCTATTCTGTGTACTCTGCAGAGTTGCAGAATAGTAAGAAATACTGTTAATTTTTCAAACTCAAATATTAAAGTCACTTATTCCATTCAGTGTGTGTCACCGCAGTTTAGCAGCCTATTCTGTGTACTCTGCAGAGTTGCAGAATAGTAAGAAATACTGTTAAGTTTTCAAACTCATATATATTAAAGTCATATATATCGTGTAAGATGAAGAAGGCGGGTAAAAAGGGACGGGGAAGTGGACGTGATCCTGAAAGTTCAGGGCGCGGGTCAGGACGCGGAGAAACTGTGCCTGGTGCCAGAGCACAAGAAAGAAAGACATCCACCATACCTAGCTTCATGTCTGATTTCACAGGGCGTCGCAGGACATCACTCTCGAGGTCCGACCAGTGCGAACAGGTGGTCGGTTGGATGACAGCTGATACTGCTTCCAGTCGGTTAAGCACCACCCTGTCTTCCACCAAGTCCACTCTCAGTAGCCAAGAGTCTGGTCAACATAATCCTCACTCTGATCATCCTTCCTCCCACCATACACGGTCTGGTCAAAGAAGTGATCCCACACTGGGATATAGTGATGAGCTCGTCTCATCACCAATCCTTCATTTGACCCTCTCTCCAAGCACGCTTGCAGAGGAACATGACATCTTGTGCCCTGATTCACAACCTCTAGAGGCTACCCAATCACAAGAAGATGACAGATGTGAACGGCATTTAAGGTCAAAGGAAGTAGTGGATGATGATGATGATGATGATGAGACACAGTTGCCATTAAATCAACCACTATTTCCGTCTCAAGACCTTGTTGAGGAGAATGTTATACAGTTGTCAATGACTGAGTATGTGGTGGGATCAAGACTTGAGGAGGATGATCAGAGTGAGGAAGTGGAGGAGGACTTGGTGGACGATGAGGTGACTGACCCCACCTGGGAAGGTGTAGAGCCGAGCGATGACAGCAGTCCTGAGGGTGAGCCATCTGCAGCACCGCAACAGGCTGGAAGAGGCAGTGGTGTGGCTACAGAAAGAAGGCGGACCGCACCAAACCGGCCCGCAAATGTTCCACGGAGCACCCCCTTGCGTAAATCTACCTTGCCAAGGGGTAGGTGTTCCGCGGTATGGCGTTTTTTTAAGGAAAGTGCGGACGACAAAAGAATTGTAGTTTGCAACCTGTGCCACACCAGAATGAGCCGAGGCATGAACACTAGAAACCTCACCACCACCAGCATGATCCGACACATGGCATCCAAGCACCGTAGTAAGTGGGAGGAACGCCTGGATCGCCCATCTGTGTCTGCAGGCCACACCACTGCCTCCTCTTCCCCTGTTTTCGGTGCCGGCCAATCGCCTGTCGAAGGCGCAGGCCCGCATACCTCCCGCCCTGCACCTGTAGCATCTGAAGCACCATCAGCGACCACATCCACTTCCCTGTCCCAGCACAGCGTCCAAATGTCGTTACCCCAGGCATTTGAGCGCAAGAGAAAGTACCCAGCCACCCACCCACAGGCCATAGCACTAACCTCACACCTTTCAAAATTACTGGCCATCGAAATGCTGCCATTTAGGCTTGTGGACACTGAGTCCTTCCGCAGCCTGATGGCAGCAGCTGTCCCTCGGTACGCGGTCCCCAGCCGCCACTACTTTTCCCGGTGTGCCATCCCCGCATTACACCACCATGTGTCCCGTAACATCACCCGTGCCCTGACCAACGCAGTTACTGGGAAGGTCCACTTAACGACTGACACATGGACAAGTGCTTGTGGCCAGGGACGCTACATTTCCCTGACGGCACACTGGGTGAATGTCGTGGAGGCTGGGAGCGACTCGGACCCTGGGATGGCACGGGTGCTACCCACGCCGAGGATTGCGGGCCCTACCTCCATCAGGGTTTCCACCAGCACCTACGTTATTGGCTCCTCCTCCTCCGTTTCCACCTCCGAATTCTCTACACACACCGCCACTCCCCCATCAGCCAGTAGCTGGAAGCAGTGTAGCACTGCAGTGGGGAAGCGTCAACAGGCCGTGCTGAAGCTGATCTGCCTTGGGGACAAACAGCACACGGCCTCAGAGCTGTTGCAGGGGATTAGTCACCAGACCGAGCAGTGGCTCTCGCCACTCAACCTGCAAGCAGGCATGGTTGTGTGTGATAATGGGCGTAACTTGGTGGCGGCTTTGGAGCTCGGCAAGCTCACACACGTACCATGCCTAGCGCATGTATTTAATTTAGTGGTGCAGCGATTTCTAAAAACCTACCCCAATGTGCATGATCTCTTGACCAAGGTGCGCCGCGTGTGTGCACATTTCCGTAAGTCATCTACAGCTTCGGCCGGCCTGTTGAAGCTGCAGCAGCGCTTACAATTGCCAGCTCACCGGCTGCTGTGTGACGTGAGCACGCGCTGGAACTCCACCTTCCACATGTTGGCCCGGCTTTGTGAGCAGCAGAGGGCAGTAGTGGAGTACCAGCTGTTACACGGTCGTCGCCTCTCCGTTCAACTTCCTGTAATCAGAAGTGAGGAGTGGGAATGGATGTCAGACCTCTGCGAGGTTTTACGCAATTTTGAGGAATCGACACAGATGGTGAGCGGCGATAACGCTATTATCAGTGTAACCATCCCACTTCTGTGTCTACTGAAACGCTCGCTGCTCACAATTAAAACCGACGCTTTGCATGTGGAAGAGGTGGAAATGGGGGAGGAAGAGCTTACACAAGGTGATAGCCAGAGCACCCTCACTTCGTCTTCTCAGCGACAATTGGAGGAGGCGGAGGAGGAGGAGGAGGAGGAGGAGGAAGACACGGTTGCCTCCGCTACAGAGGGTAGCCATGGAACTTTAGTTCCATCTCTTCAGCGTGGGTGGGCAGAAGAGGAGGAAGAGGATGAGGATATTGAGAGTCAGCCTCCTGGTGAGGACAGCGAAATCTTGACTGTTGGTACTCTGGCACACATGGCTGACTTTATGTTAGGCTGCCTTTCCCGTGACCCACGCGTTGTACGCATTTTAGACAACACGGATTACTGGGTGTTCACCCTTCTGGACCCCCGCTACAAAGAGAATTTCTCATCTCTCATTCCTCCGGTGGAGAGGACAAGCAAAATGGTGCAATACCAGAAGGTTCTTGTTGAAAAATTGCTCCAAAATTTTCCATCTGACAACGCTGGCGGCAGAGTACGTGCTACCTTGGCCAACCGAGAAGGGGAGAAAAGGGGAGCACACAGCAGTTCCGACAAAGGCAGGGCAACACTCTCCAAGGCGTGGGACACCTTCATGACACCCCGCCAGCACCCTCACCCTGATGCGCAGCCTAGTGTCACAAGGAGGGAAAAGTTTTGGAAGATGGTGAAGGAGTACGTAGCAGACCGTGTCAGCGTCCTCAATGATCCCTCTGTGCCTTACAACTACTGGGTGTCCAAGCTGGACACGTGGTATGAACTGGCACTCTACGCCTTGGAGGTGCTGGCCTGCCCTGCCGCCAGCGTTCTGTCTGAGCGGGTATTTAGTGCTGCTGGTGGCATCATAACAGATAAGCGTATCCGCCTTTCCACCGACAATGCTGATAGGTTGACACTTATAAAAATGAACAAGGCCTGGATTTCCCCTGACTTCTCCACTCCACTGGAGGAAAGCCCCGGGGGAACATAAACTCACTTTATATATGTTATTTACAATGATGGGAATACTCTGTATTCCCATTCACCCCTTCCACCCCAAAAACGGGTATATGGTTGACTCTTAATGTTCTCATCCTCCTCCTCCTCTTCCATATGCCCTGGGATATAATTTTTATATAGGGCCAGCTCACCAGCGTGCCCTGGGATATAATTTTTATATAGGGCCAGCTCACCAGCGGGCCCTGTGATATAATTTTTATATAGGGCCAGCTCACCAGCGGGCCCTGTTTGCCAATTTTTATATAGGTCAGCTCACCAGCGGGCCTTCTCATATAATGTTTTATTGGGTCAGCTCTCTAGCGGGCCCTCTCATATAATGTTTTATAGCGTCAGCTCACTAGCGGGCCTTCGCATATAATGTTTAGGATGGTCAGCTCTGCAGCAGACCCTCACCCATAATGTTTTAGATGGTCAGCTCAGCGCACGTTTCCCTCTTAATCATGGCCTCAGTTCTGAAAATCAAGGAAATTTTTGGGAGAATTTGCCTCTGCGCACGTTTCCCTCTTAATCATGGCCTCAGTTCTGAAAATCAAGGAAATTTTTGGGAGAATTTGCCTCTGCGCACGTTTCCCTCTTAATCATGGCCTCAGTTCTGAAAATCAAGGAAATTTTTGGGAGAATTTGCCTCTGCGCACGTTTCCCTCTTAATCATGGCCTCAGTTCTGAAAATCAAGGAAATTTTTGGGAGAATTTGCCTCTGCGCACGTTTCCCTCTTAATCATGGCCTCAGTTCTGAAAATCAAGGAAATTTTTGGGATAATTTGCCTCTGCGCACGTTTCCCTCTTAATCATGGCCTCACTTCAGAAAATCGATGAAATTTTTGGGAGAATTTGCAGATGATATACAAGTAAATATACAGCAAATACTGTTTGGTAACAATTTTTCGCCTAAAGTCGTTTTTATTTTCCTTTTTGTGTGTTTTACGGTCAGTCTGTAAAAATGGCGTACTACGGGCGAAAGATCGTTCCCAGCAGCGATGTTGGAGTCCAAGGTGCATCCAGACATCCTCCCTATGCTGTCCCTGAACCATTTCTGTAGTGTTTCCATCTTTTTCTGCCCTTTTCCTATGGACCAGGCACCCTCCCCTCATCAGAGCAGGGGGTGCCTGGTGTAATGCTCGAGTCCTCCCATTGACTTCAATGGGGCTCGGGTGCTCGGCCGAGCACTCGAGCCTCAGGGGGTGCTCGGTCAGAGCACCCGAACATCCGAGCATTGGGGTGCTCGCTCATCACTACTCCCACAGATAACTGTAACCCTTCATACACTCTGTGTCGCCTCCCACAGATAACTGTAACTCAACTGTCACTCCTCCACTTCCTGCTTCCTGATTCCCGCCCTTTCTCCTTAAAGGGATAGTAATACTTCATTTTAACTTTATTTTATTTTGTAGGCATTAAAAAAACATGAAGAATGATATAAGTCTTATCTCTGAAACCTTTATAGTTTAAGAGATATTCACAAACAAAGTATCCCCCCCCTGTTCAGTCAGATTAGAAGGGAGATGCCCAGGTAGACTGCAGAGAGGGACAATCTTCAATTAAGATAATGGAAAAAGCTGAAAAACTTGTCAAGGGGGGAAGGGCTTTCATTGTTTTCATACAAAGAAAAGTGTCCCCTTCTGTTATCTGTACTGTCATACAACCAGACTCACATCTGAGAAGAGATGGCTTACACTAGGTAAAAGGGGCGGGGAGGGGAACTTTGCTTGTGAATATCTCATAAACCATAAAGGTTTGAGAGATAAGACTTATATCATTCTTCATGTTTTTTTAATGCCTACAAAATAAAATAAAGTTAAAACGAAGTGTTACTATCCCTTTAAATGGACAGAGATGCTTTGCTGTATGTTACAGAGGGCAAGCCTCAAACACCACTTTCTATTTGTTCCCTCTGCATATTGCTATGTTGCCTCAACTGAAGAGCCACCATGTGTTATATTGCTATGTTACCTCAACTTGACCCTTTGAGTGCCAGAGGGGTACACCAGGGGCGTTTCTAAGTTCCAAAACGATCTGGGGCTAGAGCCCACAGCAAAATTCAACAGAGTGCCTGCCACCAGTGGTAGTGATGATAACGCTATAGTGTGGAGTGAGTTATCCTTACACAACATATATGTTTATTTTACTAATCTATATATAATGCAATGCAAAGAGTTAAGAAGTAAGCCATTTTATGTTCAACTCTTGCCATTGTTTTTTTGTTCTAACTAACTGAAGTTATTGTGGTATAAACCAACTGTACTACAGGGAACAAATCAAAATTCCTGTCACATTAAATAGGGGTTTTAACTCCTTGAACGCTAGAGCGGTCTTCAATACATTACAAAGCAATGCACTGGAGACCTCTCTAGCATTCAAGAGGTTAAAAACTCTATTCAAGTGCAGTGGGTTTTAAGAACTTTTATTTGTCCCCTATTGTGCAGTTGGTTTACTCCAGAATAAAACCAGGTTGCTTTAATACATATGAGTGATTGATGTAACTGAATAAATTATCAAGAGCAACACCAAAGTATTTTATTTACACAGATAATGTATATATAAACAGTCATACACACTCAATCATACACAATCATACACACAATAATTCACACACTCACAGTATCTCACTCACACACACTCAATCACACACTCAATCCCACACACTCACACTCTCTCACACACACTCACACTCTCACACACACACGCACTCTCTCACACACACTGTCACTCAATCACACTCACACACTCTCTCACTCACACTCATACACCCTCACACTCATATACCCTCACACGCATACACCCTCACACTCACATACTCTCACTCAATCACACACACTCACGTAATCACTCACTCTCGTACTCACACCCCGGGAGCCAGCACGATCCACCTTCCACCATAGTCTCACTCACACCCCGGAAGCCAGCACAATCCACCTTCCACCATAGTATGTGCAATTCCCACATGCATTTCAACTACATGAATGAATGCCACTCACTCACACACACTCATTCACACCCCAGGAGCCAGCACGATCCACTTTCCACCATAGTATGTGCAATTACCACATGCATTTCAACTATATGAATGAATGCCACTCACTCACACTCACTCACACCCCGGGAGCCAGCACGATCCACTTTTCACCATAGTATGTGCAATTACCACATGCATTTCAACTATATGAATGAATGCCACAGTGGAGGCATAAGTACAAACACAAACTCATAACAATGCCACATAAGTCACCCCCTTATGACTCACTTCTGTTTGTGCATGTGTGTCTCTGTGTGTGCCTGTGTGTTCCTCACTGTGTGTGTGTTGCATGTCTGTATCACACTCTATGTGTCTGCATGTTGTGCATTGCATGTATGTATGTATGACTGTGTCGATCTTTATGCATCTCAGTGAATGCGTGTGCATTTGTGTGTGTCTCTGTGTGTGTTTGTCTTGCATCTGTGTGTGTGTGTGTGTGCATTAATTCCCTATATATCCTGACGGGCAACGCCGTCCCACATTGCTAGTATATATATATATACTAGCAATATGTGACGCCGTTGCCCGTCATTGTAGTAGGGTATGTGTTATGTAGCATTTTTTGTTTGAAATGTTGTAGGTGGCATGTTGAAGGTATTTTGTAAAATCTTTTGTGTTTGTTTGTATTGTACATTTCATTTAGCTGTATTAACTGATGATGTTTTTTTTGTGTACTGTGTGAAGCAGAAACAATCATATTGCACACATACATAGACCCCTCTAGCATTCTAGGGGTTAAAAGACCAATTTGAATCAATGGGGGTTTTGTGATTTCTTTTCATTTCCCATGGTGCAGTTGTTCGGAGCAGAACTGCCCCTCTTGTTCTGTGTACGGTTCCGCTCTGCACTGTGACCTCACAGTGGAAAAGTTTCCCCTGGAAATTATTTTGGATTGTTGCCAGGTATCATCCTGTCCTGTATCTTTGTGCAACTGATGCTTCACTGAATAATAACTCTGTAAACTTTACATATCTCTCTGAATTCAAACCCGCTCATGTTTGCATGTTGTTGCTACAGAGACAGACAATTAGGAACAGTTCCACTGAAGGTTTGGCTCAGTAGAACTGCAGATCTGCCAGCATACAAATGATTCTCACCGTACTGTCCTCAAGTAGCCATACCAAGGATAAGACTAATACAGTGATGAGCAAAAGTCAGCGCCCATCAACTTCTCTTGCAGCCCCCAGTTTGGTACAGTGGAAACAGAGGAGGGCTGGCAACTTGTGGCTCAATCAAGTGTCCCATTTCCACTATCGTTCCAGCCCACTGTCTCAGTGTTACCAAGGAGCTTACGGTTAAAGGGATAGTAATGTTTCATAATAAAAGCAGCTCTAATTAATCATCATAGTATTTGGACTTTGGAGAGTGTTATTTCAATTCTGTCAGAGTTGTAGTTCAAGAGTAATTCAATGATAAAGTATCCCCCTCCCGCCCCTTTTACTGATGTAACACTGCTCAGCCAGATCAGAAGGGAGGTGCCCAGGTAGACTGCAGAGAGGGACAATCTTCAATTAAGATAAGGTAAAAACCTGAAAAACTTGTCAAGGGGGGCAGGGCTTTCATTGTTCTCACAGGAAGAAGATTGTCCCCTGCTGTTATCTATCTGGTCTATGGACTGCATTCCACATCTGAGAAGAGATGGCTTACACTAGGCAAAAGGGGCGGGAGGGGAAACTTTGCTTGTAAATATCTCTCAAACCATAAAGGTCTGAGAGATAAGACTTATATCGATCTTCATGTTTTTTTAATGTCTACAAAATAAAATAAAGTTAAAACGAAGTATTACTATCCCTTTAAAGAGGACCTACACTAGTGATGCCATGTAGCTTACAACTGAAATTGTCCTAAACTAGTGATACCACATAGCTTACAAGTAAAATGGGGCTACATTAGTGATATTACAGAGCTTATAGTTGAAATGAAGCTGACTAGCAATATCTCAGACCTTACAATTGTAATGGAGTTACATTAGTGGTATCGTAGAGCTTACAAGAACTCCATTTGTATTGTAGCACTGTTGTATCATTTGTGTAACTCTATTTCAGTTCTAAGCTCTGTGATATCAATAGTGTAGCTCCATTTATAGCATCAAGTGGGAGACTAAGTGAGGCAGTGGCCCACCGGCCCAGATATATGACTGGACCAGGGGGCAATTGCCACCCTGGACAAGACAAAAAACAGGGAGCAAATATCTAAGAGCAAGCCTGTTTGAACAATATGTTTACTTTAGCCCCCCAGTCTCAAAGCTTCTCACCAGATTCCAATGATATTCAGCACATATCAGTTCTCTCAATGCTCACAGCAAAGCCGATTCTTTTCAAATTTCTTCTTTTTGTTTGTTTGAAAATAGGCTATCCAATGCGTTTTGTGCCCATAGACACTTTTTCAGGGCAATTGTCTTCCTGACCCCAAGGCCAGCCCTCCCCTGAGTGGAAAGAGGTTAATTGGCCTCTACTACATCACAAACACCCTTTTTTTTATCCCCAAAATCTCACACCCTGTCACAGCTTACCTTAGATCCAGCGACGCTGCCTTGGTTGACGCAGGATATAGATGGCTCAAAATGACGCTTCAGCGTCATCCCAAGCATCACTCCGAGGATTGAGCCTGGACGCGCTTGGCGTCTTCGACTGCCAACCGTGTCCTCGTGCTACGCGGGCCGGCAGCCCAGTATGACGCAAGAGTAAGCCTGAGGTTGGGCGCATCTCATGGCAGTGCATCATTTATGGGCGCGAGGCTGCAGAATGTCGCAGGCCTCAGTTTTATACTGTTGGAGCTGGTAAGCTCCAACTATCTACTTCCTGGCTGTCTTTAAAGGGGAACTGGATCCTGGTTTAGTTACCCTTACGTTGTTGTTAGTGCAGCTGTATTTTGCTTGAATCCTGATATCCTGTGTATGACCGGGCTTGTCTGACCATCCATCCTGGTGCTGACCTGTGGCTCTGTCTGACTCTTCTCTGTGCGCTCCCTATCTATTTGGACACCTATTCTGGTGCTGACCTGTGGCTCTGGCTGACTACCTGCTCCGGGTATGATCCTGGCTTGTCTGACTATCCAACCTGGTGCTGACCTGGGGCTCTATCCAGCTACCCTCTGTGTTGCCTCCTGAGTAGTGGACATCCTAACTGGTGCAGACCTGTGGCTCTGGATGACTACCCGCTCCGTGTATGACCCTGGCTTGTCTGACTATCCAACCTAGTGCTGACTTGGGGCTCTGTCCAGCTACCCTCTGTGTTGCTTCCTGAGTAGTGGACATCCTAACTGGTGCAGACCCGTGGTTCTGGCAGATTCTAGCTTTACTGACTGCAGGCGTGAGTCAGTAGTCTCCCTTGTTGCCTTCCCTTTCAGGAGACGGCCTTCTCTCTTCTGGCTGCAGGCGTGAGTCAGTTTTCTCCCCAGTTACCATCCATAGGGGAGATCGTCTGGGTCGCCATTCCTATCTGGCGTATGAGACTACCATTGGCTTCGGCCTAGTCTCTGCAGTTTGGGTACTTGGAGGCATCCTCCTATTTCTGATAGAGTCCCTGCTTCTTGAGTTGCCCTCTGCTCCATCCGGAGATTTGCTATTTAATTTATTGCTATTCATTTTTATGATCCTAATAAAGGTCTGACTCTTGTCTTGCTTACAATCCATGACACACCCTCTTCAGTTTGCCTTATCGTATACCTCCCCATACTTTATTCCAACTCCTTGTATTATAGAGAAGTCTCCAACAAATTGATATTCAACGGACTGGAGACCTCTGTAGCATCCAATAAGTTAATCTACCTTTTTGAACCGCTGTTTTGAATTTTTACCCATAATGTGTGGCCCTTAGGTGGATTTGAGGGGTTACCTGTGACCAGGGCTGGATTTAAATCCCAGGCACCCCTAGGCAAGGCACTTTAGGCACCCTTAGCTCCACCCACGACCACATTCCCAGTCCTTCTTTGACAACCACCCTCTGTCCCATCCACTATTTCCTGGCACAGAAATTACCCTTGGCTTATAACAAAAGACAAAAAATGCTATAACCCCTTGGTTGCTATAGAGATCTCTGTTGGAGATATCTATAGCACCTAAGAGGTTAAATAATATCTTTTATAGGTGTATAAAACTGGTACAAGGACATTGAGATTGCACTGGCCACACCCACAATCCAGAATGTGGGTGTGGCCAGCACAGCTGCGGAACCACCCCTCAAAATTTGGCGCTCTGGCAGTTGCCTACTCTGACTGTGGGGAAATCCGGCCTCACCCTGTGACCATAAGTGTTTGCAAGGGAAAGGCGGCAAGAGAGAGCACTAGACTTGTCCACTGCAAACATTTTCGGTAAAATTAGATTTTTTTCGTTCGGAGGATCCGCATTCCAGACCAGATCTGTTCGACTCGAACAAAATTCATCAGCATACCGAATTATTCGGCCAAATTTAACAAAATTTAAAATACAAGGTACTAGGCCTGCCTACCTGCCTACACAACTGTGAGACTGGCTGTGTCACTCTAAAAACTATTTAAACAAATTCCTAATATTTTTTATATTTTGCACAGGAACAAAGATGACTCTCCCTTGCAGTGGCAATAAGGTACTAATGCTGCCTGCCTATGTTACCTGCCTGCCTACACAACAACTGGACACTACATCTCCTTCTGCTCTCTCTGAGCTCCAACAACGGACTAACAGGAAATGCAGGCTGTCTGGGTGTCTGACGTGTCATTAGTCCCACCCCCATCATGAAACAAAGAAGCTAATTGGACTAGAGAGGGAGGGAAAGTATAGAGGGAAAGTACTGCGCGCGCAGGTAGTCGTCACGGAATGTCAGAAAAGTTCGACGACATTTTGGACCAGGGCTGTTCGGATTCAGTTTTAAAAAATAAACTAACGACTTTTTTCCTTTCGGACGGCCCGAATGACACCGAATGACCCTTATACGTCCGAATTCTGAAATCGTCCGAACCGATTCGCACAAGTCTACAGGGCTCTTACTCCCCTACCTACACATGCCCCCTGCTGGATAAATGTAGGGTATGGGCAGGCTGGCCTGGGGGGCATATTATGGCTTTGCCCCTCCCTGCCAAATGTTTCTGCGGGTTCTGTCCTAGTGATCATCATTGGCTGAGTCATTTCGATTAATTCACTTTATACAAAAGCAGAATTTATCCTTAACCTTTCGAGTGCCAGAGGGGGTGGGCAACATATTGTGGAACAATGTTCTGCTCACCCCCTTTGGCACTCAAATAGTTAAAGGTGACACCCCACTAGCTGATTTCTTCTGATATAAAAAACAGTCCGTGGTTTTACAGTCACAGATCAGCGTTCTGTTATCTTCCCTATAAACCATTGCTGTGAAAGATACACAATCATTCAGAGCAGCATCCCACAACGTAAACAAAAGCAGGTGGATCTCTAAGCGTAGCAATTTAATAATAAAATATCAATAGTAACAATAGTGAAAACATGCTCACATTGCCCTCCTTTTAGGCTATAGGCACCTCCGAGTACAGGACCCTCTCAACCACAAAGCTGTGTCCTTATTAGGGTGACCACATTTCCATTCTGCCATTCCGGGACATGTGGTCACCCTAGTGAATCCCGTGGCTGAGGCTCCCGCCGGCGCTGACCATCTTTATGATGCTGAAAGTGGGAACTCTTACTCTGTCAGCCTCAGAAAGATGGTCAGCACGGCGCGTCGGTGGGAGCCTCATCCGCAGGTCTCACTTGCCGCACCGGCATACCTGCCCCATCCAAGCTTTCTCGCATGCACCAGTCCAGCCAGCCAATGAAATGTATTTGCTATATGGTCTTCATTGGCTGGCTCAGCCAGCCAATGAGGACCATATAGCAAATACATTTCATTGGCTGGCTGGACCGGTGCATGTTGCTCCATTCTGGGACTCTTTGTTGTCCCGTAGGGGGTGACCCGGGACGCGGGACAAAGACCCCCAGTAAGGGACAGTCCCGGGCATTCCAGGACGTGTGGTCACCTAGTCCTTATATTCCGATTAGGAATTACTCTAGGCTCCCAAAGTGAAGTTCCCCTCCTCCTCTCTGCGTTTTCAGTAGACAGTCCAGATGACCTGATCACCAAAGAGTGTGAAAGGGGCTACAGAGTGTCTGATACGGGAAAAGCATATTCCCACAGGCACAAGGACCGCCACCAAACAGTCTGCGTCCACAGAATAAAAATAATAAAGTAAAATTGTACCGGGTCCCAGCATCTAAACTGTTAAAATATTTTTGTGTTATGGGGATCAAAAAAGTTTGCACCCGAACCCTTCAATGACTAATTACCCCAGTGTGCGAATTGTTTTTTAATCTCCTATTCTAAGGAGAAAAAAAAAAAAATTAACACTTTAAGGACCAGAATAGTGTATAATGCATTGTTTGAACCGGTTTAACCTTTTTCATTTTTTATTGTTGAAAGTGGGCTATATGTAGAAAGACAGAAGTGGAGTAATTCTGGGGTAAAGCATAAGGAACACATAAAAAAATTCTCCAAATCCCCATTGATTCCAAGGCACGTTTAACCCCATGAATGCTAGAGAGGAATCCAATGCATCGAGGAACAATGCATCAGAGACCTCTAGCATTCAAGGAGTTAAAAGCCCCTTTGATTTCATAAAAAAAGGGATGGTTTTTCCTGCTGAGTAAAATAAGGTAGATCTTTCATTCAAGCATTATTACAATTCAAGCTACAGTGTTTTTTATGTAAATATATTAACCCCTTAAGGACCGGCGGTCACGGGACATTTCCGTCCCATAATGACCGCATAGGGGCACTTTGACACGCCGGTACACGTGACCTGTCACGTGTATCGGCGCGTCACTATGGGGCTTGAAAGAGATCGCTCCGATCTTGGAGCGGTCTATTTCATGCCCTATTTTTACTTACAGCGCTCCCGGTAGAGCGCTGTAAGTAAAAAGTACGTGACGTACCATGACCGTCATCGGTCCTTAAGTAGTTCAAGGACCGTGACGGTCCTGGTACGTCAAGGGTCCCTAAGGGGTTAAACATAATGGCAACAGCACCACCTGGTGTCAGATGCGTGAAGTGTGTCTGGTGATGTGTGGACTGGACATCACTTCACCATGGAGAATAGGACACACTTCACCATATGCACTAAAATGTATGTATGCAAGTGATGGTGGGGAGACATTGATTATTAGCACAGGAGGTTGGCTTAGAGCTGCTGAGCAATGTAAACAATACAGATCTAAGGATCAGCTGAGCAATATAAACAATACAGATCCAAGGATCAGCTGAGCAATGTAAACAATACAGATCCAATGATCAGCTGAGCAATGTAAACAATACAGATCTAAGGATCAGCTGAGCAATATAAACAATACAGATCCAAGGATCAGCTGAGCAATATAAACAATACAGATCCAAGGATCAGCTGAGCAATGTAAACAATACAGATCCAATGATCAGCTGAGCAATGTAAACAATACAGATCCAATGATCAGCTGAGCAATGTAAACAATACAGATCCGATAATCAGTGTAGAGTTATACTGGTATCCAAGGGCTCCGGAAAAACTTTCACTGATGTCTAATATGAGACATATGCACCTTCATATTGTAAGCTTCACATGATTTTGACTATAAACATCTAACTAAACCTCCCTGATTATTATGTATAGTAAGTCACTGACTATTTATTGGTAAAGGTCAGATCTGATGAGCAGACATTTTTGTGTTTACGTTTTTTATATGTAGCCAAGATATAGTTCTTGCTGCTTTCCTGACTACACATATATGTAAATATGTGAACACTGTTGATAGGGGAGCTTGAGCTCACCAAGTTTTTTGTATATTTCTTTGAATGTATTTTGGGAGGTTTGGGCTCCCCCCTCCTTCTTAGTGGTAGCTCCCTGTACACCAGTCCTGCTTACAATTAGGAAAGGTATAACTACCTCCCTTACTTACCTCACTAGGGCTTTGTTCACAGTAGAGATAAGACAGCATCACTGCTTTTTATACTAAATACATGTTTACTTCACATTTTAAGTAGGAAGGGATTTGCTTAATCTGGAGTACCTTGATGGGGCAGGCACACATCACATGGTTTTGGCTGTAAGCATGTAACTAATCACCACTCGTTATTAGCTATAGTATGTCACAGGTTATTTATTAGCAAACGTAGGGGTTTCATGCGACTTTAATTGTTTAATTTTCATATTACACTAGAGCACTGTAAATTATTCCGAGCCCTCAGATGCTGACGTACTCTGCACTGTTTTGCTCAATCAGATGATAGTCAAGTCTGCAGGGTTTACGTGGAAAAGCTGATTAGAGGCTATGGCAAAATCCGTAATTTGCCAACATCAAGGAGACAATTTTATCTCTGTGAGCTCAGACAGCATAGTCAGCTATGGAAGCTTATTGCATGCAGCGAATAGCCACATTAACTTGTTAAAATGCCCTCTGGAAAAACAAATGACGCATTTACTCTTATATAGATATGCAAATAAGCCACTGTTGAAGTGGGCACTGAAACATCATAAATTCAGAGAAGACCTGATGAATACATGAAAATGTTTGTGTATTGGAAGCATAATACAGGGATATGATGGTGAGACATGTGACAAGATGGAATCAAACATATACGCAACAAGAACCTGTGTCGAACCATATTGTGCCTTTCCATTGTGTACAGACAGTACACCTGGTGTACACACAGTTAATCTGCTGCATTCCATGTGAGTGGTGAGACACTGGTTCTCCATAGAATGTGACAATAACAGCTTTACTTCTTCATGGCAAATGTAATGACTTTTGAGTGAAGCAACTGCCAGCAGTGGGTACACTTTGTTTTACCCAACAGAAACAGCCCTGCAACATATTCCATTCAATTCTGGTACAGATGCAGAGCTGGATTTACGTCCCAGACGCCCCTAGGCAAGGCACTCTAGGTGCCCTTAGCTCCACCCATGTTCACACCCCCAGTCCTCAAATGACACAGGACCCAGTCCCATCCACTGTTTCCTGGCACAGAAAACACCCTTGATCTATAACAAGAAGGGACAAATTTTTTTTTAACCCATTGGTTGCTAGAGAGATCTCCAATGCATTGCGGAAGCATAATGTAAAGGACTGGACACATTTGGAGGGACCCATGGAGCTTGTTTTTTTTTATTTAAGTGTTAAGTCTCCTTTAAATTCATAAGTGAAAAGACAGAATATTCTGGGGGCTGATTGGTTGAGCGGGGGCTACCTCGCACCAGGAAGGCTTTCAGGGCGGGAAGGGCGAGTATATAAACCCAGGTTGTTAGGCGTTTTGCACACCTTAAGCTTTGCTTCAGCTCAGCAAGGGTCCTGACCCCCACCTTCCCTCCCTAAAGTTTGTAACTGGTCAAGTGTGTGTTATTTAAAAAATAATAATAATTAAAAATAAATAAATAATAATTATTAAAAAAAAAAAAAAGACGTCGCAGTTTGGAGGATTCTTAAAGAAATAATGAAATTAAAGATTTATCGGTAGGCTCCTGGCTGGTAAGGCGGAGCCTCTGTGTTATATTGGTTGGCGTATATGTGTTATTTATTTATTTTAAGAGATTTATTTTAATAAACTGCGGCCTTACCACCATCCTTAAGTTGTATGTGTCATTTTGTTATTTAAAGGGCAAGTAGGGTACGGACATCCAGCCTCCGTGTCCTGAGGTGATAGGTCTGCCTTTAGGGTATAAAATGGGTGCAGGGAAACTGTGATTGCGCTGGTCACACCCATAATTCAGTATATGGGTGTGGCCAGCACAGCTGAGGTACCACTCCTCAAAATTTGGAGTGCTAGGCAGTTGCCTATGTTGCCTGTTGGGAAGTCTGGGCCTGTACAGATGGCTATCCCAGAATTACTCCAGTTTTGTCCATATCCATATGGCCGAATGTATATGTCAGCACATGAGTTACATTTCCCTGAATCCTTCCTTCTTTCCTGTACATATCGATCATCTCTTAGGAAGATTACAAAACCGCACACGCGGCACCATATGTCTTTTCTGCTTGAGCGAAAACCCTGTAGATTTAACCTCTTAGCTGCATATAGAACTCCAAGTCATAGCTTTCCAAATCATTGGAGATTTCTAGCAACCCGGGGGGTTAAAGGGGAGCATTCACTTAAAAAAATAATTTGCACAAGGGTTGTATGGGAAAAAGTAATGTTAGCGCTGTTAAAGTGTTTATCTTTAGTTGCAATCTCAGTAGCATGGTAAACGGAGCTTGCTTTAACGTTAGGCCAGAAAAATGCAGCTCCGAAGGGAAGCGCTATCGCACGCCTCAGGGGCTGCTGGGAGGGAGGTGAGAAGTCCTGAGGAGGTGTGGCGCACATACAGGGTTCCGCACACAGGGGTGGATTTACATCTCAGGAGCCTGTGGGCACAGAAATCTGAAGCACCCCCCAGTGGGCTATCTGCACTGTACACCTCCACAGTGCTCCTAATCTCCATGTTGTCCCCCATCATCTCTATATTGCCCGCACATTGCCCCCATCATCGCCCCATTGCCCCCATTAGCTCCAACTTGCCACCATCATCTCCATATTGTCCTCACATTGCCCCCATCAGCTCCATACTGGCCACATCATCTCCATATACCATATTGCTTTCACATTGCCACCCATCAGCTCCACATTGCCCACCATCAGCTCCACATTGCCCCCATCATCTCCACATTGCACTCACATTGCCCCCATCAGCTCCATTTTGCCCCCATCAGCTCCACATTGCTCCATAAGCTCCACATTGCCCTCACATTGCCCCCCATCAGCTCCATATTGCCCCCGTCAGCTCAATATTGCCCTTACATTGCCCCCATCATCTCCATATTACCCTCACATTGCCTCAGTGTCCGTTTGGGAGATGATGTCATCTCCCAGTGCTCTGTATTACTAAAAACCCGATGAGGAAGCGCAGCAGCTACAGGTCTGTGCCGAAGGAGGAGGCACAGACCTGTCTTCATGGCGCCGGGCGGGGAGACAAATTTAATAATAAAAAAAATCCCACCACACACATGATCCCAGTGACAGGCTCCCCTCTGTTGGGTGCGCCTGTAGGCAGATGCCTACTCTGCCTAATTCTAAATCCGGCCCTGGCTGCACATTGCGGAAGTGCCAGTTTACAAAACTTCATATCTCCGCTGTCGGGGAACTAAAAATAAAAACAGTAACAGCGCTAACATTACTTTTTCCCATACAACCCTTGCTGTAATTATTTTTTTAAGTGAATGTTCCCCTTTAAAGAGGAAAGTGTATTTGTCCTTAAAGAAAGAGCAGCGCTCAGCTGTATAGCAGATAGTAATGCTGAGTGCAGGGATTTCACGCTAAATAACAAGGCCAGGTGTTTGGTATAACAGAATAAGCACAAAAACATGTTAGCAAAGCAGCAGAGCGATGCACAAATAGAGATGACTAGACAGAAGAACTAACACTTCCTAATAATAACAACCCCACCTTACATTAATATGGCCATAAAATCCTAATGGCCCCTATGAATTTCTGTTGCAGAGATAACATCTTCAGTTAGTCCTGGCTGTCATTTGCATACAGGGGGACATAATGGTTGCTGGCAAGACACAGTGCATGAGCCTCCTTAAAGGGATAGTAATACTTAAAATGTAAAAAAAAAATATGTTGTAGGGTTTATCCGCCTGAGTAAAACAAGAGTACTCCCACTGCTGAAAGGTGTTTCATTCAAAAGTTATTAATTTTCAAAGTTGAATATTTTAGGTGCAATATCACAGTGCCCTGAAATTGTACAGTGGCGCTGTTGCTACACGATCCTATGGACAGCTCTGGTCCCGGGACCATAAATCTCCATAGGATGGTGTAGCAACAGCGCCACTGTACAATTTCAGGCCACTGTGATATTGCACCTAAAAAATTCAACTTTGAGCTTTAATAACTTTTGAATGAAACACCTTTCAGCAGTTGGAGTACCCTTGTTTTACTCAGGGGGATAAACCTTACAACATCTTTTTTACATTAAGTATTACTATCCCTTTAACTATTTAATGACCACAGGGGTGCTGAGTGCATTGCAAAGCAGCTCCATGCACGCCCCTCTGCTCCTTAGAGGGAGAATAACACTTAATATTCAAATAAATATATATTGTAGGGTTTATCCAATGGAATAAAACAAGAGCACTCCCACTGCTGAGAAATATTTTATTCAAAAGTTATCGCAGCTCAAACTTGAATTTTTTTTAGGTGCAGTGTCACTGTGGCCTGAAATTGTACGGTGGCGCTGTTGCTACACCATCCTATGGACAGCTCCTCTCAGTTGACCATAAATCTAGATAGGATGATGTAGCAACAGCGCCACTGTAACGTTTCAGGTTTATTGAGACAAGGCACCTAACAAGAAAATTGAAGTTTGAGCTGCATTAACTTTTGAATAAAACACCTTTCAGCAGTGGGGGGTTCACTTGTTTTACAAAAAAATACACATCATCATGTGCAGGGAGCATAGTTTGAGGTCCTGTGGTCCTGCCAGCAACTGTCATGTCTGCCTCCACGTACATAATATCCAGGACTGACTGAAGATGTTATCTATTCAACACAAGTACAAGGTCAAAACTCATGAGGGCCATAAGGAATTTCAGGCCATATTAAGATAACTGGGGGTTTATTAATAAAAATAATTAACAAATCTTTCCCATTGAAGCTGATACACTAAGGAGGACTGGAGCAATTCTGGGGCAAAATAAATAATAAATAATTCCCCAGATTCCCATAAATGTAAATTGGGCTTTTAACCCTTTGAGTGCCAGAGTGGTACAGAATGCATTGCTTTGGGGTTAACCTTTCAAATGCTAGTGAGGTCTCCAACACAGTGCTTCACAACACATTAGAGATCTTTCAAGCACTCAAGTGGTGGTGGGGGGTGCAAAATGTTCCCCTTCTGAAACGCAAAAGGGTTGTTAAAAGCCCCATTTAAAGCGGGACTTTCATGTTGTGTAAAGGCACCCTACAATAATTAAGTATATGGCGTCTAGCTTCAGAATAATTATATTACATCTCAGAAGTACCCGATTCTAAAGTAATCCTTAATGTTCGGAGACTGGAAGCCAGGCATCAGCGCAGACATCTTGTCTGTGTACCTGCGCTGTTAGTGCCGGTCTCCTCTAACAAGCATTGCATGTTACCTTAAAGGGATAGTAATGTCAGAAAAAAAGTAATAACTATATGGTAGATACAATTAAAAGAGAGTACTTGCACTTATTTGTATTTCTCCGCTCCCTCCCCTTTCTGCTTGATGAGCTGTAAAGATGTCAGAAGCTGATTCTGGTCGCTTGACCAGACGCGGCTCTTCAGCAGTGCCGACATAACGATATCTAAAGATAAATACTTCATCGGAATGCTCTACAATGTGTGTTTGCAATCCAGGCACATGTTGTAGATCGTTCCGATTAAATATTTATTTGTAGGTACTGCTATGTCGGCACTGCTGAAGAGCCGCCGTCTGATCCAGGAACCAGAATCTGCTTCTGACAGCTTTACAGCTCGTCAAGCAGAAAGGTGAGGGAGCAGAGAACTTTATGTTCCTATATCTCTCAAACCATAACGGTTTGAGAGATACAAATAAGTGCAAGTACTCTCTCTTAATTGTATCTACCATATAGTTTACTTTATTTCTGACGTTACTATCCCTTTAAGGTAACCGGAAGGGACTGACAGCACAGGCGCACTGACGGCACTAACCTGGCCGTCAATGTCTGAAGATTGAGGATAACTTTAGAATCTGGTACTTCTGAGATGTAATATAATTATTTTGAAGCTAGTTGCCATATACTTAATTATTGAAGGGTGACTTTATACAACACACTTTAACCCCTTAAGGAGCGGCCGCGCACGCACGCGGCCGGTACCTAAGGACAACTAACCATTTTTTTTTTTTTTTTTTTTTTAATACAGTCCGATTGAGGGCTCCCCGAACGGCGTGCAGCCCCACGGGGAGCCCTGAATTTCATGACGTACAGAAACAGAAACATAGAATTTGACGGCAGATAAGAACCATTCGGCCCATCTAGTCTGCCCAATTTCCTACTGGAAAAAAAAAAAACACAACCTCAAACCTTTTTTGGTCCTTGGTCTTTTCTTATGTTAAGGACCGCCTTATGCCTATCCCATGCATGCTTAAATTCTACCACTTCTGCTGGTAGGCTATTCCACTTGTCTACTACCCTCTCAGTGAAGTAAAACTTTCTTACATTACGTCTAAACCTGTGTCCCTCTAGTTTTTGACTGTGGCCTCTTGTCCTAACAGGTACGTCTTTGGTCCTTTAAGGACCTACAGCCCGTGACATACATCTACTTCATGGGTCGTTAAGGGGTTAAATGAGTGGGAATATTTATCTGCTCCCTATGGTGCACTTGGTTCGTTCCAGAATCGTTAGTACATCAGCTTCAGTGGGGGGATGTAAGAAACCGCCAGCTCAGCTCATTTTCTGCAGTTATACATTACCTGAAAACCATGCTCTTGTATGGTGGGGATGATGGGAGCTGTAGTACTCAATAGCTAGTGGTCCAAAAGAGTGACTACTCCCAATTTAAATCAGTCACACAGAGGAAATCTATTCCTGTAGGAAAAAGCTGTGAATCTAAAGGGGCAGGGCCTCCTACTGGTCAAAAATGACGTTCCTTATTAACTACAGCTTTCAGGGGATAGTAATGTTTCACAAAAATTAGCTCCAATTAATCCTCATAGTATTTGGGCCATGGAGAGTGTTATTCCAATACTGTCAGAGTTGTAGTTCAAGAGTAATTCAATGATAAAGTATCCCCTCCTGTCCCTTTTACTGATGTAACACTGCTCACCTCAGAGCAGCAAGACTGTCCAGATGGATCACAGAGAGGGACAATCTTCAGTGATCATAAAGAAAAACCTGTCAAGGGGGCAGGGTTTTCCTTATGATCACAGTAAGAAGATTGTCCCTTGCTGTGATCTGTCTGGTCAAAAGACCAGATTCCACATCTGAGGGGAGGTGGCTTTTACTAGGTAAAAGGGGTGGGAGGGGGATACTTTATCATTCAATTGCTCTTGTACTACAACTCTGACAGTAGTGAAATAACACTCTCCATGGCCCAAATGAGGATTAATTGGAGCGACTTTTTTTTATGGAACATTACTATCACTTTAAAGGGATAGTAAAGTCCAGAAAATAGTGTAGCTGAAATAATAGGTACAATAAAAAAATTACGTAATGCCATTATTCCTATCTCTCAAACCTTTATTGTTTGAGAGATATAATAAAATAAAGTCCTCCGCTCCCTCCCCTTTCTGCCTCATGAGCTGTAAAGCTGTCAGAGGCCGAATCCGGTCGCCCGACTGTAGGCGGCTCTTCAGGAGTGCTGTCATCGGGATATCTAACTATAAATACTTCGTACTATAATACTTCATCGGAATGGTCTACAACGTGTGTTTTCAAACCAGGCACACATTGTAGACCATTCTGATTAAGTATTTAGCGCTCCTGAAGAGCCGCCATCTGATCCCGGAAGCAGGATCTCATGCCGTCAGCTATACAGCTGACTCATGAGAAGGGGGAAGGAGCGGAGGACTTTATTTTATTATATCTCTCAAACCATAAAGGTTTGAGAGATAGGAATAAGGGCATTACTTATTTTTTTTATTGTACCTCTCATTTTGGCTACACTTATTTCTGGACTTTACTGTCCCTTTAAGGGTCTTATCACTATCTCTCCCTGCAGGCCTCACAAACCATTAAAATATGCACTTAGATCTTATGTTTTCAAGAATTCATAAAGGCTCGTTTGTGGGCTGAAACTTTGATTTTCCAGTTGCCTGCATATTAACCCTTTGAGTGCCAGCGGGGTACACAATGCATTTCTTTGCGTACCCCTCTGGCACTCAAAGGGTTAAAACTTTGATCTACAAAATCCTGAGACTTCCTGTTCCTTTGTAGCATCTAAGGATTTACTGTTGGGCCCCCCAAGTTGTTGTCCGCAGACCGTGAGCGGGTATTAGATACATATACATTTACTTATTTTTCACTTGGACAGATCTGTTTATTTTTTTTTTCACCTTAATCTTTTTAATACCAGTGAAGTATCCAAAACTTTGCAACTCAATGAGTTGGCTACCTCTCTGGCATTCAAACGGTTAATATAGTACTGTACATTTTTCAAATGTATGCTAGGATTCTCTGCTGTTTAACCCTTGAATGCCAGACAGGTGTCCAATGCATATCTGCCAACATTTCAAATGGCCAAAGACATACACTTTTGCTTTAGGGGATGTTTCAGGGGGCGTGACTGGTGTGGGGCATTACCGAGAATTTTTAGGTTATTCCATGACCTACTGATACTTTTTTCTGTAATTGAATGAACAATTTAACACAAAACTAAATTATATTGAAGTTTAAACAAACAATGTGAGTTGTTTTTGTATGAATCAATGTGATATATACACACCACACAGTCTGATCTCCAAAACACAAGGGCCCAAGGGTGATACACTTATATACACACTATACCAGTGGTTCTCAATCTTTTTTTGTTCAAGGCACCCCTAACACATAATCTACAACATTCGGGGCACCCCTAACATATTAATGTACTTTATCAAGGGCATAAGAAGGGTACAATACATAAATATACAGTTATTATTAGGTTTTACAATCATAATAACAAAACTAAATCTATTGTGCATAACAATTTCTATAAATCTTTATTTAAAAGTCCGTTTTTGTCAGTCTTCATAGAAAACACAGGGCACCCTAAGTTTATGTCCGTGGCCCACCAAAGTGCCACGGCACCCTGGTTGAGAATCACTGCACTATACAGTCTGATCTCCTAAACACAGGGACACCAGGGAGATACACTTCTATACACACCACACAGTCTGATCTCCTAAACACAGGGACACCAGGGAGATACACTTCTATACACACCACACAGTCTGATCTCCTTAACACAGGTACACCAGGGTGATATACTTATATACACACCACACAGTCTGATCTCCTAAACACAGGGACACCAGGGTGATACACTTCTATACACACCACACAGTCTGATCTCCTAAACACAGGTACACCAGGGTGATACACTTATATACACACCACACAGTCTGATCTCCTAAACACAGGGACACCAGGGTGATACACTTATATACACACCACACAGTCTGATCTCCTAAACACAGGGACATCAGGGTGATACACTTCTATACACACCACACAGTCTGATCTCCTAAACACAGGGACACCAGGGTGATACACTTATATACACACACCACACAGTCTGATCTCCTAAACACAGGGACACCAGGGTGATACACTTCCATACACACCACACAGTCTGATCTCCTAAACACAGGGACACCAGGGTGATACACTTCTATACACACCACACAGTCTGATCTCCTAAACTCAGGGACACCAGGGTGATACACTTCTATACACACCACATAGTCTGATCTCCTAAACACAGGAACACCAGGGTGATACACTTATATACACACCACACAGTCAGATCTCCTAAACACAGGGACGCCAGGGTGATACACTTCTATACACACCACACAGTCTGATCTCCTAAACACAGGAACACCAGGGTGCTACACTTATATACACACCACACAGTCAGATCTCCTAAACACAGGGACACCAGGGTGATACACGTATATACACTCCACACAGTCTGATCTCCTAAACACAGGGACACCAGGGTGATACACTTCTATACACACCACACAGTCTTATCTCCTAAACACAGGGACACCAGGGTGATACACTTATATACACACACCACACAGTCTGATTTCCTAAACACAGGGACTAGGGTTGCCACCCAGCTGGTATTTTACCGGCAGGCCGGTAAAAAATTGGCTTCTGTCCAATGTTAAGTCTATGGAAGGAATGCCATGGCCGGTATTTTTTTTAAAAAAAGGTGGCAACCCTAACAGGGACACCAGGAAGATACACTTATACACACAACACACAGTCTGATCTCCTAAGCACAGGGACACCAGGTTGATACACTTATATACACACCACACAGTCTGATCTCCTAAACACAGAACACCAGGGTGATACACTTATATACAGACCACACAGTCTGATCTCCAAAACACAGGAACACCAGGGTGATACACTTATATACAGACCACACAGTCTGATCTCCTAAACACAGGGACACCAGGGTGATACACTTATATATATACACCACACAGTCTGATCTCCTAAACACAGGGACACCAGGGTGATACACTTATATACACACCACACAGTCTGATCTCCTAAACACAGGGACACCAGGGTGATACACTTATATATACACCACACAGTCTGATCTCCTAAACACAGAGACACCAGGGTGATACACTTATATACACACCACACAGTCTGATCTCCTAAACACAGGGACACCAGGGTGATACACTTATATATACACCACACAGTCTGATCTCCTAAACACAGAGACACCAGGGTGATACACTTATATACACACACCACACAGTCTGATCTCCTAAACATAGGGACACCAAGGTGATACACTTATATACACACACCACACAGTCTGATCTCCTAAACATAGGGACACCAGGGTGATACACTTCTATACACACCACACAGTCTGAGCTCCTAAACAAAGGGACGCCAGGGTAAGAAATAGGGACAGAGGGATTTGGGTCTCAAAGAGGGACTGTCACTCATAAAGAGGGACACTTGGGTGGTATGGACCCCTAATATCTTCTTATCTCCTAAAGAGGGACACTTGGGAGATATGGACCCCTAATATCTCCTAAAGAGGGACATTTGGAAGGTACAGACCCTAATATTTCTTAAAGCGGAACACTTGGGAGGTACGGTGTGACAGAACTGTGGTGACTATAGTTGATTCCAGTACATTGCTGGAGTGCAGAGATAGTGGGGGGGTTGGGCTTTGATTCCACTATACTCCAGGTCTGTGCTAAGGAATGTTAATTGATTCCTGCTGTGCTTCCTTGACCAATCAGAGGCGGTTATTGATGAGCCAGTTAAGAATGTAGGATTTCAATTCCTAATCTGCATTCTTATCCTAATAAGGATGCTGGTGGCTGATTGGTCAAGCATAGAAACACTGTCCCAAGTATTCATTTGCATGCTGATCTAGATAAGAGTCTCTGTAGTGTATATAAGCTGTGTGTTTGATTCAATAAAAGAGAGTTCTTCCCTTCATCAAGTCTCGGCTGATGTTTGGGAACAGGAGGGTCAGTTTACTATTGGAGTGTTATTCTGAGGGAGAAGGGAACTATAAAAGAGGTATCCAGATTATGATACAAGGCGTCACGTTACAACTGGTGGCAAGCGGCGGGATTCGGCTTATCCCAAGGAACTGAAACTGAGACCAGCATCCAGGGGGAGATATAGCCTCTGGTTTGACCCCGGTCTCAGCAGCGCAGCGAGCAGTGGATGGAGCAACAGCGAATCTGAGACCAGCATCCAGGGGGAGATATAGCCGCTGGCTTGACCCCGGTCTCAGCAGCGCAGTGAGCAGTGGGTGGAGCAACAGCAAAACTGAGACCAGCATCCAGGGGGAGATATAGCCGCTGGCTTGACCCCGGTCTCAGCAGCGCAGCGAGCAGTGGATGGAGCAACAGCGAATCTGAGACCAGCATCCAGGGGGAGATATAGCCGCTGGCTTGACCCCGGTCTCAGCAGTGCAGCGAGCAGTGGGTGGAGCAACAGCCAAACTGAGACCAGCATCCAGGGGGAGATATAGCCGCTGGCTTGACCCCGGTCTCAGCAGCGCAGCGAGCAGTGGATGGCCAAAGCAACTTGGATATCCTGGAACTTGGAGTACTAGTATCCACTGCATTAGGAGGTACCTGGGATCCTGCCTGTGGAACATGGCAAATCTAGGACCAATGGGCGCTGTTAAGCCCAACTGGAGACGGATTGAGAAGCTGGTGGCATTGCGATGGCCGCTTCTGGGGGACAATCCTCTGCGGGATTGGGAGGACAGCATGGACTGCTTTGTGAAGGTGGAAAGTAAGCTACAGGATCAGTATATCGCCCTGTACCAGAAAGCGGAGCAGAAGTATTACAGCATGATCTGCCCCTCTTGTTCTGCTGCGGGTAATGGATACAATGGCCCAGGAGTAGGATGGGAGGCCATCTGTGTCGACCCCAACTTTGGCAGCAAGGAGGAGAGTAGGTTTTGGGAAATCAGGGATGCCCGGGAGGAGATGATGGGGTTCCAGAATATCCCTGAGCTAGCAGAGGAGCTGGAGGACCTGGTAGAGCAAGAGTGGCATCTGGAGCGAGCTTACCAAGGCCTTATCCGGAAAGTTGCGAGGCATACGGGGGAGGGACCACGGGCGGCCCCCCCATATACTATACCGCAGGAAGATGTGGCCTGGCTGGCCAACCCGCCCTGGGATGGAGGCTCCGACCTTGGAATGGAACAGTCCTTTGAGTCCTGCGACCCGGTGGGGTGGAGAATGAGGAGTCTACTGCCCCACCTAGGACCCAATCCGTCGGAAGAGACGGTGGCCCAACTTAAACTGTCGGTCGAGCAACAGTACTTTCAAGACATCCAGAGCCCCTGGGTTGCCCCATGCTGGGGGAGTGAGACAGTGATACGCACCAGCCCCTTTGTTACCCCGGACCTGAGGAATTGGAATTCGCTGCTCCTCAGCCTGAAGAATGCCCCTGTACCAGGGGGTGGGACAACCGTCCCCCCTGGTGGACATTTGCCCCCTTCCCCTGTTTTTCCTACTGTTGTGAGTGAGAGAGAGCTCACCAGCAGACCCAAGAAGATGCTCCCTTTGTTAATGGACACTGCCCTGAAGAAGGAGCAATGTGTGCTCTCCAGGGGCACGGTTGATACGACCCTGAGGAGTGGGACTGCGGTCTTCCTCAGGGCAGAGAATGGCCCTGTGGTTTGTGGCCTGAAAGAAGAGGACCCCAGCAGACTGAAGGAGAACAGTGCTGCTGGCCCTCTTGTTGATCCTAGGGACTGTGAACTGGTGGGTGGGAATGCGTTCCCCACCAGCCCCCCTGTGAACCCTGGCCTGGTGAGTAGGAGCGAGCTCCCCAGGGCCTGGGAAACCCCTGTTGCTGTGGATGAGACACAGGTCCCCACCAGCAGCCCCTGTCCTCCCCCTTTGTTAATGGACACTGCCCTGGAGAAGGAGCAATGTGTGCTCTCCAGGGGTGCAGATGTTATGGCCCTGAGGAATGGGACTGCGGTCTTCCTCAAGGCAGAGAATGGCCTTGGAGTTTGTGGCCTGAAAGAAGAGGACCCTAGCAGACTGAAGGAGAACAGTGCTGCTGGCCCTCTTGTTGACCCTATGGACTGTGAACTGGTGGGTGGGAATGCGTTCCCCACCAGCCCCCCTGTGAACCCTGACCTGGTGAGTAGGAGCGAGCTCCCCAGGGCCTGGGAAACCCCTGTTGCTGTGGATGAGACACAGGTCCCCACCAGCAGCCCCTGTCCTTCCCCTTTGTTATTGGATACTGCCCTGGAGAAAGAGAAATGTGTGCTCTCCAGGGTCGTGGATGTTATGGCCCTGAGGAATGGGATTGCGGTCTTCCTCAAGGCAGAGAATGGCCTTGGAGTTTGTTGCCTGGAAGAAGAGGACCCCAGCAGACTGCCACAATGCAGTGCTGCTGCCCCTTGTGCTGTCCCTGTAGACTGTGAACTGGTGGGTGGGAGCGAGCCCACCAGCCCCTATGTGACCCCTGACCTGGTGGTTGGGAGCGAGCCCACCAGGCCCTGTAAAACCTTGGCTGTGATGAGTGGGACAACAGTCCTCATCAGCAGTCCCAAGCCTGTTGCCCCTTGTCCTGATACCCCAGTCTTGGTGAGTGGGACCACGGTCCTCACCAGGGATACCCTTGTTGCCCCTGGATCTTTTGACCCCAGCCTGGTGGGTGGGAAGTCATTCCCCACCAGGCCAACTGTTGATCCAGCCCGAGGGAGGGGGACCACCGTGCTCCCTAAGGAAGTTGGGAGTGGCCCCAGTTTTGCCAGCAGCCCACAGTCTGTTTGTCCTGGATTGGTGAGTGGGAGTGCGCTCCTCACCGGTCCTCTGGATGCCCCAACCCTGAGCAAAAGAGTCCCCAGTGTTTCCAGTAGCCCTTTGGATGTTGCCTCAGCCCAGGAGAGTGAGAGCAGCATCCTCTCCTGTTCCCGTGGGGTACTTGCCCAACCAAAAGGGGGAGATGTCCCCAGCGTCCACCAAGGTGACCCCCAGGCCATGGGGAACCCAGAGACACTGTTACCAAAAGGAGGTCCACCTTGTAGACTGGCTATGGACCCTGAGTCACTGGACCCAGACCCAGGAGGGTCTGACCCCAGCTCTGCGTGGAGCCTGGCCCAGGAGAGGCCTCCCAACTTGGTGATAGCCAGGACCAAGAGGTACACATTTCCCTGGCCCAGGACCAAGGACCCCAGTTTTACTCCTGGCCCCGGTCAAGGGGCTCGTTTTTTCTTTCCAGACCCCAGGACTGTAGGGGCTGGCTGGGGACAAGACTTTTGGGACAAGTACTGTTGTGGACATGGAACCACAGGCAGAAAACCCCGGACATCCCTAAATTACACCCGACTGGGTCTAATCGGGTATGCCGGACATGGATACAAGGGGGAGATATGTGACAGAACTGTGGTGACTATAGTTGATTCCAGTACATTGCTGGAGTGCAGAGATAGTGGGGGGTTGGGCGTTGATTCCACTGTACTCCAGGTCTGTGCTAAGGAATGTTAATTGATTCCTGCTGTGCTTCCTTGACCAATCAGAGGCGGTTATTGATGAGCCAGTTAAGAATGTAGGATTTCAATTCCTAATCTGCATTCTTATCCTGATAAGGATGCTGGTGGCTGATTGGTCAAGCATAGAAACACTGTCCCAAGTATTCATTTGCATGCTGATCTAGATAAGAGTCTCTGTAGTGTATATAAGCTGTGTGTTTGATTCAATAAAAGAGGTCATTCGATGATTCATGATCATTCGATTGTTTCTTTGCTGTCTAGCAGTTTCTCGTTTTGAGCGATTGAAGGCAGTTCGGCAGACACGTGATTGACGGCTTCGATTGGAACAGATGATTCTTTCACTCTGAGACTGACCACCATTCGGCAGAGATTGATTCAGAGGATTGATTCGTTTGGAGATTGAGTCAGAGATTACTGCAGAACAGCAGATACGCATTGGGATTGATTCTACCGAGATCCATCACTGATTGGAACATATTCTCACTCAGACAGGCTGAGAGAGTTAGAGGCAGCAGACGTTGATCACCCTGCAGAGAGCTAATTCACAAATGCTCTTTTAAGAGCAATTGCAAGCAAACAATTTAGGGTGCTGAAACTGAGCGTCTTGACCACACTGAACAGCTAGACTAAAGGGTAGCTGGAATCTGTGCTCATTGAGCCCTTTTTCCCACTAACTCTTTAGTAGCAAAAGAGCCTGTATTCACAAGTGTCCTTTTTAGGGCAATTTTCATTTTCACTTTTCACATCCCTCTACTTTAGGATGGCAGAAATGCAGAAACCACTGCTTGAAGACACCACTGAGAAGATGGAGTTCTCCCTAGTGCAACGGAAACGTGGGCGAAAGAATTCCAACGGCTCCTCTCCGCCAGCCTCCCCATCAAAGGTAAAAGTGGCCAAACATGTGGAAGAGAGAGGCGTAGAAACTAGAAACAGCTTTGCACCACTTCAGGATCTAGACACCTGCCCTGGAACTAGTGCGACACCCAAGAAGGTCAGGATTCCACCGGTGTTTGTTAAGAGCCTGAAGACTCACAAGGACCTGGTTGACCTACTGCGAGATCAGTGTGCTGTGTCATCCTTCACGACCAAGCCCCATGGCGAACACGTGAAGATATCACTCACCACGGTGGAGGACTACAGGAGCGTGACAGCCACCTTCACGGAACAAGGTCTACAATACTACACCTTCCCACTGGAACGAGCGAGGTCCCAGAGGTTTGTGATCCGAGGCCTCCCGGCAAACACAAACACTACAGACATTGCAGAGGAACTTGCAGAACTCTGCCTCCCGGTGAAGAGTGTCGTACAGCTTACCTCGCCAGCGGACAAGAAAAGGAAATTCCCGCTGTTTGTAGCCACCCTGGCACAAACCAGCGATGGCAAACCAGCAGACTTAACAAAGATCACACGGCTATGCAGCTGTGTAGTTACAACAGAGGCACCAAAAAGCAGACGAGGACCGATCATGTGCTACAACTGCCAGCGTATCGGCCACACATCCGCCTTCTGCCACCAGGAGCCACGCTGCGTGCGATGTGGGGAGAATCACGCATCGCAACACTGCACCCGAGAACGAACGCAACCAGCAACATGTGCCAACTGCAAAGGGCCTCACCCTGCCAGTTACCGCGGATGCCCAGCCCTGACCAAGGCAAAACAGGAAGAGCATCAGAGGAGAGTACCACGCCTAGCGCAAGCACCACAGAACCCAGCTACCACTGCAATTGACCCGAAGAGAAACAGCGGACAACGCCACCCAAGGCAAAGCACCACACATCGCCAGGAAGCAAAACAACCTACCACGCGAAAGAACAACCCACCTGACCCGCCAGCACAGACCCAGAAGACACCCACTACATCCGGGTTGAGCTACGCGGAAGTCCTAAACCCGCCACCCAACCCACCACGAGCTTCCACCCCGGCACAGGAAGAGGAAACTGCAAGCTCCATCAACTGGAAGACCATGATTTTGAAGATAGCAGTGTTTGTCGCAGAGCTGAATATTGACCCCACCATAACGATGGTGGCAAGGCTCGTCCTGAGCCTATTCCCGGGCGAAGAAGCAAACCAACATGGTATCTAAATCCAGCTATGCCATCGTGATGTGGAATGCCAATGGGGTCAAGAAGAAGACAGATGAACTTCTCCACCTCATGGAAACAAGAAAGATGAGTGCTGCCTTACTGTCAGAGACCCACCTGCAAGGAAATCAGAAGCTAAGCCTGGCAAACCACAGAGTGTACCGGACCGACCGACCAGCAGGGACCAAAGGAGGAGGTACAGCAGTGATAGTGAAGACTACGATCGACCACCATGAGATTGCACTCCCACCCCTCAGAAGCATAGAAGCTACTGGAGTGCAAGTCAAGACTGCAACAGGACCACTCCGGCTTATTGCAGCCTACTGCCCCCCAAAAGCAAAGCTAGACCTTGGTGACCTGGACATTTTGCTGGATTCCACTGTTCCAACAATCATTGGAGGAGACCTCAATGCCAAACATCGATGCTGGAACTCCAGGACTCCTAACAAGAGAGGACTGACACTGCTGGCATATTCCAGAAAGAACGATTGTGTGGTAGCAGGCCCGACCGAGCCCACACACCACCCAAGTGTAGCAAGCCACAACCCAGATGTGCTGGACATTGTGCTACTTAAGAATCTGCAACACTCCGTGGAACTGGAAACACTGGTAGAGTTGACCTCAGACCACAACCCAGTAGCAATCACTGTGGGGGACGAGATGGAACCCTACCAGCAAGTTGAGAAGTACAACTTCAGAAAGGCAGACTGGATCCGTTACAAGGAAGAGCTGAACAGCAAGGTCACACCAAACCCGCTGAACACCAAGGAAGACATTGACACTGCTGTGGAACACTTCACGATGGCAATCCAACAAGCAATCAAGAACAGCGTTCCAAAGCAGAAGACAAATCGATGCTCCATCTACGACCTACCGAGAGGAATTCAGCAGTCAATTGCTGAAAAGAACCGGGCCCGACGCCAGTGGCAAAAGTTCCGCACACCAGATCTCCTGCAGAAATACAACACGCTTGCAAAACTCCTGCGGCAACAAATCAGACAGCACCGCGGAGAGAAATGGGAGGCTGCAACAGCCAAACTAAAGGAGGCGGACAATTCTGTATGGGGAATGGCTCGACGCCTAACTGGGAAGAAGGAACCAAGCCCACCAATCCAGGGAAGAACTCACCTTGCATGCAGCAACAAGGACAAGGCAGAGGTCCTCGCCGAGACACTGGAGGCTTCTTTCACCCCAAACAAGGCAAGCAGGCTCACGTACAGAGTGGAGGAAGAAGTTGAGAAGCATCTCGCAGAAGACCAAACCGGGTTGGGAACAGAAGACATTGAAGAGTGCACACACGCTGAGGTAGCAGGACTTGCAGAGAAGTTGTCAAACGGCAAAGCACCAGGGAGTGATGGAATAACGAACCTAGCAATCAAAAACCTCCCGACAGCATCAATAGAACACCTTGCAAACATCTTCAATGCATGCATGAGGCTCCAGCACTTCCCAAAATGCTGGAAAGAAGCAAGGGTCATTGTTTTCCCAAAGGCTGGCAAACCACTGAGGGATCCTGCAAACTACCGCCCCATCAGTTTACTCTCTGGACTATCGAAGCTCCTGGAGAAGGTCCTTCTTGCCCGACTCAGTGACTTTGCCTCCGAAAGAAGCCTACTAGCAAATGAACAGTTTGGATTTCGAAAGGAGCATGCAACAACCCATCAGCTGCTGAGAGTGGTAGACACCATCAGCCACGGGTTCAACATCAAGAAATCCACGGGAATTGTCTTCTTGGATGTTGCCAAAGCATTCGACAGAGTCTGGCACAAGGGACTGCTGCACAAGATGATTGGCCTGGGATTTCCAAACTACCTGGTAAAGACAATTGCAAGCTACCTTGGAGAGCGCACCTTCCATGTCGCCATGCGGTCGGAGATGTCCTCATCACATCCCATCCGAGCAGGCGTGCCACAGGGATCGAACCTTGGACCCTTTCTTTTCAACATCTTCACCAGTGACATCCCGACAGATCTGCATAAGACCGACCTGGCACTGTATGCGGATGATGTCGCAATCATCTCCCAGTCATTCAGCGAAAAGGAAGTGGCAAAGAATCTGCAAGCATCACTAGATACCATCTCAACCTGGTACAGCGACTGGCGAATAGAACTCAACATCAGTAAGACTACTGCAACACTGTTTACCAGAAAGAAGATCAAGGAGCACCCCCACATCAGCCTCAATGGGGAGACCATCAAGTGGGAGAGCAGCAGCCGTTACCTCGGTGTGACCCTGGACAGCAAGCTCAACTGGGGAAGCCATATTGAGAATACCCAGCAGAAGGCAACAGGAAAGATGGCAGCACTGTACCCACTCCTGAAGACCAAGTCCATGCCACTACGGACAAAGATTAACGTCTACAAGGCAATCATCAGACCTACCCTGACGTATGCCTCCCCAGCATGGATCACTTGCCATGAGCGACACCGGAAGAGTCTTCAGAGAGTCCAGAACAAGGCCCTGCGGATATCGTCCGGAGCTCCAAGCTTCATAAGGACAGCTGACCTTCACAGGGAGCTGGACATCGAGATGTTGGACGAACACCTAGAGAAGCTGAGTAGGAAATTCTGCCAAGGACTGGATCAGAACCCAAACCCTCTGATCAGAAAACTCACTGCCACCACTGCAAACCCCTTCGACCGCTACCCGCGGCCCATCACAGCGAAGACCCTGTGAAACTAACCCAACTGTGACAAGTCAACACAGATCAAGAGTAATCCAAACCTGTGACTTAAAAACCCAACCCGAGAATATGGAGTAGTGAGGCTCAAGCCTCGGTATCCAAAATCACCGCTGATGGATAAAATCTATCAGCAAGAAGAAGACGACTGGCAATAAAAGAGAGTTCTTCCCTTCATCAAGTCTCGGCTGATGTTTGGGAACAGGAGGGTCAGTTTACTATTGGAGTGTTATTCTGAGGGAGAAGGGAACTATAAAAGAGGTATCCAGATTATGATACAAGGCGTCACGTTACATACGGACCCTAATATTTCCTAAAGAGGAACACTTGAGAGGGATGGACCCCTAATATCTCCGAAAGAGGGACACTTGGGAGGCAAGGATCCCTAATATATCCATAAGAGGGACACTTGGGAGGTACGGACCCCTAATATCTCCTAAAGAGGGACACGTGGGAGGCATGGACCCCTAATATCTCCTAAAGAGGGACACTTAGGAGGTACGGACCCTAATATTTCCTAAAGAGGAACACTTGGGAGGTATGGGCCCCTAATATCTCCTAAAAAGGAACACTTGGGCGGTACGGACCCCTAATATCTCCTAAAGAGGGACACTTGGCATGTGTGGACCCCTAATATCTCCTAAAGAGGGACACTTGGGAGGTATGGACCCCTAATATCTCCAAAAGTGTGACACTTGGGAGGTACGTACCGCTAATATCTCCTAAAGAGGGACACTTGGGAGGTACGGACCCCTAATATCTACTAAAGAGGGACACTTGGGTGGTATGGACCCCTAATATCGCCTAACAAGGAACACTTGGGAGGTACAGACCCCTAATATCTCCTAATGAGGGACACTTGGGAGATATGGCCCCTAATGTCTCCTAAAGAGGGACACTTGGGAGGTATGGACCCCTGATATCTCCTAAAGAGGGACACTTGGGAGGTACAGACCCCTAATATCTCCTAATGAGGGACACTTGGGAGATATGGCCCCTAATGTCTCCTAAAGAGGGACACTTGGGAGATATGGCCCCTAATGTCTCCTAAAGAGGGACACTTGGGAGGCATGGACCCCTAATATCTCCTAAAGAGGGACACTTCGGACGTACGGACCCTAATATTTCCTAAAGAGGAACACTTGGGAGGTATGGGCCCCTAATATCTCCTAAAAAGGAACACTTGGGCGGTACGGACCCCTAATATCTCCTAAAGAGGGACACTTGGCATGTGTGGACCCCTAATATCTCCTAAAGAGGGACACTTGGGAGGTATGGACCCCTAATATCTCCAAAAGTGGGACACCTTGGAGGTACGTACCGCTAATATCTCCTAAAGACGGACACTTGGGAGGTACGGACCACTAATATCTACTAAAGAGGGACACTTCGGTGGTATGGACCCCTAATATCGCCTAACGAGGAACGCTTGGGAGGTACAGACCCCTAATATCTCCTAATGAGGGACACTTGGGAGGTATGGAGCCCTAATATATCCTAAAGAGGGACACTTGGGAGGTATGTACCTCTAATATCTCCTAAAGAGGGACACTTGGGAGGTAGGGACCCCTAATAACTCCTAAAGAGGGACACGTGGGAGGTATGTCAATGAATAGCTTGGCAATGAGGTGTACACCCTTCTGGAGCTCACTGGGTTTATACAGACATAAAATGTGGATCTGTAAATATAGGCTAGGCAGTAAAAAAAATGGGGCAGGGTGTGTTTATTATCTTTGAATGACATATGAGTATGCAGTGCTTTGGAAAGCAAGGCATTGCAAACCCCTCGTGCACTACAAGGGTTAAAAGCCGCATTTAAATCAAACACTCCAGTATTGTTCACTTCTGTGCAATGAAATAACTATTCCCATTTTTTATTTCTCTAGAAAGTGTTTTTACCAGGAAAAATATATTGAGATTTCTCTCGTTTCCATGTATTTGGGGCCTCCTTTCTGAATGAAGCCAGGGGCCTCACAAGGGGTGCTTCTCATGCTAATGAAAAAAAAACGATAGAGAAGATAATCCTTTCTGCCGTCTACAATGAGCTTCTGATTTGAGTACAAACGTAGCTCGGGTGGGGGCTCGGTTTTCTATAAAGCTCCCCCCCACACACACTTCCCACAGACTGCTGTGTGTTTGGAAATGCCCACAGCCCATTGTGTTGCCTCTTCAGTGGGAATCTAAACTGTGCCAAATCTGCCAGGGTTCTGGGGGTAACTGACTCTGTCCTCTTTATCCAGTAAGATAATTCCCTCAAAAGATACATTTCAATGTCAATGAATAGAGTTACTATGGGACACCAAAGGCCGTGCGTTCAAAAGAAAGTGGGAGAGTTCTAGAGCAAACCATTTGCACTATAGGGGAGAACTAAAACTTCCAAAAATTCCCTGTTCATTTCAATGGAAATTTTAACCCCTTGAATGCTAGAGAGGTCTCCAATGCATTGCTTCGCAATGCATTGGAGACCTCTCTAGCATTCAAGGGGTTAAATTCCACATTGAAATCAATGGGAATTTTTTCAGTTCTCACCCATAGTGCAAATGGTTTGTCCCGGAACTCTTCCACTTTTTCTTTTGAACATGCGGCTCTTAGGGGGGGGATAATGTATTCTTCAAAAATATCTATAAAGTGTTTCTGGAAGAAATAAAATGCAGTGAGTTTTATGTTTCTGAGAGCTGAAAGACGTCTATTTATGTAATTGGACACAAGAAATCAGATTTGGCCGTGGTCATCCCCAAGACGGCTTTACTGCCTGCTCCATTTACAGCTAAAATAGTGAGGCTGATGTACTAAGAATAAGTGGATAAATTCTGGTACTAAGGATAAGTGGATAAATTCTGGGTCAAACTAACAATACAATTGTGATGGTGTACTAATGTGACTCCATTCTTATCTAGGCATTGTGATTTACTAAGCTAATTAAGATGAAAATTGTCCTCTCTATCTCGTTTTCACCAAGGGGAAAGCACTGGGACGTTAATGAGCATTTTTGGGACGTTACTTTTCTTTGTACCCTCTTTAAAGTGGAACTTTAACCTGAAATGGATAGTAATTTTACCATAATAATGCTGCAATCCGTCCTTATAGCATAGACAACTGATCAGTGACTTAAAGGGATAGTAATACTTGCAAATTACTAATCCCTATATTGTAGCTTTGTTAAAAAGAAACTTATTGCCCCCAGTGTCATCTCTCAAACCCTTATGGTGAGAGATGATAGCGCTCAAAGTTCCCCCCTCCCTCCTCCTTCCCTGACTGAACGCTGACTGCAGGGATATCCGGTATTACCTGCATCAGGTGGCTCTGCAGCTGAGCCGAGATCGCGTTTATAAACAATAAATCTTTCACTAAAACGGTCTTCTACGTGTACTTGCAAACCAAGCACAAACCAAGCACACGTAGAAGACCGTTTCAGTGAAATAATAATTTTTTATAAACGTGATCTCGGCTCAGCTGCAGAGCCGCCTGATGCACATAAGACTGTCGTACGACAGCTTCCCCTGCAGTCAGCGTTCAGTCAGGGAAGGGGGAGGGAGGGGGAACTTTGAACGCTATCATCTCTCAAACCATAAGGGTTTGGGAGATGACACTGGGGGCAATACATTTCTTTTTAACAAAGCTACAATATGGGGATTAGTAATTTGAAAGTATTATTATCCCTTTAACCTGAAATGGATAGTAATGTTACAATAATAATATTGCAATCCATCCTTATAGCGTAGACAACCGATCAGTGACTTAAGTAATGCTGGAGGTCAATCCTTATTCAAAGCTCTAGCTAAACTATTTTCAAAGACGTACTACTCGGCTAATTGCCTGAGACACGGAAAACCTCAGAAGTCATCCAATTGCACACATAAACTTGATAAGGGGATCTAAAAAAAACAATGGCCAATAAGCCTATTGTCAGTGGTCTTCAAGGTTTTCCCAAATGTACAATCAAGAAGAATGGACACAATGCTTAATGCGGCACAACCTAAAGAACAAGCAGGTTTCAGGAGCGGTTTCAGTACAATGGACTATATCCATACAGTGCACTGAGTTATAGAGCAACATAATGAATATACCCTTCCATTATGCATTGCCATCATTGACTACGAAAAGGATTTTGAATCAGTGAAAAATAAAAAAATTATTGATTCCCTGACCAACCAAGATATAGAATGAGCTTATATCAATATCCTCCAATCATTATATAAAAATGCATCAATACCGGTCAGCAATGATAAAGTCCAGATCAACATAGAGAAAGATGTCCAAGAAGGAGACACGATCTCCCCAAAACTGTTTTCTGCTTGTTTAGAAGACATTTTCTGCAAACTATATAGGGACAAAAAAAGGACTTCAGATCAATTAAAATCACGTGCATCACTTACGTTGTGCAAATGATATCATACTCTTTGCCAGTAGTCCTGAAGGATTTCAAGAAAGCATTGAAGAACTACAATAAGCAAGCAAAATGCTTGGTCTGAAGATGAATATCAACAAAAAGCAAGTCATGTTTAACACATTTACCATACCAAGGAAAATCACAGTACATGGACAAAAGCGAGATGAAGTGGACAAGTATGTTTTCCTTGGACAGGAAATGTCATCAGCTGGAGAGATCATGATGGAAACGGACCGACTAATAAAATTGGGATGGAAAACATTTGGAAAACTTAGTAGTACTGTCTTTAAAGGGATAGTAATACTTTGTTTTATCTTTATTTTATTTTGTAGGCAATAAAAAAACATGAAGAACAATATAAGTCTTATCTCTCAAACCTTTATGGTTTGAGAGATATTCACAAGCAAAGTTTCCCCTCCTGCCCCTTTTACCTAGTGTAAGCCATCTCTTCTCAGATGTGGAATCCAGTCCATAGACCAGACAGATAACAGCAGGGGACAATCTTCTTCCTATGAGAACAATGAAAGCCCTGCCCCACCTTGACAAGTTTTTCAGGTTTTTCCTTTATCTTAATTGAAGATTGTCCCTCTCTGCAGTCTACCTGGGCACCTCCCTTCTGATCTGGCTGAACAGTGTTACATCAGTAAAAGGGACGGGAGGGAGATACTTTGTCATTGAATTACTCTTGAACTACAACTCTGACAGTATTGAAATAACACTCTCCAAAGTCCAAATACTATGATGATTAATTAGAGCTGCTTTTATTATGAAACATTACTGTCCCTTTAAGACAAATTTACCATGCTGCCTGAAGCAAAAGGTTTTTGACCAGTGTGTCCTCTAAGTCCTTACGTATGGCTTTGAAACATGAATACCAAATGCCAAAGCCGTACAAAAACTTATGCAGAGAAGTATGGAGTTATAAATTCTAAACATAATTAAAGGAGAGAAAAAAATGTGTGCGTGGTTTGTCAGCAAACAAAGTTCTTTGATGTCATTGAAAGAGTAAAGCACCTGAAACAGAAATGGGCTGGCCACATAGAAAGAAGACATGATGCTAGATAGACCAAACAAATTTTGGAGTGGATTCCACTCAAAACTAAATGCCCAAGAAGCAAACCAAAGAAGATGGGTAGATGAAATTACCAAATGTGTTGGTACAATGTGGCAACAAAAAGCACAGGGCTGAAGTTGTTGGAGGCTTGCTGAGAAGGTCTTCATCCTGCAGTGGATCTCGACAATGGCTGACGATGATATCTATATATATACACCTGGGAACTTCCTCCTCTTGAGCCTCCAGAGAAGGCTCATGTGCTGTCATCTGCTAACCAGGGGAATGTAAATTATGTGATTCAAGTCATAAAAGGGGTGGGGCTTAGTCGGGTGGGCAGGTTTTATTATCCTTGTGTCATAAAGTTGGCAGATAGTGGGTGGGAAGTGGGTAAAACAGGGTGAGAAAGAGGAGACGTGGGTGGGAAGTGGGAGGAACAGAGTGAGAAGGAGGACGTTGGTGGGAAGTAGAAGTAACAGTGTGGGAAAGAGGAGAAGTGTGAGGGAAGTGGGAGGAACAGGTGGGAAGGAGGAGAAGAGGGAGGGGAGTGGGATGAAAAGGGTGGAAAGGAGGAGAAGTGGGAGGGAAGTGGGGGGAACAATGTGGGAAGGAGGAGAAGTGGGCGGAAAGTGGGCAGAACAGAGTGAGAAGGAGGAGAAGTGGGAGGGAAGTGGGAGGAACAGGGTGGGAAGGAGGAGAAGTGGGTGGGATGTGGGAAGGACAGGGTGGGAAGAGGAGAAGAGGGCAGGAAATGGGCAGAACAGGGTGGGAAGGAGGAGAAGAGGGAGGGAAGTGGGAGGAACAGGGTAGGAAGGAGGAGAAGTGGGAGGGAAGTGGGCAGAACAGAGTGAGAAGGAGGAGAAGTGGGAGGGAAGTGGGAGGAACATGGTGGGAAGGAGGAGAAGTGGGTGGGATGTGGGAAGGACAGGGTGGGAAGAGGAGAAGAGGGCAGGAAATGGGCAGAACAGGATGGGAAGGAGGAGAAGAGGGAGGGAAGTGGGAGGAACAGGGTAGGAAGGAGGAGAAGTGGGAGGGAAGTGGGAAGAATAGGGTGGGAAGGAGGAGAAGTGGTGAACAGTATGAGAAGGAGGAGAAGTGGGTGGGATGTGGGCAGAACAGGGTGGGAAGGAGGAGAAGAGGGAGGGAAGTGGGAGGAACAGGGTGGGAAGGAGGAAAAGTGGTCAGAGTTTCGAAGGAAACTCACCACCACTGGATATTTAGTCTCTGTCCCCAGTAAAACATAATAATTGCCCTTTAAGAAGCATTGTATTTACACATTTGTAACAGATACCCGGTCCATCCAGCTGAGGAACAGGAATTGTAACAATATTATGCAGACAGGTACTCAGTGACATTGCAGCGTGACTTAGTCATCACGAGAAACATATTCTCACCTCCCTTAACCCAAAATAAACAGCCTCAAATGCTAAACACATATGCATACTAATTTAAGAAACACATTTAAGAACAATTTGGCAAAATACCTTCAGAAGACCAATGCACAAAGGGAAACTGTAATAAACTAACTGTACCATAGGGGGCAAATAAAAATTGCCCAAATCCCCTTTGATTCCGTGGGGTTAGTTAACTTCTTTAATGCTTTCATCTCCCCTGTAGTCTATAACTAAATCTCTCCCATAGAATAACATAGGAACTGGAGAGTTTATCTCACTGGAGAAGATATCTCCTCTTTATCACACCTAAGTACATCTCCCCTGTAGTCTATAACTAAATCTCTCCCATAGAATATCATAGGAACTGGAGAGTTAATCTCAATGGAGAAGTTATCTCATCTTTATCACACCTTAGTACATCTCTCCCTGTAGTCTATAACTAAATATCTCCCATAGAATAACATAGGAACTGGAGAGTTTATCACTGGAGAAGTTATCTCCTCTTTATCACACCTTAGTACATCTCCCCTGTAGTCTATAACTAAATATCTCCCATAGAATAACATAGGAACTGGAGAGTTTATCACTGGAGAAGTTATCTCCTCTTTATCACACCTTAGTACATCTCCCCTGTAGTCTATAACTAAATCTCTCTCATAGAATAACATAGGAACTGGAGAGTTTATCTCACTGGAGAAGTTATCTCCTATTTATCACAACTTAGTACATCTCCCCTGTAGTCAATAACTAAAGATCTCCCATAGAATAACATTGGAACTGGAGAGTTTATCTCACTGGAGAAGTTATCTCCTCTTTATCACACCTTAGTACATCTCCCCTGTAGTCTATAACTAAAGATCACCCATAGAATAACATAGGAACTGGAGAGTTTATCTCACTGGAGAAGTTATCTCCTCTTTATCACACCTTAGTACATCTCCCCTGTAGTCTATAACTAAATCTCTCCCATAGAATAACATAGGAACTGGAGAGTTTATCTCACTGTAGAAGTTATCTCCTCTTTATCACACCTTAGTACATCTCCCCCTGTAGTCTATAACTAAAGATCTCCCATAGAATAACATTGGAACTGGAGAGTTTATCTCACTGGAGAAGTTATCTCCTCTTTATCACACCTTAGTACATCGCCCCTGTAGTCTATAACTAAATCTCTCCCATAGAATAACATAGGAACTGGAGAGTTTATCTCACTGTAAAAGTTATCTCCTCTTTATCACACCTTAGTACATCTCCCCTGTAGTCTATAACTAAAGATCTCCCATAGAATAACATAGGATCTGGAGAGTTTATCTCACTGGAGAAGTTATCTCCTCTTTATCACACCTTAGTACATCTCCCCTGTAGTCTATAACTAAAGATCTCCCATAGAATAACATAGGAACTGGAGAGTTTATCTCACTGTAGAAGTTATCTCCTATTTATCACACCTTATACAACTATTCACAATAAAAAGTATTGAGCACAAGAAGGTTGTTTCATGTGGTTTTATTTTTAGAAAAAAACCCACAGTTTAAATGTCTGTAACATGAAGGGAACGCACAATTGTATACAGCTGTATTTTCACTATGTGTTCACCAAAGAAACCTCCTTTCCATGGTAAATGTTAATTACTAACACTTTGATATTTCCAATCTAGTCTTCCTGCGGAAAGATGGGCACTTCAGCACAAAAATGATCACCAGCACTGGTCTATGTGATGAAATTATATTGCAAATACTATTTAGCAGTGAAAGTGTTGCCTGTGAGTGTGTTTACTAAGCCGGCTGGCTGTTTTCACAGTTCTATGCACTGACTTGTCAGAGTAGAAATCTCTCATTTACAAATATGAATACAGTGATTTTAGAGCAGTTATTAACACTGAGTTAAACACATCCAACAGCTTGCGCCTATTCACACAGACAACTTCCACTATGTGGAATGCACCTGATTTGCTAATATGTTTGACACATTTAGGTTCCACCATGTCTGCCTCTCAGATCGCTCACACGTACAGTTCTGGAGGTTGTGCTTATTCACATCCGCCAATGACTCTCCAGCCCACGTAGGCATCAGACAGTACTATATGACCAATGCCCACATCAGCTGGCCTTGTGATACACCTTTTCTGTGCCCATCATGCAAGGTATTCACAGGGAAACAAAGGACATCCTATATAATAATTCGCTAAAACGTATGTAATGACAAAGTCATGCTCAGCAGATACTGCCCGTGCCACGGCTGATACAGGGCTGGACGCTCCGGAGCGTCCAGATCTGTATCAGCCGCAGAGTGGGCAGTCTCTACTGAGCATGACTGCCCAGCGATCGGCTGGCACTGTATCAGCCCCAGTGTGGGCAGTCTCTACTGCACATGACTGCACCGCGACCAGCTGGCACTGTATCAGCCCCGGTGTGGGCAGTCTCTACTGCACATGACTGCACCGCAACTGGCTGGCACTGTATTAGCCCCGGTGTGGGCAGTCTCTACTGCGCATGACTGCCCCGCAACCAGGACCAGCTGGCAATGGCACTGTGGCCCATGTAACGGGCTCTTCAACTAGTAGGTGATAAGTTGGCAAAGGTAGCACAGAATGTGCTAAAACAGGGAACAGCCAAGTCACCCATTTGAGCACGAGCCTTAGAATTGCTACTAATGTATCTCTGCAAAGATGCAGGTCCTCATTAATAAAAGCAAAATGTAGTTATTCTGGAATAAACCAACTGCATCATAGGGGACAAATAAAAATTCCGAAATTCACATGCTTTTGGATGGAGCTTTTTAACGCCTAGAATTCCTGAGAGGTCTACAATGCATTGCTTAAGAGCGTGCGACATTTCAAAAGGATACCGTCAGGAAGTAATGACTGTTGTGGACTACAAGAAAATATACATCAAGTCCAAAGCCTTAATCTATCATCACACTACAATACAATTACAATGCAGCTCCCGATTGATGCCCGGATCAAGGCACAGTTATCCCTCTAGTGTTCTGAGCTCTTTCTGGAGGCCATTTTATTGTAGGCCAGCAGTGACATCACTTCCTGTCACAGTGGGCAATGGTCAGTTCTCCTTCTTGTGTATAGAACTCTGTGCTCTGGACTCTTCATTCAGGGACTACAGAAGGGGGCTGCCCGGGACAAGGGACACACACATAAAATCCGGGACTTTTCTGGGCAATCAGGGACATGCAGTCACCCTAATCTGTGTACATGTTGTTTATTGTCAAAAATTCTTAAAGGGATAGTAATGTTTCATAATAAAAGCAGCTCTAATTAATCATCATAGTATTTGGACTTTGGAGAGTGTTATTTCAATTCTGTCAGAGTTGTAGTTCAAGAGTAATTCAATGACAACGTATCCCCCTCCCGTCCCTTTTACTGATGTAACACTGTTCAGCCAGATCAGAAGGGAGGTGCCCAGGTAAATTGCAGAGAGGGACAATCTTCAATTAAGATAAGTGAAAAACCTGAAAAACTTGTCTAGGGGGGCAGGATTTTCATTGTTCTCATAGGAAGAAGATTGTCCCCTGCTGTTATCTGTCTGGTCTATGGACTGGATTCCACATCTGAGAAGAGATGGCTTACACTAGGTAAAATGGGCAGGAGGGGAAATTTTGCTTGTGAATATCTCTCAAACCATAAAGGTTTGAGAGATAAGACTTATATCATTCTTCATGTTTTTTTAATGCCTACAAAATAAAATAAAGATTAAACGAAGTATTACTATCCCTTTAATAAAACATTTATTAAAAAAACAAAGTGCCCAATTTCATTTAACAAGAAATTTTGTTTGTCCCCTATGGTGCAGTTGAATTATTTCAGAATAACTCCAGTTTATTGGGGCAATTAGTGTGAATGGTATGTATTTTTCCTGTAATCCTCCCTTCATGCCACAATCAGTACTTAGTAGTTTTCCATAAGGAAACATTGTGTTTTATCTCTAGTAAAGACATGGGTACAAATTGCACAATTCCACATAAACACTCACTGCACTCACTGGGGGGGGGGGGGGCACTGATGCAGTTTATGGTGCTGGAATTGATTTATTCCCTAATGTCCTGGGTCCCAGCAGGCACGTTTCGATGTTGTGCCACCAAGTTTAATGTGTAAACTCATTAACTCCTTATGGACCAAAGGGGTGTGTAACACGTTGATGCTTTGACCCTTAACCCCTTAAGTACCCATACCTCCCAACATTTCAAATTGCCAAAGAGGGACACTTGTGTTTTAGGGGGTGTTGCTGGGGGCTTGGCTGGTGGGTGGGACGTTACCGAGAAGTTTTAGGCTATTTCTTTTTTTTTTTATAATTTTAATATTTATTCATTTTGTAACAAATTACAAAACATACATAAAAAACATACCAAAGCATATGACATATGACACACCACTCATACATTTCACCCAATCATCAAAACCTCCTATCTATTGCGATTGAGCTCAATCCCTAGACTACTTTAACGGAAACTTCCGTATCCATTTCCCCCAAATAAGATGAAACTTCTCCAATCTCTGCCCTACCAAATGGTAACCATATTCCATCAAACACTGATGTCTGATCTGATTTATTATAACCTGGATCTCAATCCCTTCCTGTTCTCGCCACTTCCTTGCCATCACAATTTTCATTGCCAGGAAACACTGTATAATCCACATTCTTTCATAGGACTTAAATGACCCAAGATCATGATGGAAAATTGCCCTCTCAGGTGAGGGAGGAATTATTACCTCCATCAAATTTGAAATTAATCCAAACAACTCCTCCCAAACCTTGTGGACTCTCTCGCACTCCCACCACATATGAATATGCGTCCCCTGATGAGAGTTGCACCGCCAGCACATACCTGTCCTACCCATACTATATTTAGCAATTCTCACCGGGACCATATACCACCTCAACATAACCTTATAATGTAACTCCACCATATTCAGAGAATGAGTTACCCGACTAATACCTACCAAACTATCCTTCCATGCTTCAAAAGAGATATCCTGCCCTATCTCCCTCTGCCATCCCTCTACTGCTATCATCTTTAATGGGGGTTCAAGTCCTTCTATTACTTCATACCAATTCCTTAACAACCTCCTCCCATCCCCCCCTTTATACAAACTTATCACTCGCCTACCTAACCTTTCCTGCCCCTCCTTCCAAAGATGACTACGTAGATAATTTTTAATCCTTAATACCTTAAAATATTCACTACTACCAATTTTAAAATCGTCGACCAACTGAGAAAAGGACTTCATTTTACCGTCCCTCAGTAGGTCGGGGACTCTCCTATCACCCGTGTTTGCCCATCCCCTCAAATCCATATTCTCCATATTATCTCGCAAAATATCCAGAGGAGCTTCTTCTATAACTCGATCTTTCCATCCCATCTTATATTTAAAGCGCATCCAATATTCTAAACAATTATCAATTATCATAGGTAGACCTCTCTTCTTCAACATCTTAATCCTATCCTTATGGTTCCACAATAGAAGGTCCAATCTAGAAATACCAATCAATTCTTGCTCAATATATTGCCAATCTTCAACTTTCGACATATGTTGCATATTCATAATGTGAACCAGCAAACTCGCCTGTACATACCTTCCTAGACAGGGCACCCCCACTCCCCCTTTACTTCTTGCAGCAAACATCATCTTCCCAGATATACGAGGCTTCTTCCCATCCCAAATAAAACCTAAAATCCGAGCCTGGAAAGTCTTAACCCAACCCCATGGAAGGCCAACCGGTATCGTCCGCAATAAGTATAGCCATTTTGGAATCATATATGATCTCACTATATTGACTCTCCCAAGCCACGATACAAATAGCCCCTTCCACTCCTTAATCTGTTGAAAAAGATCTCTCTGCAAGGCTAAATAATTTACTTCCACTATATTCTTTATTCTTTTAGGAATTACAATTCCCAAATAATTGAAACCACTTTCCTCCCAGTGAAAATCATACAGAGATCTTAACTCCTGACTCTCTTCATCCGAAATGGCCACACTCATCGCCTTTGTCTTGCTCAAATTCAATTTGTAATTCGAATATGCTCCAAATTGGCTAATTTCCTCCATCAATGGGGGTATAGAAGTTCTCGGACCAGACATTGACACCAGGACATCATCCGCATACAAACTAAGCTTACACTCTAGCTTCCCAATTTTAATACCTACAATCTCCTGATTCTCTCTAATCCTATTGGCCAAGGGCTCCATAGTCAGGACATACAACAGCGGAGCTAACGGACACCCTTGTCGGGTGCCATTATGAATCTTAAACCAGTCTGAACTAATACCCTGACCAATCACTCTTGCTGTAGGTCCATTATACAAGGCCATAACAGAGCCTATATAACCCCCTCCAAACCCAAAACTTAGCATAACCTCTTCAAGAAAAGCCCAACCTACCCTATCGAAGGCTTTCTCAGCATCAAGTGATAGGAAAAGAGATGGAACCTTCTTCAATGACGCATACTCAACCAAATTAATTATTTTCTTAGAATTATTATGCGAGTAACGCCCCTTAATAAACCCTACCTGATCCTTATGAATTAAATCCGGACATATATGTTTTAACCTCTCTGCCAATACTGCCGAATATATCTTTGTATCAGTGTTTATCAGGGAAATAGGCCTATAATTTGTAAGCTTTGTACTTTCTTTTCCAGGTTTCAGAATAGGTAAAATAAAAGCTTGTAACATCTCCCCAGGAAAATTACCTGTAACTCTAATCTCATTAAAGACTTCCGTCATATAAGGAGCCACAAAGTCCATCATTTTCTTATAAAACATAGCCTGGAACCCATCAGGGCCGGGAGCCTTACGTGATTTCAACGCCATTATCGAACTACGTACCTCCCCTAACGAAAAACAAGCTTCCAAACTTTCAGTCTGGTCCTGCATCAATTTCCCTATTTTGGATTCGGCTAGATATTTCCTAATTTGTATTCTATCTTGATTGTCATCTGGAATGTTATACAACTTTCCATAAAAAGTTTTAGACTATTTCATGACCTATTGATACCCCCTATTGATAACCAAATAAATGACTTATAACAAGACCAAAGTATTTTATTTACACAGACTAATTTATAAACACATATACTAACATTTAAACAAACAATAATGTGAGTTTTATTGCTGTAGAGCAATATGATATACTTATATACACACCATGCAATTCGATCTCCTAAAAAGAGGGACATCAGGGTGGGAAAGAGGGACAGAGGGACTTGAGTCGAAAAGAGGGTCCGTCCCTCCTAAAGAGGGACACTTGGGAGGTATGAGTCCCAAGGACATAAATAAACGTGCTTTAATGACGTATATGTACGCCATGGAATTCAGGGGTTCCCATGCAGCTGCACGCCGTTCGGGGACCTCTGTTTAAATTTTGAAAAAAAATGCCCTGTGGTCCTTAACGCTTAATTTCCGTTGCATATCCCTCTGGCACTGAAAGGATTAAGTGCCGGCTGTGCGGCTGGTCCTTAAGGGGTTAAGGAGTTAAGCTATAATGTTTGACGGAGTTGTGAGTTGAACAAATTTGGAATTTTCAACTTAATGTGTCACGACTTAAAGTGATAGTAACCCTTTTTGTTTTGACTTCACAAATTCTGCAAGTGCATTATATATAAAGTCAGATTGTCTATATTATTATTTTCATCTTCACTAATTTTTTTCAACTTTTAAGCTTTATTCAAAGATTACCACTGACATTAAAGAGATAGTAAAACTTAATATGTAAAAAAATATATATTGTAGGGCAGAGGTTCTCAACCCATGCCCTCAGTGGCCACTAACAGGCCAGGACTTAGGAATTTCCCTGCTAGAGCACAAGTGTGTTGATCAGAGGCTCATTCACATTGATTAACTCACCTGCGCTGTAACAAGGAAATCATGTGATCAGAGGCTCATTCGCATTGATTAACTCACCTGCGCAGTAACAAGGAAATCATGTGATCAGAGGCTCATTCGCATTGATTAACTCACCTGGGCTCTTAAAAGGAAATTCTCAATTCCTGGCCTGTTAGTGGCCACTGAGGGCACGGGTTGAGAACCACTGTTGTAGGGTATATTCTTGAGTAAAACAAGGGAACTTCCACTGCTGACAGGGTGTTTAGTTCAAACATTTTTGCAGCTCAAACTTGAATTTCTTAAGTGCAGTAACTTCATGGCCTGAAATTTAACAGTCTTGCTGTTGCTTTGGACAGATCTGGTTAAATGACCATAAACTTCCATAGGATGGTGTAGCAAGAGCGCCACTGTAACATTTCAGGCCATTTGAGATACTGTGTTAAAAACATCAAGTTCAAGCTGCAATAACTTTTAAACTAAACACTTCTCAGCAGATGAGGTACCCTTGTTTTACTCAGAAGGATAAACCATATAAACAAAATATATATTTTACATATTAAGTATTACTATCCCTTTAAAGGGATAGTGATACTTCGTTTTAACTTTATTTTATTTTGTAGGCATTAAAAAAACATGAAGAATGATATAAGTCTTATCTCTCAAACCTTTGTGGTTTAAGAGATATTCACAAGCAAAGTTTCCCCTCCCGCCCCTTTTACCTAGTGTAAGCCATCTCTTCTCAGATGTGGAATCCAGTCCATAGACCAGACAGATAACAGAAGGGGACAATCTTCTTTGTATGAAAACAATGAAAGTCCTGCCCCCCTTGACAAGCTTTTCAGGTTTTTCCCTTACCTTAATTGAAGATTGTCCCTCTCTGCAGTCTACCTGGGCACCTCCCTTCTGATCTGGTTGAGCAGTGGGGGGATACTTTGCTTGTGAATATCTCTCAAACCATAAAGGTTTGAGAGATAAGACATATCATTCTTCATGTTTTTTTAATGCCTACAAAATAAAATAAAGTTAAAACGAAGTATTACTATCCCTTTAAGGTTAAATTTCAGTGTTTACTTGTCATTTTAATTCATTGAAAAATATAGTACTGTTGACCTTAGTAACCTTTACTGATTTTCTTTTGTCTGTTCCATGTAGGGTGACCACATTTCCATTCTGCCATTCCGGGACATGTGGTCACCCTAGTCCTGCGGCTGAGGCTCCCGCTGGCACTGACCATCTTCCTGAGGCTTCCCAGTGGGAACTCTTACTGTGTCAGCCTCAGAAAGATGGTCAGCACCAGCGGGAGCCTCAGCCACGGGTCACACTTTCAGCACCAGCATACCTGCTCCACCCCAGCTGTCTCGCACGTACCAGTCCAGCCAGCCAATGGAATGTATTTGCTATATGGTCTTCATTGGATGACACAGCCAGCCAATGAGGACAATATAGCGAATACATTTCATTGATTGGCTGGACTGGTGCGTGTTGCTCAATTCTGGGACTCTTTGTTGTCCCGGTGGGGGGTGACCCAGGACGCGGGACTCAGACCCCCAATAAGGGACAGTACCGGGCATTCCGGGACGTGTGGTCAGCCTGGTTCCATGATGTCCTCCAGCTATCAACCTAACCTAAACTCATAATCTTACTCACCTCTGCAACTAATGTCTTTTCCCCTAAACCAGCTTACTGTAAAGAAGTGTAAGAATTCCCAACTCCCCATTCAGCTGCATGCGGTCGTCTTTGTCTCTCTCTCTCTCTCTCTCTCTCTCTTCTTCATAACTCACAGTCAAGGCCATATGCAAGAAAAATTATGGAGCAAACAAACTGCACCATGGGAACCAAATGAAAATTCCCATTTTCAGATTGAATACCCAGGTCTCAGTGAGTTCAGTGGAAACTCCACCTACTTTACAGCCTGTGCCACCCACTTCCTCACCCATTCCATGGCAAACTCCGCCTCTCATCCTGCCAACTCCACCCACTCAATGAAACCCCTCCCACATTATGATGCAAATTGCTTAATTTGGCTGCTCAGAGCCCCAGCCTTATGCGTTTCTCTGAGTTCTCTGGACAAGAAGGGTTCTGGGTACACCCAATGATTTACATGTTTTAACCAATCATGACATGAAGCCAGGGGCGGACTGACCATACGGGCATTCGGTCACGGACCGAGGGTCTGTGACCGAAGGGGGCCCGCCGCCGCTTCCAGCGCTGTTCAGCAGCTCTCCAACAACGGCCGCCGGCGTGCCGTTCTAGTAACACAGAGCGCTGGGAGATGACATCATCTCCCAGCCTCTGCATTACTAGAGGCGCGCAGGACTTCGCACAGTATTAAGCCACTCCGCTAGACCACCAGGGACTGGAGGTAGGGGCAGTGTGGAGATGAAGGGGCAAGGTGGAAGGGGCGATGTGGAGATGGGGGCATTGTGGAGATGAAGGGGCAATGTGGAGATGGGGGCATTGTGGAAGGTGCATTGTGGAGATGAAGGGGGCATTGTGGAGATGAAGGGGGCATTGTGGAAGGGGCAATGTGGAGATGAAGGGGGCATTGTGGAGATGAAGGGGCAATGTGGAGATGGGGGCATTGTGGAAGGTGCATTGCGGAATGAAGGGGGCATTGTGGAGATGAAAGGGGCAATGTGGAGATGAAAGGGGGCATTGTGGAAGGGGCATTGTGGAGATGAAGGGGGCATTGTGGAAGAGGCATTGTGGAGATGAAGGGGGCATTGTGGAAGAGGCATTGTGGAGATGAAGGGGGGCATTGTGGACGGGGCATTAAGGAGATGAAGGGGCAATGTGGAGATTTCTGCAGGGGGCCCAGACCTCTTTTTGGACCAGGGGCCCTGGGTCCTGTCAGTCCGCCCCTGCATGAAGCTGATGTACTACAGAAAACTGCAGTAATTTAGAGCAAACCAACGTATGAGAAAAAATCCCCTTTGATTCAAATGTTTTTTATCAATTAACCCTTTGAGTGCTAGAGGGGTACACAACGCATTGCTTTGCAATGCGCTGTGTACCCCCTCTGGCACTTAAAGGGTTAAAAGGTTGATGTACTGAGATAAATCTGAATAACTGCAACACAGGAGAAGAAGGAAAAATAATAATTCATTTAAATGGGGCTTTTAATCTCTTTCTAGCATTCCAGGGGTTAAAAGCCCCATTTTGGTCAGTGGGAATTTTTTTGTCTCCTATAATGCACTTGGTTTGCTCCAGTTCATCTTGGTACATTATTGTCTTTGATTACCTTTAGAATTAAATAGACCGTCATAACCAGGGTCTGATTTGCCATTATGAAGCGGGCAAAGCCTAGGGTGTCAAATGTTACGGGTTGCAGAATAAAGGAAAAAAGAAGAAAAACAGCGGCATTTCCTCGTGTGATACTTTAAATATCTCTAATCACCACACCTCCACCAATGGAACCATACTCACATAGCAAGTGACTAGACTAACAAATATATGTAGACTAGCAAACCAAACTCAGGGATCCTTGAAGTGTTAGTAATGTCTAAAAAAAGTTTTTTTTGCATATAGAAGAGCTTAAAATGCTGATCGAAATGCAAAAAAAAGTATCTCTCAAAACGCTATGGTTTAAGAGATACAGGCATTTAAAGTTCGCTGTTTCCTACTGACAGCTGTAAAGCTGTCAGCTGGAGAGTCGTGTCGGTCGACACGGAGGCGCTTGAGAAGTGCCGAGATCTCGTTACTTACAAGGAATCCCTTCATTGGAACGGTCTAAAACGAGTGCCTGGTGTTCAAGCACACGTTTTAGACCATTCCAATGAAGGGATTCCGTGTAACGAGATCTCGGCACTTCTCACGCGCCACCGTGTCGACCGACACGAATCTACTGCTGACAGCTTTACAGGCACACGTTTTAGACCATTCAGTGAAGGGATTCCCTGTAAGTAACGAGATCTCAGCACTTCTCAAGCGCCTCCGTGTCGACCGACATGAATCTCCTGCTGACAGCTTTACAGCTGTCAGTAGGAAACAGCAAACTTTAAAAGCCTGTATCTCTTAAACCATAGCGGTTTGAGAGATACGTTTTTTTTAATTTAGATCAGCTTTTTAAGCTCTTCTAAATGCAAAAAAACTTTTTTTAGACATTACTAACACTTTAAGCCGTCCCTTATATGGCTTTCTTGATGTCAGTAGACTATTGGACGCTCTTCCCAACAACGTCTCCTCACGAAGGGTTAAATCATCGACAAGCCAAAAAACAAAAACACAGGGGGCGCCAATAGTGCCTTACCATAGGCGATATATAAAATAACCACAATGGAAATATATATACACTCACATTCAACAGTGGCTGTATAAATACTTATGTAAGAATACAGCTATATACGCTTTCAGGGTATAATGTACCGTCCCTGTACGGTAATATGCTCACATATCTTCCTTACGAACCCTTAATCCCCACTCCTCAATTCCTCAATCTCCTCTCATTGAAGGATAGGATCAGCTTAAAAGAAAAACGCCGCTCCAACAACGATCTCCAAAAGGCAATTTAATAATAAAAATATATCAAATAAGAATTTAAAACATTAGATACGATTCCCACAGTGCCCATGCCAATGTTACGGGCTCTCTCAGCTGTGATAGCCACACACAGTAAGAGAGTATCCTTTTAAAATGTCGCACACTATCATGTGACCAACTAAACTGCGCACTAACCATATCGCCGGGATGAAAAAGGCGACATGAGAATCTCACTCATTTCAAAAAGGTGAAATTCTCATGTCGCGCGCTTAAGTGTCACATGAACATAAACATACCTTGGTGATATATGTGTATGCATATTTCGACTATAGCCAGAACAGTTATGTGTGTATTCCCGCTCTCCTTCCCCTTAGTGTCCGCAGCTCATAATAATAATTAAAAAAATCAAAGATACAGGCATGCAATTCAGGTGGTGATATGTTGTTGTTTTTTGTATTATTATGAGCTGCGGACACTGAGAGTAAAGAGAGTGGGATTACACACAAAACTGTCCACCTATACATTCACACTTAAAGGGATAGTAATACTTTGTTTTATCTTTATTTTATTTTGTAAACATTAAAAAAACATGAAGAACGATATAAGTCTTATCTCTCAAACCTTTATGATTTGAGAGATATTCATAAGCAAAGTTTCCCCTCCCGCCCCTTTTACCTAGTGTAAGCCATCTCTTCTCAGATGTGGAATCCAGTCCATAGACCAGACAGATAACAGCAGGGGACAATCTTCTTCCTATGAGAACAATGAAAGCCCTGCCCCCCTTGACAAGTTTTTCAGGGGTTTCCCTTATCTTAACTGAAGATTGTCCCTCTCTGCAGTCTACCTGGGCACCTCCCTTCTGATCTGGCTGAACGAGGGGGATACTTTGCTTGTGAATATCTCTTAAACCATAAAGGTTTGAGAGATAAGACTTATATCATTCTTCATGTTTTTTTAATGCCTACAAAATAAAATAAAGATAAAACAAAGTATTACTATCCCTTTAACAGCAAGGTATGCTTATGTTCTTGCGGGAGCTAAAATGAGCAACGCTTAAGCCCGCGACATGAGGATCTTGCCCTTTTGATTGGGTTGAGATTCTCTTGTTGCCTTATTCATCCCGGTGACATGGGTAATGAGCTATTTTGTTGGTCACACAATCATATGCGACATTTTGATAGTGAACCCATTAAGAGCTGTAGATGTGGCCAGAGTAATCTTACAATCTTTGTACCAGATACTTGCCCCTTGTTTTTGGAGGCTTTTTAGTTACTATTTTATCTACCCCTTATAACAGCCATTAGTTTACCTCTTCGATACTTCACAAGTCTTTGATGCATTAAGAAAATTTTAGCGAATTACATTTGACCCTTATCGGGCAGTCGGTATGATCCAGCATGACTCCACTTTTACTTAGTCCATCGGCCTCAGTAACATTACACTGTGTGGTGTGAATGAGGTTACCCAGGATATCGAGAGAAAATCCCAATATCCCGGCCCCCTCCCAATCTTCCCCTCTCTCCGCTCCCTGCTTTTTGCAAGGGGGACAATGAAAACAAAGCTGCTTTGTCTGATACAGGCCAATAGATTTGCCTCGATTCCTGTTTCATTCGGATTGTATTTAGAATACTGTGAAAACTAGGAACACTCTCTGAGCCAGTGTGACCAACACTCCCTGCTCAGCGTCCTTCCTACTGGTATTGAGGATGCTGTACTAAGTACAAATGGAGTCATTCTAATGCAGGGGAGGACTGGCAACTTGTGGCCTGGAGTGCAACTACAATCAAGAGGCCCAATTCTACTATCATTCCAGCCCACTGCCCCAGCCCACCCCTTTTTATTAAATTTTAAAATTGCCATTAACCCTTTGAGTGCCAGAGGGTATTGCAATGCGTGGCATACCCCTCTGGCACTCAAAGGGTTAGTGTTGTGAAGCAAGGCAATACCACGAAGCTTACAATTGAAATGGGGCTACACTGGTGCAACTACAGAGCTTACAATTTAAGTAACGCTACACTAGTGATACCATAGAACTTACAAGAGAAATTGGTTATGTTACTAGTGTAACTCCACTTGGATTGTAGCTCCATTTCAATTGTAAGCTCTGTGGTATCACTAGTGTAGCTACATTTGCAGCAACAAGCGTGAATGGCCCACCAGCCCAGACATATGACTGGCCCAGGGGGCAATTGCCCCCCTGCTCTCCAGGCCAGTCCTCCTCTGTTCTAATGTAAACCAACTGCATCATAGGAAACACAGAAAAACTCCCCAAATCATCAATGATTTAAATGGGGCTTTTAACTCATTAAATGCTAGGGTTACACACTACCTGCTTTCTTTCAACACCCCTCTGGCACTCAAATGGTTAACCCTCTGAGCGCCAGAGGGGTACGCAAAGCATTGCAAAATAATGCATTGCGTACCCCTCTGGCACTCAAAGGGTTAAAGCACACATGTTAAACCAATCTTGCTATCATATGAAAGAGCGTTGTCATATTTGCAAAAAAAATGTAAAAATATTTTCAGGGAGACCTTTGCCCTGGGCAGTCACATAACTATAGTCCATAGTATGACACAGAGAGCAACGAAATAGCAATTATACAACCGCGCAGACATTACCCACACCAACATACTATATGGAATTATATCAATAAGCAAAATGCGCACACTGGGAGACTCATAGCCTATTGACTTTTTAAAGGAACAGTCATTTGTATGCAAACACATGTTATAGGGCTTTCTGAGCTAAGTGAAAACAAGGTTACATTCAGTGCAACGAGATTTTCCATTCAAAAGCCACAAGGGCAAATTTCATAGGGGCCATTAGGATTTTCTGGCCATAGAACAGGATGTGGGGCCATTATTACCAGGTGTTACTTTTCCTTTAACCCCTTAATGACCGGCTTACTTTGCAGTCTGTTATGGACCACGGAGCATTTTTTTTTTGCCGGCAACTGATTCCTGGGTCGCCGAGTAGTGTGAAGCCGCGCGGCAACCGCGGAATTCCATGAAGTTGACTGTCCTTAAAGGAGCAGTACATTATTTTATGAAAAAATATATATTGTAGGGCATTTCCTGTTGAGTAAAATAAGTGTACTGATAAATGCATATTTCGAGAGTTATTACTGTTTAAACCTGTGTTTTTCTTTTAAATTAGCAGTGCCCCATAGTGGTCAAATTCCAATTAGTTATTCTGTTACATTCTAATAGAGTGGAAAGTCAGTGACTTACAGTTCTGCAAAGAATGTGATAGAAACTGCTGAGTCACTTCCTGTCAGAACTATCAGGAAGTAAACACACAGTAAATTAACTTCCTGGTTATTTGAACTGTTATAAAGTTTGAATAAAACAACTGACAGCGGTGGGAGCGACCTTGTTTTACACAGTAGGAAAAGATCTATAACATATAGGTGTTCATAAAAAATCTTTACTGCTCCTTTAACCCCTTAGAGTCCGGAGACGTACCCGGACGGTCACGCTGGTCTGGCACTTAAGGACCAGTGACGGTCCTGGTACGTCACGTACTATTACTCACCGCGCTCCTGCAGGAGCGCGGTGAGTAATACCAGGGACTGAATTTGATCGCTCCAAGACCGGAGCAATTTCTTTCAGTCCCTCAGTTTGGCGTGCCGCCCCACGTGATCAGTCACGTGGGGCGGCACGCCGAAATTCTCTATCGGGTCCTTAAAGGACCACACACCTCGCGACCGCTGGTCGTTAAGGGGTTAAGTGCCGGACCAGGCGTGTCAAGAGTGCTTAAGGAGTTAAGGACTGTATAATATAAAGGGCAGCTATTATCAGAGAGTTCTTTATCTACAGATCTGCTTTCCTGGAACCAAACCTGCCTATTAGTCCGTGACTGCATTGTGAGCCCTACAGTGGAAGTAGAAAATAGCCCCTCGATGTTGCCCCGGGGTATCTATGCTGCATCACTCATGACAGTTTGCTGTCTTGCACTAGGCAGGCCCCCATACACCCCCTGTATTGGGATTCTCAGCCAGAGACAATGGTCTAAGGTTTGGGCGTCCAACATGCAGCACATAGGCCAACTGTGGCCCGCCTGATTCCAGTGTGCAGCATGCCTGGGATTTTTAAAGGGATAGTAATACTTAAAATGTAAAAAAAAATATGTTGTAGGGTTTATCCCTCTGAGTAAAACAAGAGTTCTCCCACTGCTGAAAGGTGTTTCATTCAAAAGTTATTGATTTTTAAAGTTGAATTTTTTAGGTGCAATATCACAGTGGCCTGAAATTGTACAGTGGCGCTGTTGCTACACCATCCTATGGAGATTTATGGTCCCGGGACCAGAGCTGTCCATAGAATGGTGTAGCAACAGCACCACTGTACAATTTCAGGCCACTGTGATATTGCACCTAAAAAATTCCACTTTGAAAATTAATAACTTTTGAATGAAACACCTTTCAGCAGTGAGAGTATTCTTGTTTTACTCAAGGGGATAACCCCTACAACATATTTTTTTTTACATTTTAAGTATTACTATCCCTTTAAAAACAATTTTTATATCTAATTAACTAGCACACATGAACTAGTCGGCAACTAAGGCCTAATCCCATGCTTGTCAGTACCATACAGTTCAAGAATAAATGTTTGTTAAACATCAGTTTTATCATTGGCTTGATCAATAAATAAAACCATATTTTTGAATACCTGTCAGGCAATAATTCACCATCAATATCAATAAATAAAAATGATGTGGCCCACATACTTACTGTTCATGTTGCCCACGATACAAAAAAAAAAGTGGACGTCCCTGGTTTAAGAGGAATGTTCACACAACCCAGTAGCTGAGAGCCACAAATTATCGGACTACATTTGCGCCGCGGGGAGCGGGGCAGTTTCCTTAATCCAGTTAAATGACTGCACAGTTGCATAACTAAGTCTGCACCCACTGTAGAACACTTAGTAAAATGCGATAATTGCCCTTTAATAAGAAAATGAGTCTGTGGTTTTTGTGTTAACCCTTTGCCAGAGGGGTGCGCAACACATTATACCCCTCTGGCATTCAAAGGGGTTATTATTATTATTTATTTATAAAGCACCAACTAATTCCATAGCGCTGTACAATTGGGAATAGACATACAGAGGTATTATCTGTAGGGCTATGCAGATATCTGTTGGACTATGACGAGCCTTCAGTGCTAAACAGGGCCGGATTTGCCATTAGGCAAAGTAGGCACCTGCCTACAGACGCACACCATCGAGGGGCGCCTGCCATTGGGATTTTTTTTTTTAATTTAAAAAAAAAAAAAAGTAGCCACCTCGCTGGCGCTGCCCCCCCCCCCCTTCGTTCCCTATTTCCTACCTCCCCGGCAGGACATGTCTGTGCCTCCTTGGCACAGTCCTGTAGGTGGTAAGCTCCCTCGTCGCATCTTTAGGAATGCAGAGTGCTGGGAGATGACATCATCTCCCAGCGCCCTGCATTCCTGAATAGGAGACCGAGAGGGAGCTCCATCAGCTACAGGACTGTGCCAAGGAGGCACAGATGACAGATCTCCTACCAGGGAGGTAGGAAACGGACCATGTCAGGGCAACATTGAGATGGTGGGGGCAAGTTGGAGCCGAAGGGGGGGCAATTTGAGGGCAACATGGAGATGGTGGGGGCAATGTGGAGCTAATGGGGGGCAAGTTGGAGCCTATGGAGGTCAATATGGAGATGGTGGGGGCAATGTGGAGCTGATGGGGGCAAGTTGGAGCTGATGGGGTTGGGGGCAATGTGAGGGGATATGGAGATGATGGGGCAATGTGAGGGGCAATTTTGAGATGATGGGGGCAAAGTGAGGGGCAATATGGAGATGATGGGGGGCAGGTTGGAGATGATGGGGGCAATGTGAGGGGCAATATGGAGATGATGGGGGGCAAGTTGGAGATGATGGGAGGCAAGGTGAGGGGCAATATGGAGCTGATGGGGGGCAATATGGAGCTGATGAGCATTGTGGAGGTGTCCAGTGGAGTTGGCAAATCGGGGGGAGGGGGGGCGCTTCACAGTTCTGTGCCTACAGGCTCCTGAGATGTAAATCCGGCCCTGGTGCTAAACAGAGAAGAATTGATATCTTGTGTCACTTTCACAGAAGCTGTAGCGCAAGTAAATCCTATTTACGGTAAGGGAAACAGATCTATCCTAGTTTGGGAGTTATAGGCTTTTTAGACGCCATGTGGGTGTCTCCTAAATTGTTATGCCGTGCTTGAATTTCTGGTTACAGATTAAAGGGATAACAATGTCAGCATATAAAGTAAATTTTGATTGCTCACTATAATTTTATATAATGCACATACGCATTGTACCCCTCTGGCATTCAAAGGGGTTATTATTAATATTTATTTATAAAGCACCAACTAATTCCATAGCGCTGTACAATTGGGAATAGACATACAGAGGTATTATCTGTAGGGCTATGCAGATATCTGTTGGACTATGACGAGCCTTCAGTGCTAAATAGAGAAGAATTGATATCTTGTGTCACTTGCTCATTATGTCCTTACCATTGTATAGTGCTTGTAATTTGAGTTGAAAGTTTCCCTCACCTGCCCCTTCTTACTACTTCAGTCATAGTTCCCTCAGATCTGAAAGTCTGTAGCTTGATTGGACGGATCTCAATGAGAGACAACAGGGACGTGCACAGACATTTTGGGGGGGCAGGGGCTTAAATGAAAAAAAGGGCACTTTTCATAATTATTTATTCAAAATATATATTTAAAAAAAGAAAAGGATTTACATCTCAGGAGCCTGTAGGAACAGAAATCTGAAGCGCCCACCCCCATTGGCCATCTCCACTGGACACCTCCACAATGCTCCTAATCTCCACATTGCCCCCTATCATCTCCATATTGTCCTTACATTGTCCCCTGTCAGCTCCATATTGGCCCCATCAGCTCCACATTGCCCCCATCATCTCCATATTGCCCACAATCAGCTCCATATTGCTCCATCAGCTCTATATTGCTCCATCAGCCCCAATTTACCTGCACATTGCCCCCATCATCTCCATATTGCCCCCATCATCTCCATATTGCACCATCAGCTCCATATTGCACCATCAGCTCCAACTTACCTTCACATTGCCCCCATCATCTCCATATTGCCCCTCATCAGCTCCATATTGCCATCAGCCCCAACTTACCCTCACATACATTGCCCCATCATCTCTACACTGCCATCATCTCCATCTTGCCCCCCATCAGAGCCATATTGCCCCATCATTTCCACATTGCCCCCCGGAGTCCGTTTCCTACCTCTTCCCTGGTGGTCCAGCAGCAGGAGAGGTCTGTATGTGCCTCCTTTTGCACAGACCTGTAGCTGCTGGAGCTCCCGCGAGGTCTTCTCTTCATACAGAGCACTGATAGATGATGTCATCTCCCAGCGCTCTGTAATACGAAAGAGCCGATGAGGGAGCGCAGCATCTACAGGTTTGTCCTGAAGGAGGCACAGACCTGACTGGGTGGTGGGGGGGTTAGTGTGGGCGGCGAGGCAACTTTTTTTTTGTTAAAAGAGCATGAGGGCACTTTGGACAACAAGGGCAGGTGCTCAAGCTCCCCTTGGTGTCTATGTGTGCACGTGCCTGAGAGACAATATTGTATACATCTGTATAAGTAAAAGCCTGCACCCCACTGATGAAGGGGGGCAGGGTTTTCCTTATTTTGACACAATATTGTCTCTCGTTGCGATCTGTAAAGGTAAGGACACTGAATATGGTACTATGCATTATATAAGATTATAGTGAACAATCAAATATGGTGATGTTACTATCCCTTTAAATGGATAGTAATACCTCAATTAAAGTTTAGCTCTGAGTATTAGTTACAAATTTTTTAACATGTTGCGCTATATATAGTTACTTACAGATTTGTAGTTCAAACACTATTCAAGAGGAAGGTACATAATACTCGGAGGTAAACTTTAATTGAGATATTACTATCCCTTTAATGTTTTTTCTTATAATTATTTAAAATTGTCACCAACACAATATTGATCACTGCACAATGGGGAATTACAGATATACTAGACCTTTTGACAATACACAATAAAACAAATGGAAATAAGCAGTGTCTAGATAAATAGGGCTCTAACACTCCTCTGCTGTGAGCGCTCCCTTCCTGCAGTCTGTAAAAAGAGTCTGCAAAGGATCACAAGAACTCTGACTGTGTGTATCTCATTAGCTGTTCAGCCAAACAGTCATTGCAAGCAAACAGAAGTGGAGATTTGCTAAGCAGTGATAAGTAGGTGATAATATGGAGATAACTTCACTAAGATCTCCAAAGCTGAAGAAATCTTAGTGCATTGGCTCTATAGAATAACATAGGAATTGGAGAAGTGATAAACTGGAGAAGTCATCTCCACCTTATCACCTCTTTATCACCATACCTGGGAACTTCCAGTTGAAGTCTACCCGGAGGGGAATCCTCTGGTGCAGCAGGGGGTGACAATAATGAGGTGAAATGCGTCAAAAAGGGGCGGGGCTTGATGCAAGTTGAGGGGGCAGGGCTTAAAGGTGTCACACAGGATGCTGGGGAAGGAGGAACACCGGGAGAAACAGCAGATGTGGGAAGAGTTTCAATAGAAACTCCCCACATCTGGAGGAATCAGCCTCTGCCCCGGAGACCCGTCAAAGCTCTGTCAAAACCTGAGTCTCCGGGGCAAATCCGGAGAGTTCCCGGGTATGTTTATCACCATACCTGGGAACTCTCCGGATTTGCCCCGGAGACTCCGGTTCTGACAGAGCTTTACCGGGTCTCCGGGGCAGATTCCTCTGGATGTGGAGAGTTTCTATTGAAACTCTGCCACATCCGCTTTTTTCTCCCGTTGTGCCTCCGTCCCCAGCCTTCTGTGTGACACAATTAACCCTCTGAGTGCCAGAGTGGTACGGAATGCATTGCTTTGCAACGCATTCCGTACCACTCTGGCACTCAGAGGGTTAAATCCCCCCAACACTCGAGTTAAGCCCCGCCCCTTTTTGACGCGATTAGCGTCATTTTTGTTACCCCCTGCTGAACAGAGGGCTACCCTCCGGTTCCCAGGTATGTTTATCACGCTTAGTGAATCTCCCCCAGAGAGCGAGAAACATTGAGGCTGGTGTATTTGCAATGGAAGATGAATTGAAGTAATTCAGAAGCAAGGCTGGACAACCTGAGGCCCTCCAGCTGTTCCAGACCACAAATACCATCATCTAGATGACTGTAGTTGTTGTCCTGAACAGCTGGAGGGCCTCAGGTTGACCAACCATGTTCTGGCTCAAAAGAGCTGCATACTGGGAACAAATGTAAATGCCTTAAATTGCCATACATTTAAATTGGGTATTTTAACCCTTGAATGCCAGGGAGGTCTCCAACACTTTGCAAAGTAATACAATGGACACCTTGCATTCAAGGGGGTCAAACTCCTTCTTTAAATGCTCTACATTTTTAATTATCAGCTTCTCTGAGTTCTCCTCATCCTTTGAACACACAGTTGAGTCACAGACTGTTTTCCAGATTGCAGGTGGGGGCGGGGCTATGGAACCCTATTGTTTGTTGTGATGAAGTGTGAATTGTGCCTTCAGAGAGATCATTATATGAAGCAACAGTGTGTAAATAGATAGCTCACTACTGCTAGGGTAGGTTCTTATGCTAAACAAATGTAAATACTTATTCTTAGTGTGTAGGTCCCTTTAAAGATCTGTCTTCTGTCTTTTACTAGCTAATTATCACTACTCCTACCTCAGCAAGTACTAGAATTAAAGGGATAGTAATGTTTCATAATAAAAGCAGCTCTAATTAATCATCATAGTATTTGGGCCATGGAGAGTGTTATTTCAATTCTGTCAGAGTTGTAGTTCAAGAGTAATTGAATGACAAAATATCCCCCTCCCGCCCCTTTTACTGATGTAACACTGTTCAGCCAGAGCAGAAGGGAGGTGCCCAGGTAGACTGCAGAGAGGGACAATCTTCAATTAAGATAAGGGAAAAACCTGAAAAGCTTGTCAAGGGGGGCAGGGCTTTCATTGTTCTCATAGGAAGAAGATTGTCCCCTGCGGTTATCTGTCTGGTCTATGGACTGGATTCCACATCTGAGAAGAGATGGATTACACTAGGTAAAAGGGGCAGGAGGGGAAACTTTGCTTGTAAATATCTCTCAAACCATAAAGGTTTGAGAGATAAGACTTATATCGTTCTTCATGTTTTTTTAATGCCTACAAAATAAAATAAAGTTAAAACAAAGTATTACTATCTCTTTAATATGTAAAAAATATATTGCATGGTTATCCCCCCTGTGTACAACAGTGGTACTCCCACTGCTTAAAGGTGCTTTATTCAAAAGTATTACAGCTCCAACCTGAATTTTATTTTAGGTGAAGTATCTCACTGGCCTGAAATTGTACAGTGGTTGTTGTTACACCATGCTGTAGGTATTAGATCTGTCCATAGGATGGAGAGAAGTCGGAGATGCTTAAAGGGGAACTACCACCCCACACAATCTTTAGCTTCATTAAGTCCACATCTGGCGACTAGCTGCTTAGTAGTGCTAGTCGCCAGAATAATTACCTTATTTAATAGATTTCTGCTCTCTTCCATGGGTGACAGGCAGGACGGAGCGCGGACATCTTTCCATTGTGACGTCCGCATGCCTGAGCTGTCAGTCTCAGCCGGAACCAAATGGCTCCTAGCAACGCTCCTAGACCCGGCTGGGACTGACAGCGCAGGCGCACGGACATCACAATGGCAAGATGTCCGCGATCCGTCCTGCCTGTCACCCATGGAAGAGAGGAGAAATCTATTAAATAAGGTAATAATTCTGGCGATTAGCGCTACTAAGCAACTAGTCACCAGATGGGGATATAGTGAAGGTAAAGATTGTGTCGGGTGATAGTTCACCTTTAACTAAGCTCATGAGCTTGCAACTGTATACAAAAACCTCACTTGGACTGTGTACTGCACCCACAGTACAATCTCTTTTAGCTCACAAGTGCCATACACAGAGTAGAAATATTCTGAAACATATTATACAGCTCCTGCCAAAACAACAATCCAACCACAAAAAAACACCAGGCAAATCTTCACAAAACATTGGAAACAACTAACAAACACCACACATTTCCACATCACCACTAATGTGCAACTGACCCCAGAAGGGGCTTGTGAGCAAGAGGTCCATGTCTGGGTTTCCTCATTACCCTTAGAGTGCCGAACCCTAAGAGCAATTTGCATACAGAGAGAAGAAATCAGAGATGCTCAACTAGGCTCATGAGCTTGCAAGGCTATGCAAAGAGCTCACTAGGACTGTGTCCTCGCAAGCAACATACAGAAGAAATATTGTGAAGCATATCATAAAGATCCTGCCAAAATGACAACTATTCTCTAAAACAGAAATCAACTAAGCACAGACATAAGTTTCAGCCTTATCAATAAGGTGCAGCTGATCTCTCTAGACACTTGTGAGCAAGGGGTCCACATCTGTACATTGAGGGTTAGCTGTTTCTCCTGTTCAGAGAAGAATTGTCTGGCATTTCATGGCTGGCCTGTCGTTTTGGTAGGACCTATATGATATGCTTCAGAATATTTATTTTCTGTCTATGGAGGTTGTGAGCTAAAAGAGATTACACTCTGGACACAGGACACAGTCCTAGTGAGTCCTTTGCATAGACTTGCAAGATTATGAGCCTAGCTGAGCATCTCTGACTTCTTCTCTCTATATGCAAATTACCCTTAGGGTTAGCTACCCTAAGAGTAATGGGGAATCCAGCTGGACCCCTTGCTCACAAGTGCCAAGAAGAAACAGTTACACATAACTGATGAGGCCCAAAATGGGTTTAGCAGCTTCCTTTGTTTAGAGAAGAATTTTCTGGTGTTTAATGGCTGGCTGTTGTTTTGGTAGGACCTGTATGACATGCTCCAGACTACTTCTTCTCTGTGTATGGCATTTAAGAGCTAAAAGAGATTGCACTCTGGATACAAGACCCAACCTTAATGAGATCTTTGCAAGTGCATGAGCTTAGTTGAATGTCTCTGACTTCTTTTCTGTATATGCAAATTACTCTTAAGGTTGGTCACTCTAAGAGTAATGGGGGAATTCAGATATGGACCCTAGATAGATCAGCAGTACATCATTGACAAGCCCCAACAAGGCCAAAATGTGTGTCTGGAGTTAGTGGTTTCCCTTTTCAGAGAAGAATTGTCTGGCATTTCATGGCTAGCCTGTTGTTTTGGTAGGACCTGTGTAATATGCTTCAGAATATTTTTTTTTTTCCTCTGTGTATGGCTGTTGTGAGCTAAAAGAGATTTTACTCTTGGTGCAGGACACAGTCCTAGTGATCTCTTTGCAAGCTCATGAGCCTAGTTGAGCTTCTCTGACTTCTTCTCTCTCTCTGCAAATTGCTCTTGGGTTAGTCACCCTAAGGGTAATGGGGGAATCCAGATGTGGATCCCTTGCTCACAAGTGTCTAGAGGGACCAATGGACAAAGCCCAACAAGGCTGAGACTTATGTACTGGAATAGCTGTTTTCATTTGTTCAGGTAAGAATTGTTGTTTTTGTAGGATCTGTATGAAATGCTTCAGAATATTTATTTTCTGTGTGTGACTCTTATGAGCTAAAAGAGATTATATTCTGGTTACAGGACACTGTCCTGGTGAGCTCATGAGCCTAGCTGAACATCTCTGACTTCTTTTCTCTATTTGCAAATTGCATTTTGGGTTAGTCATGCTAAGGATAATGGGGGAATCCAGATGTGGACCTCTTGATCACAAGTGCTTAGAGGGATCAGCTGCATCTCACTGATGAGGCCCAACAAAGCTGAAATGTAAGTCTGGAGTTAGTTGTGTCTCCTGTTCAGAGAAGAATTGTTTGGTATTTCATGGCTGGCATGTCGTTTTCGTAGAACCTGTATGATATTCTTCAGAATATTTATTCTCTGTGTATGGCACTTGTGAGCTAAAAGAGATTGCACTCTGGGCACAGGACAAAGTCCTACTGAGTGCTTTGCATAGCCTTGCAAGCTCATAAGTCTAGTTGAGCATCTCTGACATCCTCTATATGCAAATTGCTCTTAGGGTTAGTCACACTAATGGTAATGGGGAATCCAGATGTGGACCCCTTGCTCACAAGTGTGTAGAGGGATCAGCTGCACTTCACTGATAAGGCCTAACAAGACCAAAATGTATATCAGAAATTAGTTGTATTCTTTGTTTGGAGAAGAATTGTCTGGCTTTTTGTTGCTGGTATGTTGTTTTGCTAGGTCCTGTATGATATGCTTCAGAACATTGCACCCTGGCTGTAGGACACACTCTAATGAGCTCTTTGCAATGCCTTGCAAACTCATGAACCCAGTTGAGCATTTCTGGCTTCTTTTCTCTGTATGCAAATTGCTCTTAGGTTTAGTCACCCTAAAGGTAATGGGGGAATCCAGATGTGGAACCCTTGCTCACAAGTGCCTAGATGGATCAGCTGCATCTCACTGACGAGGCCCATCAAAAGGGAAATGTATATCTGGAGTTTGTTGGTTTCTTTGTTCAGACAAGAATTGTCTGCCATTTTGTGGCTGGACTGTCATTTTGGCAGGACCTGCATGATATGGTTATAGCGCTTGTAAGCTAAAAGAGATTGCACCCTGGCTACAGGACACAGTCTTAGTGAGCTCTTTGCATAGCCTTGAAAGCTCATGAGCTTAGTTGCGCATCTCTGACTCCTTCTCTCTATATGCAAATTGCTTTTAGAGTTAGTCACCCTAAGGGTAATGGGGGAATCCAGATGTGGACCCCTCGCTCACAAGACTCTAGAGGGCTTAAGTGATAAAACTGCATAAGACTGAAGTAGATTTATTGGGTTAGCTGGCTTCACTTGTTCAGAGACGAATTGTCAGGCATTTCATGGCTGGTTTGTTGTTTTTGGCAGGATCTGTATGGAATGCTTCAGAATTTTTATTTTCTGTGTGTGACACTTATGAGCTAGCTAAGATTGCACTCTGGGCACAGGACACAGTCCTAATGCTTTGCATAACTGTGTAAGCTCATAAGTCTAGTTGAGCATCTCTGACTTCTCTCTGTATGCAAATTGCTGTTAGGGTTAGTCACCCTTAAAGTAATGGGGAATACAAATGTGGACCCATTGCTCACAAGTGCTTAAAGGAAACAGTGCACCTAACTGATGAGGTCCATAAAGGACAAAATGTACTTTTGGGGTTAGCTGTTTCCTTTGCTCAGAGAAGAATTGTCTGGGATTTCATGGCTGGACTGTCATTTTGGTAGGACCTGTATGATATGCTTCAGAATACTTCTACTCTGTGTATGGCACTTGTGAGCTAAAAGAGATTGCACCCTGGGTACCAGACACAATCTTAGTGAAATCTTTACCTAGCCTTGCAAGCTCATGAGCTTAGTTGAATGTCTCTGACTTCTTCTCTGTATATGCAAATTGCTCTTAGGGTTGGTCACTCTAAGAGCAATGGGGAAATCCAGATATGGACCCTTTGCTTACAAGTGCCTATATGGACCAGCTGCACCTCAATATCAAGTTATCACAAGGCCAAAAATGTGTGTTTGGAGTTAATGGTTTCTCTTTTCAGAGAAGAATTGTCTGGCATTTTATGGGTGGCTTGTTATTTTGGTAGGATCTGTATGATATGCTTTAGAATATTTCTTCTCTGTCTATGGTGCCTGTGAGCTAAAAGAGCTTGCACCTTTGGTACAGGACACAGTCCTAATGATCTCTTTCCATAGCTTTGCAAGCTGATAAGCCTGGTTGAGCATCTCTGGCTTCTTCTTTCTATATGCAAATTGCTCTTATGGTTAGTCACCCTAAGGGTCATGGGGAAATACAGACGTGGACCCCTTGCTCACAAATGCATAGAGGGGTTAAAGCTGAAATGTAAGTCTGGAGTTAGTTGTGTCTCTTGTTCAGAGAAGAATTGTCTGGCATTTCATGGTTGGACTGTCGTTTTGGTAGGACCTGTACACGATGCTTCAGAATATTTCTTCTCTGTGTATGGTACTTGTGAGCTAAAAGAGATTGCACAGTCCTAGTGATCTCTTTGCATAGCTTTGTAAACTAATGAGACTAGTTGAGCATCTCTGACTTCTTCTATTTATATGTAAATTGCTCTTATGGTTAGTCACCCAAAGGGTAAAGGGGAATTCAGATGTTGACCCCCCCCATGCGCACAAGTGCCTAGTAGGATCAGCTGTACTTTACCATTGAGGCATAACAAAGGCAAAATGTATGGCTGGTGTTAGTGGTTTCTTTTGTTTAAACAAGTGTTGTCTGGTGTTCCATGGCTGGACTGTTGTTTAAGCATGACCTGTATGATGTGTTTCACAATATTTATTCTCTGGGTATGGTGTTTGTGAGCTAAAAAAGCTTGCATACTGGGTACAGGACATAGTTTTAGTGAGCTCTTTGGGTAGCCTTGCAATCTCAGGAGCATGGCTGAGCATCTCTGACTTCTTCTTTCTATATGCAATTTGCTCTTTGGGTTAGTAACCGTAAGGGTAATGGGTGAATCCAGGTATGGATCCTTTGCTCACAAGTGTCTAGATGGATCAGCTGTACCCCCAACGAGGCACAACAAGGCCAAAACATACATCTAGGGTTAGTTGTTTTGTCTTGTCTGGAGAAGCATTGTCTGTCATTTAATAGTTGGCTTGTCATTTTGGTGGTTCCTGTTAGATATGCTGCAAAATGTGTCTTTGCTGTGCATGGTGATTGTGAGCTAAAAGAGACTGCACCCTGGGTATAGGACACAGTCCTAGTGATCTCTTTGCATAGCCTTGCAAACTCATGAGCCTAGCTGAGCATCTCTGGCTTCTTTTCTCTGTATGCAAATTGATCTTAGGATTAGTCACCCTAAATATAATGGGTGAATACAAACATGTACCCGTTGCTTACAAGTGCCAAGAGGAGTCAACTGCACCAAATGTATTAAGTCTAGAAAGGATTAAGTGTAAAGATGAGCGAGCACCCCGATGCTCGGGTGCTCGGGTGCTCTGACCGAGCACCCCCTGATGCTCGAGTGCTCGGCCGAGCACCCGAGCCCCATTCAAATGAATGGGAGCACTCGAGCATTAAACCAGGCACCCCCTGCTCTGATGAGCGGAGGGTGCCTGGTCAATGTCCCCCTTCATCTCCGCTATGCCCCTCTTCCACAATGTCCCCCTTCATCTCCTATGCCATAGCGGAGATGAAGGGGGACATTGTGGAAGAGGGGCATAGACTCTATGCCCCTCTTCCACAATGTCCCCCTTCATCTCCGCTATGCCCCTCTTCCACAATGTCCCCCTTCATCTCCTCTATGGCATAGGAGATGAAGGGGGACATTGTGGAAGAGGGGCATAGCGGAGATGAAGGGGCACATTGTGGAAGACGGGCATAGCGGAGATGAAGGGGGACATTGTGGAAGAGGGGCATTGAGTCTATGCCCCTCTTCCATAATGTCCCCCTTCATCTCCGCAATGCCCCCTTCATCTCCGCAATGCCCCCGTACCTCCATTCCCTGGTGGTCCAGCGGAGCGTCTTCGGATCTGTGCCTCTTCCGGCACAGATCCTCTTCACCCGAGCATGTCGGGCGAGCACATGGCGGTACTCGTACGAGTACCGCCATGTGCAGAGCAGAGCGATGCTCGAGCCGATCCGAGCATCGGCCGAGCACGCTCGCTCAACACTAATTAAGTGTACTTTTGGGGTGTAGTGGTTTCTTTTGTTCAGCTGTATCTCACTGATGAGGACCAATAAGGATAAAGTTTGTGTCTAGGGTTAGCTGTTTCCCTTGTTTGGGCCTGACTTATCAGTCATTTTGGTATGATTTGTATGAGATGCTTCAGAATCTTTATTCTCTGGGTATGTTGTTTGTGAGCTAAAAGAGATTGCACTCTGGGTACAGGTCACTGTCTTAGTGAGCTCATTTCATAGCCTTACAAGCTCATAAGCCTAAATGAGTATCTCTGACTTCTTCTCTCTATGTGCAAATTGCTCTCAGAGTTAGTCACCCTAAAGGTAATGGTGGGGAATCCAGACATGGACCCCTTGCTAACACGTGTTTAAAGGAATTAACTGACAAAGCTAAACACGCCTGAAATGTATGTATTGGATTAGCTGTTTTCATTTGTTCAGAGAACAGTTGTTATGCATTTCATGCCTGGTTTGCTGTTTTGGCAGGATCTGTATGAAATGCTTCAGAATATTTATTTTCTGTGTGTGACACTTATGAGCTAAAAGAGATTGTATTTGGGTCACAGGACACGGTACTAGTGAGCTCATGAGTCTAGTTGAACATCTTTGACTTCTTTTCTCTATATGCAAATTGGTCTTTTGGTTAATCATGCTAAGGATAATGGGGGAATCCAGATGTGAACCCTCTTGATCACAAGTGCTTAGAGGGATCAGCCGCACCTCACTGATGAGGCCCAATAAGGCTGAAATGTAAGTCTGGAGTTAGTTGTGTCTCTTGTTCAGAGAAGAATTGTCTGGCATTTCATGGCTGGCCTGTCGTTTTGGTAGTACTTGTATAATATGCTTCCAATTATTTCTTCTGTGTGTATGGCAGTTGTCAGCTAAAAGAGATTGCACCCTTGGTACACAACACAGTTCAAGTGAGCTCTTTGCATAGTTTTGTAAACTCATGAGCCTAGTTGAGCATCTCTGGCTTCTTCTTTCTATATGCAAATTGCTGTTAAGGTTAGTCACCCTAAGGTTAATGGGGAATTCAGATGTTGACCCCATGCTCATAAGTGCATAGTAGGCTCAGCTGTACCTCACCATGGAGGCACGACAAGAATGAAATGTATGTCTGGAGTTAGTTGTTTCTCTTGTTCAGACAAGGGTTGACTGGTGTTTTATGGCATCACTTGTGTGAGATGCTTCAGAATAGTTATTCTCTGGGTATGGTGATTGTGAGCTGAAAAAGATTGCACCTTGGGTACAGGACACAGTCTTAGTGAGCTCTCTGGGTAGCCTTGCAATCTCAATAGCATGGCTGAGCATCTCTGCCTTCTTCTGTCTGTATGTAAATTGCTCTTAGGTTTGGTCACCCTAAGGGTAATGGAGGAATCCAGACATGGACTCTTTGCTCACAAGTGTCTAGATGGATCAGCTGTACCCACACTAAGGCACAAAAAGTTTGAAATGTACATCCAGGTTTAGTTGTTTCTCTTGTCTGGAGAATCATTGTCTGTCATTTGAGAGTTGGCTTGTCATTTTGGTAGTTCCTGTGTGATATGCTGCAGAATGTGTCTTTACTAGTGAGTTCTTTGCAAAGCCTTGCAAGCTCATCAGTCTAATTGAGCATATCTGGCTTCTTTTCTCTGTATGAAAATTGATCTTAGGGTTATTCACCCTAAAGGTAATGGGGGAATACAAACATGAACCCTTTGCTCACAAGTGCGAAAAGGCGTTAGCTGCACCTGATTAGACTCAAAAAAAGATGAGATATACTTTTGGGGTTAGTTGTTTCCTTTGTTCAGAGAAGAGTTGTCTAGCATTTCATGGCTGGCCTGTTGTTTTGGCAGGACCTATATGATATGTTTCAGAATATTTTTCTCTTGTGAGTTAGAAGAGATTGCACCCTGGGCACAAGACACAGTCCTAGTGATCTCTTTGCATAGCTTTGTAAACTCATGAGCCTAGTTGAGTATCTCTGACTTCTTCTCTCTATATGCAAATTGCTCTTGGGGTTAGTCAGCCTAAGGGTAATGGGGAATTCAGACCTTGACCCCATGCTCACAAGTGCTAGAAGGATCAGCTGTACCTCACTGATGAGGAGCAACAAGGATGAAATGTATGTCTGGGGTTAGCTGTTTGCTTTGTTTATACCTGAATTATCAGTCATTTTGGCATGACTTGTATGAGATGCTTCAGAATCTTTATTCTCTGGGTATGGTGTTTGTGAGCTAAAAGAGATTGCACTCTGGGTACAGGTCACTGTCTTAGTGAGCTCATTTCATAGCCGTACAAGCTCATGAGCCTAGATGAGCATCTCTGACTTCTTCTCTCTATGTGCAAATTGCTTTTAGGGTTAGTCACCCTAAGGGTAATGGTAGGGAATCCAGACATGGACCCCTTGCTCACACGTGTTTAGAGGAAGTGACTGACAAAGCAGAAACGTATGTATTGGATTAGTTGTTTTAATTTGTTCAGAGAACAGTAATTATGCATTTCATGGCTGGTCTGTTGTTTTGGCAGGATCTGTATGAAATGCTTCAGAATATTTATTTTATGTGTGTGACACTTATGAGCTAAAAGAGATTGTATTTGGCTCACAGGACACGGTACTAGTGAGCTCATGAGTCTAGTTGAACATCTCTGACTTCTTTTCTCTGTACGCAAATTGCTCTTTTGGTTAATCATGCTAAGGATAATGGGGGAATCCAGATGTGGACCCTGTTGATCACAAGTGCTTAGAGGGATCAGCCGCACCTTACTGATGAGGCCCAACAAAGCTGAAATGTAAGTCTGGAGTTAGTTGTGTCTCTTTTTCAGACAAGAATTGTCTGGCATTTCATGGCTGGACTGTCGTTTTGGTAGGACCTGTATGATATGCTTCAGAATATCTCTTCTCTGTGTATGGCACTTGTGAGCTAAAAGATATTGCACCCTTGGTACATGACACAGTCCTAGTTAGCTCTTTGCATAGCTTTGTAAACTCATGAGCCTAGTTGAGCATCTCTGGCTTCCTCTTTCTATATGAAAATTGCTCGTAGGGTTAGTCACCCTAAGAGTAATGGGGAATTTAGACGTAGGCCCCATGCTCACAAGTGACTAGAAAGGTTAATTGTACCCCACTAATGAGGTACAGTAAGGATAAAATGTATGTTGGGGTTTTTGTTGTGTCTTTTGTTTATACAAGAATTGACTGGAATTTCATGGCTGAACCTCATTTAAGCATGACCTGTACGATATGCTTCAGAATATTTGTTCTTTGGGTATGTTGCTTGTGAGTTAAAAGAGATTGCATGCTGGTTACAAGACACAATCTTAGTGAGCTCTTTGGGTAGCCTTGCAAGGACAGGAGCCTGGCTGAGCATCTCTGACTTCTTCTCTCTATATGTAAATCGCTCTTAGGGTTAGTCACCCTAAGGGTAATGTGAGAACCCAGTCATGGACCTTTTCTCACATTTGTCTAGATGGATCGGCTGTCCTTCCACGGAAGCACATGAAGGCTGAAACGTACTTCTAGGGTTAGTTGTTTCTCTTGTCGGGAGAAGCATTGTCTGTCCTTTAATGGTTGGCTTGTCATTTTGGTAGTTCCTGTATGATACACTGCAGAATGTGTCTTTGCTGTGCATGGTGCTTGTGAGCTAAAAGAGATTGCACTCTGGTCACAGGAGAAAGCCCTAGTGAGTTCTTTGCATAGACTTTCAAGCTCATCAGTCTAATTGAGCATCTCTGGCTTTTTTCCCCCTCTGTATGCAAATTGATCTTAGGGTTAGTCACCCTAAAGGTCATGGGGGAATACAAACATGAACCCTTTGCTCACAAGTGCCAAGAGGAATCAGCTGCACATAACTGATTAAGCCCAAAAAAGGATGAAATGTACTTTTGCGGGGTTAAAAATTTCCTTTGTTTGGAGAAGTGTTGTCTAGTATTTCATGTCTGGCCTGTTGTTTTGGCAGGACCTATATATGTTTCAGAATATTTTTTCTCTTGTGAGTTAAAAGAGATTGCACCCTGGGCACAGGACACAGTCCTAGTGATCTCTTTACATAGCCTTGCAAGCTCATGAGCTTAGCTGAGTATCTCTGACTTATTCTCTCTATATGCAAATTGCTCTTAGGGTTATTCACCCTAAGGGTAAAGGGTGAATGTAGACATGGACCCTTTGCTCACATGTGCCTAGATGGATTAACTGTATTCTCACCAAGGAAACACATCAAGGCAGAAACGTACATCTGGGGTTAGTTGTTTCCCTTGTTTGTAGAAGCATTGTCTGTCATTTAATGGTTGGCTTGTCATTTTGGTGGTTCCTGTGTGATATGCTGCAGAATGTGTCTTTGCTGTGCATGGCGCTTGTGAGATAAAAGAGGTTGCGGTCTGGGCACAGGACAAAGTCCCAGTGAGATCTTTACATAGGCTTGCAAGCTCATAAGTCTAGTTAAGCATCTCTGTCTTCTTCTTCTCTGTATGCAAATTGGTCTTAGGGTTAGTCACCCTAAAGGTAATGGGGGAATACAAACGTGAACCCTTTGCTTGCAAGTGCCTACAGGAATTAGCTGTATGTAACTGACGAGACCCAAAAAGGATGAAATGTACTTTTGGGGTTAGCTGTTTCCTTTGTTCAGAGAAGAATTGTCTAGCATTTCATGGCTGGCCTGCTTTGATAGCACCTCTATGATATGTTTCAGAATATTTTTTCTCTTGTGAGTTAAAAGAGATTGCACTCTGGGCACAGGACAAAGTTATTGAGTGTTTTGCATAGCCTTGCAAACTCATGAGCCTTGTTGAGCATCTCTGACTTCCTATCTCTATATGCAAATTGCTCTTAGGGTTAGTCACACTAATGGTAATGGGGAATCCAGATGTGGACCCTTTGCTCACAAGTGCATAGCGTGGTCAGCAACACCTCACGGACAAGGCCCATTAAGGCCAAAATGTACATCGGGAGTTAGTTGTTTTCCTTGTTTTGAGAAGAATTGTCTGGTGTTTTATGGCTGACCTATTGTTTTTGTAGGACCTGTATGATATGCTTCAGAATATTGCACCCTGGGTATAGGATACAGTCCTAGTGAGCTCTTTGTATAGCCTTGCAAACTCATAAGCCTAGGTGAGAATCTCTGACTTCTTTTCTCTGTATGCAAATTGATTTTAGGGTTAGTCACCCTAAGGGTAATGGAGGAATCCAGATGTGGAACCTTTGCTCACAAGTGTCTCGAGGGACCAGCTGCTCCTCACCAACAAGGCCCAACAAGGGGAAAACGTATGTCTGGAATTTGTGGTTTTTCTTGTTCAGGCAAGAATTGTTTGGTATTTTTTGGCTGGCCTTTCATTTTGGCAGGACCCGTATGATATGCATCAGAATATTTCTTCTCTATGTATGGCACTTGTGAGCTAAAAAAAGATTCAACTCTGGGCACAGGACACAGTCCTAGTAAGTGCTTTGCATAGACTTGCAAGCTCATGAGCCTAGTTGAGCATCTCTGACTTTTTCTCTCTATATGCAAATTGCTCTTAGGGTTAGACACCCTAGGGGTAATGGGGAATTCAGACATTGACCCCATGCTCACAAGGGTCTAGAGGATCAGTTTCCCCTTGCTGATGAGGCACAACAAGAACGAAAAGTATGTCTAGGATTAGCTGTTCCCCTTGTTTAGAGAAGAACTGTCTGACATTTCATGGCTGGACTGACATTTTGGCTGGACCTGTATGATATGCTTCAGATTATTTCTTCTCTGTGTATGGCATTTGTGAGCTAAAAGAGATTGCACCCTTGGTACAGGACACAGTCCTAGTGAGATTTTGCATACCCTTGCAAGCTCATGAGCCTAGTTGAGCATCTCTGACATCTTCTTTCTATATGCAAATTGCTCTTAGGGTTAGTTACCCTAAGGGTAATGGGGGAATCCAGCCGTGGACCCCTTGCTCACAAGTGTATAGAGGGTTCATGGCTGAAATGTATGTATTTTACTAGCTGGTTTTGTTTGTTCAGAGAAGAACTGTTAGGTGTTTTATGGCTTGTTGGTCATTTTGTTAGGGTTACTCACCCTAAATTTAATGGGGGAATTAAAACATGTACCTGTTGCTCACAAGTGCCAAGAGGAATCAGCTGCATTTAACTGATTAATCCCAAAAAAGAAGAAATGTACTTTTGGGGGTTAGCTGTTTCCTTTGTTCAGAGAAGAGTTGATGAATGGCATCACAAGCTTTTACACAGGGGTGAACACATCACATACAGGAACGTTTGTACAAGTTCAGCTCACATACATATCAAAGCCAGACAACATCAGGGTGTTGTTCCATGATGTGACTTGAACGACATGAACACAATTAAGGGGATGGGAATACAAATGCTTTGAAGAGCTTCCTCCACTGGTTAACCTTTTGTCATTTGACATGGAGTAGACAATCCATTTCTTATCAATGTGTTGTGTAGGCATCATGACCATATGACTTTTGGATGAAGGGGATGGCAAGCAACATATGTATGTGTGACTGGCCAACCACATCAGTGTGTGAACCAAGACCCAGGAATCAGTGGATCTATTTAATGGATCTCGATTTACATACTGATGAGGTTTGTGCTCTGGGTCCACGTGACACACATATATATGTCTGCTTGCCATTCCCTTGATCAGAACATCATATGGTCATGAGACCTAGATAACACATTGACAAGCAACGGTGTGGCATATTCACTATGCTACACACACACGAACAGGGCAGCATGGTGGCCCTTGCAACCTGACTCACAGATCGTTACTCTGATACCGTAGCCAACACCACACACCATAACCATTCCCATTCTGCTCCATTAGGCATTGCCCTTATACAAAGTGAGTCCATTATCCCCCAAAGCCTTTGAGTGCTAAGGGGTACACAACTGATTGCCTTGCAATGTTTCGTGTACACCTCTAGCAATCAAAGGGTTAATACGTGTAATTCCAGAATTGCATCCAATACATTGCATGTCATTGCATTGGACATCCCTCTGTGGCTCCAAGGGTTTTACCAGTGTCATGAGGATGTTCCAAATGGTAGATGGAGTTTTCCATCTGTACAACGTAGTATGTGATGTACATGGCCAATCTGGTGTACCTTTGATCCAGGGTTGAGGGATGATGTCCTTGACATGCTAGGGCTGTGTCGATGGGTCATCCTGTGGAGTGGAACAGATGGTTATTTTTGGTGTGCATGTGTTTGCATGCATTCCACAAGCATAACCATGCTCACACATGCATGTTATTCACAGGTGAAGTAGTCCCTGATGATCCTGATTCACATTTGTGTCCCGCTCAACATATCCTCCTCTCCATCAACAGGAACAGGGACCTCCATGGGCTGTTGTGGCTCAACATCCTCCACGAGGTGTATGTCCACATCAATGTTATGTAACAGGGCACATGCGTGTCTCTCGCACACTATATCTGGGGAGGGTGGACTGTCGGTTTTCAACAGCAGTAAGGTGTTGTCTATGAGCAGTTATATGGTCCCAATAGACCAATGGTAAGGCGTGTGTTATACAGGTAATTGTTTGCTGGTGTGTCTGTGGTTGGTGGTGTGATGTGTTGTAATGTTTTGTCCCCATTGGCTGTTGAGGTTACATGGGTGAGCTGGATTTGTTTTTTGACTGCCAGGTGTGCATGTTGTGTTGTGTGTTAAACCCTGTTGTTCGAGGGTGTGTTGGAATGACTTATGTTGTGCTGCTTTGTGTCCCTGTGCGGTTGCTGGATTCTTGTTTGTCTGTGACTTGTTTGTATGGTGTAGGCCAGTGGTTCACAACCAAGGTGTCATGGCATGTTGGTGTGTGCCATGTGCACCAGCTCAGGGTGCGTCACTTTTCCCATGTTGCTATGTTCTGGATTAGTAATTATTAATATTCATTTTATACATTTTTGAGGAGATCTGTGTATGGGATATATAATGCACTATATTTTCCTCATTGTCACTGACACAGTGAGACCTGATGTTAACCCCTTAACAACCCACGACAGTCCAGGACCATCATGTGTAGAATTCAGTTAAGGACCAATGATGGTCCTGGGCCATCATGGGTTAAATGATAGCAGCCTGCCTCCATGCACGTTGCTATCATTAATTCCAGGCTGAGACTGAATGCTCAGAGACTGAGGTGTTCAGTCTCAGCCCTTCTTGCTTGTGCCAGGTCATGTGATCACCATAGCAGCGATCATATGTACCAGCATTCTGAGTGATAGAGGCAGTTTACAAAGTATACTGCCTCTATGTCTCCTCTCTGCCTCTGTCTACCTTACTATCAAAGTAAGGGAGAGAGAAGCAGAGAGGAGACACATAGTATCACACTAAAGGTAATGGGAGAATCCAGATGTAGACCCCTTGATCACAAGTACTTAGAGGGATCAGCCGCACCTCATTGATGAGTTTGAACGAGGCTGAAAAGTAAGTCTGGAGTTAGTTGTGTCTCTTGTTCAGAGACGAATTGTCTGGCATTTCATGGCTGGCCTGTCGTTTTGGTAGGACCTGTATGATATGCTTCAGATTATTTCTTCTCTGTGTATGGCCACAGTCTTAGTGAGATTTATATATAGCCTTGTAAGCTGATGAGCTTAGTTAAATGTCTCTGACTTCTTCTCTGTATATGCAAATTGCTCTTAGGGTTGATCACTCTAAGAGTCATATGGGGAATCCAGGCATGAACCCTTTGTTCACAAGTGCCTAGAAGAATCAGCTTCAGCTCATGGATGAGGCACAACAAGGCCAAAATGAGTTGCTGGAGTCAGTTGTTTCCTTTGTTTGGAGAAGAATTGTCTGGCATTTCATTGCTGGCCTGTTGTTTTGGTAGGACCTGTATAATAGGGTTCAGAATACTTCTGTGTGTATGGTGGTTGTGAGCTAAAAGATATTGCACCCTTGGTGCATGATGCAGTCTAGTGAGCTCTTTGCAAGCTCATGAGCCTAGCTGAGCATCTCTGACTTGTTCTCTCTATATGCAAATTGCTCTTAGTGTTAGTCTCCCTAAGGGTAATGGGTGAATCTAGCAGGGGACCCCTTTCTCACAAGTACCTAGAGGTATCAGATGTATCTCACTGATGAAGTACTATAAGACTGAAATGTGCATCTGGGGATTAGTTGTGTCTATTGTCTGTCATTTAATGGTTGGTTTGTCATTGTGGCTTTTTCTGTATAATATGCCACAGAATATTTCTTTGCGGTGTATTGTACTTGTGAGTTAAAAGAGATTGAGCTCTGGGCACATGACAAAGTCCTAGTGAGCTCTTTGCATAGCCTTGCAAGCCTATTAAGCCTAGTTGAGCATCTCTGACTTCTTATCTGTGTATGCAAATTTCCATTAGTGTTAGTCACCCTAAAAGTAATGGGGGAATACAAATGTGGTCCCTTTGCTCACAGGTGCCTAGAGGAATCAGCTGCATCTAACTGATGAGACCCAAAAAATATGAAATGTACTTTTGGTTTTAGCGGTTTCCTGTGTTCAGAGAAGAATTGTCTGGCATTTCATGGCTGGCCTGTTTTAGTAGGAGTCTGTATGATCTGCGTCAGAATATTTTTTCTCTGTGCATGGTGCTTGTGAGTTAAAAGAGATTGCACTCTGCTCACAGGATGTAGTCCTACTGAGCTTTTTGCATAGCCTTGCAAGTTCATGAGCCTAAAATCTCTGATTTCTTCTCTCTATATGCAAATTGCTCCCAGGGTTAGTCACACTAATGGTAATGGGGAATCCAGGTGTGGACCCCTTGCTCACAAGTTCCTAGATGGATTAGTTGCAGTTCACTGATGAGGCCCAACAAGGCTGAAAAGTATATGTGTGGTTTACATGCTTTCTTTGTTCGGTGGAGATTTGTCTGGTATTTCATTGCTGGCCGGTCGTTTTAGTAGGACCTGTATAATATGCTTCCATATATTTTTTTCTCTGTGTGTGATGGTTGTGAACTAAAAGAGATTGCACTCTGGGTGCTGGACACAGTCTTGGTGATATCTTTTCATAGCTTTGCAAACTCATGAGCCTAGTTGAGCATCTCCGACTTCTTTTCTCTGTATGCAAATTGCTCTTAGGGTTAGTCACCCTAAGGGTAATGGGGGAATCCAGCCGTGGACCTCTTTGTCACAAGTGCTAAGCGGATGAGCTACACTTCACAGACAAGATTGAAAAATATGTATGGGGTAGTTGTTCTCTTTCTTCAGAGAATAGTTATCTGGTGGTTTTTTTTTGGCCGACCTGTCATTTTGTCATCTTTTAACCCTTTGATTGCTAGAGGAGTGTGCAGTGCATTTTGGGTACCCATCTGGCATGTAAAGGTTTAAATGTTGGTCTGACGATAGATACCTCTGGCCTAGACTTAGGGACTGTAATACTTAATATGTAATATATATTGGAAGGTTTATTCTCCTGAGTAAAACAACTGCTGAAAGGTGTTTTATTCAAAAGTAATTACTGCTCAAATTTGCATTTTTTATGTGTCACATCACAGTGGACTGAAATTGTACAGTGGCGGTATTGCTACTCCATCCTATGGAGAGTTATTGTCAATTGACCAGAGCTGTCCGTTGGATGGTGTAGCAACAGCGCCACTGTACAATTTCAGGACACTTTGATACTGCACCTAAAAAATTCAACTTTGAGCTCCAATAATCCTATATAATAATTCGCTAAATCGTGTGTAACGCCGCGACATGCGCACTACACACTGCTGCGCGTGCTGCAGTCATGTGCAGTAGAGGCTGCCTGCACTGCGGCTGATACAGAGCTGGGCGCGGGCAGTCTCTACTGCGTGTGACTGCCCCGCGACCGGGTGGCAGTGGCACTGTGGCCCGTGTAACGGGCTGTTCAACTAGTTTTTAAATAAAACACGTTTCAGCAGTGGGGGTTACCTTGTTTTACTGAGTGGGATAAACCCTACATCATTTGTTTTTTGCATTTTAAGTATTACTATCCATTTAAACAATCAGCCATCCTCTGTTAATCTCCTGAGTCTACGACACATCAAGAGAAGAGGTTTTCAGACACTTGGCTCCATAGAATGTTATATGGGTTCGTTCCGGCTAATTTTCAAAGAAGAAAACGAACAACTGTTTGATTATTTTCAAACCCATACAATCCGGGGAACCCTAAACTATATACTGGAATGAGACCAACGCGTTTGATGTTCTTCAAAACAGTCATTTCAGATGACCCCTTGGGATTCCATAATCTTAACTGTCCAAATTACAGTAAACTATCAGATAAAGACATATTTATTACTTGGATTGGGATTTCAAAGACAACCTGTTTTGTGCCCGCGATCTGAAGAGGCCAGTAAAGCAGGATTCTGTTTCTTAGGCCACTATCTGATTTGAACATTAACATTACATTCTGATGTATTCCCTCATCACCTTCATGACTAGAAGCCCACAAAAAAGAAGCAATCATTCTGAGAAGAGCCCGGCATAGTGTGCCCCATAATTAAAATGTAAATGGATTCTATGGAAGAGAGAAAACTGGTTATTGTTTAGCCGATCATATCGAGTCTATCTGAGGGATTAATCTAACTGTGCAAGTCTCAGATGCGCAGGTTTGGGTTTCTGAAACAGGAGCAGTTGTCTTGTCCTGCTATTTCTGGACTATTCAGTAATAGCCTCTCTCAAAGGGAAAATATGTTTAAAAAAACATGTAGGCTTGCAATGCCCCTGCCCCTCAAGGGGTAAAATCCCAATATGTAACTAGTTAATCACTGCTACTCTCACCCATGGAAGTAGCAGGATAGTATACAATTAGAATCTTAACTGTACAGGTTCACTCTAAGTTGCCAGCAGCATTCTTATTCATATTGGTCGTTCAGGTGGGTGTGATTTCACATCAGCCAATCAGAATACTCAGTTACCTCTCTGAAGCTCACAGCACCAGCTATTTAATTCAGTGTGGGAGCTTTAGTTATAGACTACAGTGGAGATGTACTAAGGCGTGATAAATAGGAGATAAATTATCCAGTGAGATAAATTCTCCAATTCCTATGTTATTCTATGGGAGAGCTTTAGTTATAGACTACAGGGAGATATGTACTAAGGTGTGATAAAGAGGAGATGACTTCTCCAGTGTGATAAATTCTCCAGTTCCTATGTTATCCTATTGGAGAGTTTTAGTTAAAGACTACAGGGGAGATGTACTAAGATGTGATAAAGAGGAGATAACTTCTTCAGTGTGATAAACTCTCCAGTCTCTATGTTATTCAATGGGAGATATTTAGTTATAGACTACAAAGGTGATGTGTTAAGGTGTGATAAAGAGGAGATCCATTGTCCAGTGGAAAGATCCCTGGTAGGTACTCCTGTATAGTGATTTACCAACTCTCCCTAAGGTACAGAAGTTGATATTATTCACAATGCTAAATGCAGCTAAATCATTAATCCCCCCCTCAACTGGAAGTCCAACATACCCCCCACACTTTCCTCGTGGCACAAAATGGTAGTGGACCATGTACTGTTCTTAAAAATAGCTTGGAGGCACCATCAGAAGGATACTTCTAGCCTAAACGATTGGCTCAAGAAATTTTTAGCGATATCTATTGTTTGACCTCTATCTGGCCTGATATATTTCCAAATGGTAACTCCCTTCGCTGTGGCCCAGATCCGTGTCTATTCTTTTCTTTTCTTTGCTGCTCTGTTCAACTTTGTCCTTTTTCTTCTACCGTTTATTCGGTTCTTCTCTTTTCCTTTTTTCTCTCTTCTCTTGTTTTCCTCTTCCTTTCTTCCTCTTTCTTATAGCATTGTTCCTCTCTAACTACTTACTTATTTATCTCAATTTATCTTGTTTTACTCTTATCTACGGTTTCTCCCTCATATTTACTATTCACGTCATCGCATACTTGGTTTTGTTTTTATTTTTCTGATCCTCACTCATGTAAGAAACTCAGTTGTATTATTACTCATGTGAATTATTACGTGATGTGCTCTTTATTGCTTTTGGTTATCTTTTCCTTTTTTACTCGCTTCTTGTGGCTTTGTCCAAACTTTAAATATGATGTGAATTTTTGCTTTGTATGTCTAACATTCTTATTTCTAATAAAAATTATTTGTACAAAAAAAAAGATAGCATCCCTGGGGGTCAGTCTTAAGGTCAATAAGTTCGAAGGAAACTAGTTTAGAGATAAGAATAGAAACATATGTGGCATATGTGGAATAAGTGGAATGATAATGACTCTGCAACCAGTGTCTCCTGAGGGACAAAACCCTACTAGCAGTGAGATGGGTCTCCTGCAACATAACAACCCCAGGAGTCTGTTTCTTAATATGATTTAAAACTAAAGAGCGTTTTATGGCATCATTCAATCCACGCACATTCCATGAGAGGAACTTACAAGTCAGTGATGTCATTAGAAGAATAGATATGAAAGCGACTCCCCTGGTGATATGACAGGAAGAGCTGGGAGTAAGGAGCGCACGGCCCAGAGGAGAGAGGAAACCCAAACTAAACATCTAACCCTATCCCTAATAGAACATCCCACCCTATCTCCATCACCCCCAACCCGACAGAGATTTTATCCCCAAACCAACCCATTCCCGCGGCCTGGCAGCCACAACCAATTCCCCAACCCTCCCCACCAACCCCCAAAAGCGAAATAACTAGTAGTCACTCAAACCTTAAACAGTCCCGTCCACACCCTCCCGCCCCCAACAACGGCAATGCATATCAATATTTAACACAGCATCAGCCCACCTCAGCTACAAAGAATCAGCCCATTAACCACCCCACCGCAGCAAACCCCAGACGTGAACGTCTCCCCATAAGGCAACAAATACAAACCCCCGATTGCAGCCAGAAAATACCCCCACCCAGCCTCCACCCCCAAACACCCCCCGGACGACCCGGAGGCAAAATTAAATGATCAGATCCCAGCGAATGTGATGGGATCAAAATGCCATAACACTGTAACAGAGCGTCACACCATCGTCAAGGGCGAGCAAGAGGGCAGAAGACGAATGGGAGCATCCCAGAGCAATAATCTTCCTCCCCAGAGATAAGCACATAGGTTGCTATAAACAAAAGTAAACATCCGTAATAGCATTTATAAAGAGGGCATTGAGATCAATGTTCTGAGCCTTAGCACAAAATTTTTCGGATTATGCATATAAACATAGGTAGGTAAATTATTTTAATAACATTACTACATCACAGTAACAAGCTGAGCCCTCCCTGAGACATTAAGTACGTCTCCCAGTTTTGCATCCCATCCCGGCACGCCCCGGGCGAAGCAGAGGCGCCATGAAATTATAAGCCAACACAAACGATTGTCTGAAATCTAGATGCTGAAGTACAGCAAAGGCTACACCCAGCCATCGCCCGAGGCACGCAAGGAGAAACCAATGTAACAGTAACAGAGTATAACAGTACTTAGAATGTCCATATAGTGGGTGAGAAAGAGAGAAAAAAAAAAGAAAAAAATAAGAAGTTCTCTCTCCCCCCTGAACAAATAGACTTAGGCATCAAAGTACACATCTGCAGTAGCATTTACAAAAGAATTATTAACGTTAGTGCTCTGAGCCATAGCACAGCATTTCTCAAATGACCACAACCACGTGTCAGGGATCTTAAAGCTGTGCATCTCTCAGACCACCACAGGATATGGGGGCAATGATAGCCTGACTAGTGTTGAGCGAGCGTGCTCGGCCGATGCTCGGATCGGCTCGAGCATCGCTCTGCTCGGCACATGGCGGTACTCGTCGAGTACCGCCATGTGCTCGCCCGCCATGTTCGGGTGGCGGGGATCTGTGCCGGAAGAGGCACAGATCAGAAGACGCTCCGCTGGACCACCAGGGACTGGAGGTACGGGGGCATTGCGGAGATGAAGGGGGCATTGTGGAGATGAAGGGGGACATTGTGGAAGAGGGGCATAGCGGAGATGAAGGGGGACATTGTGGAAGAGGGGCATAGAGTCTATGCCCCTCTTCCACAATGTCCTCCTTCATCTCCGCTATGCCCCTCTTCCACAATGTCCCCCTTCATCTCCTCTATGCCCCTCTTCCACAATGTCCCCCTTCATCTCCGCTATGCCCCTCTTCCACAATGTCCCCCTTCGTCTCCTCTATGGCATAGAGGAGATGAAGGGGGACATTGTGGAAGAGGGGCATAGCGGAGATGAAGGGGGCATAGCGGAGATGAAGGGGGACATTGCGGAGATGAAGGGGGCATTCGGAGATGAAGGGGGCATAGCGGAGATGAAGGGGGGCATTGACCAGGCACCCTCCCCTCATCAGAGCAGGGGGTGCCTGGTGTAATGCTCGTGTCGCCCCATGCATTTCAATGGGGCTCGGGTGCTCGGCCGAGCACTCGAGCCTCAGGGGGTGCTCGGTCAGAGCACCCGAGCACCCGAGCATCGGGGTGCTCGCTCAACACTAAGCCTGACCCATTGGGCTTGTACTCCATTCAAGTAGAACAGCAGAATAGGGGTCGAATCAGACAGTCACCATGTCCTTCAGAAATCATTTGGCATTAAGCAAAGTTCAGGGGAAGAACCATGTTGCATCACATGCAGTAGGGAGCATGATAATAACCGGGGCCGACAGGGGAGCTCTAATGAGTGTCCACGCACTCTCCGGCCTCTGACTCCGATGTGAAGAAAATGGTGTTACCATCATGGACAATTCTCAACCTAGCAGGAAACAACATAGAATAGGAGATATTCTTCTCTCGTAGATTGCGTTTAACTTCCACGAAACAGCTTCTCTGACACTGGACATCAGCAGAAAAATCTGGATAGAAAGAGATACGTTGGTTCTCAAACAAGATCTGACCTTTCACCCTAGCCATACGGAGGATTGCGTCACGATCTCTATAATTCAGAAGTTTAATAATTAGCTGTTGGGGAGAAGAACCAGGAGGTCTCGGGCCCGCCGGTAAACGATGTGCCCTTTCAATAACAAAGGACGGTGAGAGGCCATCTGTGCCAACATGTTCCTTTATCCAGGCCTCCATGAATTGCTCAGGGGCACGACCCTCACAGTCCTCCGGCAGCCCAACTATACGAACATTGCTGCTTCTGGATCTGTTTTCCAGGTCATCCACCTTGGACTGTAGAGAACGAACTTGATTCTTTAACTCGTCCACTGAGGTAACAACAGGGGGAAGTGTGTCTTCCACAGTAGATATACGGTTTCGAACATCCGTAATGCTTTCACGTAAATTCTGTTGATCAGCACGTAAAAGATTAATCTCCATTTGCACCGTGTCAATTTTATTAGTCAGGACTGCCTGACATGTAGCAATTGCGGACATTATTTCTGCAAATTGAGACTTGGAATCATCTTCCTCGGAGCCCGAAGACTGTGCCGGCGAGGTCACCGCAGAAGGGGCCTCCAACACAGCCGCGACCTCCTCCGCCGCCGTTGCTCTTCTAGCAAAGTTACTCAATTTCTTCCTATAGTCTGAAGATTTTTTAACCATAATGGAGGCAGGAAAGCAAGTATAGGTCAGAGCACTACAGGTCAGGCCAGAGAGGAGTGGACAATTGTCGCCAAGGCGGGCGGGCGCAGACGGGAACCCTCAAACTCTAAACAACGTGCATGTCTTGGCTCATGTTAGCTTGACAAGCATTCAGACTACATATGTAATATAGATCAGAGTAGCATGTCAGATTCTTCTCAAATATACACGGGGCAGAGGGGGGAAACATGTAGAGGATAGAAATAGGACAAACAGGGGGAGTCCACAGCAATAAGCTGGCTTCAGTGGAGAGCTGGTGGGGCAATGGCAAATTTTCTAGGTACACCTGCACAGTTGACCCTGAAGGTCCTGAGACAGTAGATACATATTACAGAATGAAGTAATTTCTAGGAACATACATTCAAGTTGTTTGTCCAGTATTATGCTGGAACTGAATATTGGGTTATACACGGGGCAGGAGGGTAAAAACATATATAGGAGAGGAGACGAACAAGGGAATTGTGTGGCAGATGGAGGTATCCAGTCACAAGCAAGCAGCGGTGCAGCAACAATAGGCCCTCCAGCCGCTCCCACAGCTGGACTACAGTCCCATGGAATGTAACAGACCCACAGTCCTCCTTGGAAAACTTTTTTTAAGAGCACCAGGGAGCAACAATGTATAGAGTAAACCTACTGGCAAGGAAAGGGCACTTGGAGGAAAATAAAAAATGGAAGGTGCGCTAATATCAGAAGATCTGGCAGTAAGGCTTAAAGTGATAGTAATGTCTAAAAAAAACTTTTTTGCATTTAGAAGAGCTCAAAAAGCTGATCTACATGCAAAAAAACGTATCTCTCAAACTGCTATGGTTTAAGAGATATGGGCGTTTGAAGTTTGATTTCTCCTACTGACAGCTGTAAAGCTGTCAGCAGGAGATCCGTGTCGGTCGACACGGTGGCGCTTGAGAAGTGCAGCGATCTCGTTACTTACACGGAATCCCTTTAGACCATTCCAATGAAGGGATTCCGTGTAAGTAACGAGATCTCGGCACTTCTCAAGCGCCACAGTGTCGACCGACACGAATCTCCTGCTGACAGCTTTACAGCTGTCAGTAGGAGAAATCAAACTTCAAACGCCCGTATCTCTTAAACCATAGCGGTTTGAGAGATACGTTTTTTTGCATTTAGATCAGCTTTTTGAGCTCTTCTAAATGCAAAAAAGTTTTTTTAGACATTACTATCACTTTAACTAGTCATTTGTACATGGGGCAGGAGAGTGTAACAAATATAGGAAAAAAGACATACAGGGGGGGTCCATCATCCATATTTTAGCAGCCAGTTCCACTGCAGCGATTAGGACTGCACTTGGTAAGAGCAGGCTTCACCACCATTCCACAATTACCAAACATGTATGTAGCCACTTACAGAATATGTCTGCAGGATGCGCAGTAATTGGAGCAAGAAGAGCAGCAGGACCTCCACAACTCCACTTCTTGAATTCCCCAGCAGGCTGTGTCACCGGTCATTAGATACTCCTCCAGTGCCAGGAGCGGTACCCCAGATCGCGGCCGCAGGTCTCCAACAGGTCTCCAAGAGTGTCGCCGCAGACCTCGAGACACTCGCTGCAGGGGTGGCAGTAAATTGCTTTCTCCGCTCTCGGAGCTTCCTCCTTCTCTTTTCCTTCCTCTTCCTTTTAAAAAAATGTAAGGACAACAACCGCGAACTCTCTCAGACGCCCGGCTCCCCGCCGGGCGGAAGCGGCACGCAAGGCCGCGGCTGTAGGCCCAAGCGCGCCGATGGCTCCACGGTCAGCCACAGAAAATAAACAAAAAAATGGGAAATAAAAGAGTCCCCCGGAAAGATCAGGAGCTGGGCAAACAGAGGCAGGGAAGCACACAGCAAATCATTGGCCAGAAATGCAGGATGGCAACGGATGGCCAAGAGAAATAGCGGAGCCTCTCCAACTTGCGTCCCTCAGTATGGCTGCCAGGCCACGCCCCCCTATGGGAGATCTTTAGTTATAGACTACAGGGGAGATGTACTAAGGTGTGAGAAAGAGGAGATAACTTCTCCAGTGACATAAACTCTCCAGTTCCTATGTTATTCTATGGGATAGCTTTAGTTATGGACTACAGGGGAGATGTACTAAGGTGTGATAAAGAGGAGATAACTTTTCCAGTGTGATAATCTCTCCAGTTCCCATGTTATTCTATGGGAAAGATTTAGTTATGGACTACAGAGGAGATGTACTAAGGTGTGATAAAGAGGAGATCACTTCTCCAGTGAGATAAACTCTCCAGTTCCTATGTTATTCTATGGGAGACCTTTAGTTATAGACTACAGGGGAGATGTACTAAGGTGTGATAAAGAGGAGATAACTTCTCCAGTGAGATAAACTCTCCAATTCCTATGTTATTCTATGGGAGATATTTAGTTATAGACTACAGGGGAGATGTACTAAGGTGTGATAAAGAGGAGATAACTTCTCCAGTGAGAGAAACTCTCCAGTTCCTATGTTATTCTATGGGAGATATTTAGTTATAGACTACAGGGGAGATGTACTAAGGTGTGATAAAGATGAGATAACTTCTCCAGTGTGATAAACTCTCCAGTTCCTATGTTATTCTATGGGAGATCTTTAGTTATAGACTACAGAGGGAGATGTACTAAGGTGTGATAAAGAGGAGATAACTTCTCCAGTGAGATAAACTCTCCAGTTCCTATGTTACTCTATGGGAGAGCTTTAGTTATAGACTACAGGGGAGATGTACTAAGGTGTGATAAAGAGGAGATAACTTCTCCAGTGTGATAAACTCTCCAGTTCCTATGTTACTCTATGGGAGAGCTTTAGTTATAGACTACAGGGGAGATGTACTAAGGTGTGATAAAGAGGAGATAACTTCTCCAGTGAGATAATCTCTCCAGTTCCTATGTTATTCTATGGGAGATCTTTAGTTATAGACTACAGGAGAGATGTACTAAGGTGTGATAAAGAGGAGATAACTTCTCCAGTGTGATAAACTCTCCAGTTCCTATGTTATTCTATGGGAGATCTTTAGTTATAGACTACAGGGGAGATGTACTAAGGTGTGATAAAGAGGAGATAACTTCTCCAGTGAGATAAACTCTCCAGTTCCTATGTTATTCTATGGGAGATCTTTAGTTATAGACTACAGGGGAGATGTACTAAGGTGTGATGAAGAGGAGATAACTTCTCCAGTGTGATAAACTCTCCAGTTGTGTTATTCTATAGAGACTATACACTAACACCTCTCAAACGTGAACATTCTTAGTGTATAGATGTCATAGAATAACATAGGGATTCAAGAGTTTACATTACTGCAGAAGTTATCTCCTCTTTATAACCTTAGTGCACCAACCCCAAGTTGTCTGCTGAATGTAGGGCCATTAGTCTTCTCCCAGTGTATACCACTCACAGGTGTGAATGTGTCTGATTCCAGCAGTACGAGGTATAAGCTGTGAGGATAAACTCATCTCCAGTTTCCTTGTTCTTGGCCACCAGCACAGAAACCTTTTTCATTCTCAGTGTAGCTACTGGCTGTGAAGATCGCTGATTAGCATGCTAATTGCTGCTAGACAAACCGATAGGCTTCCAAGTCCCACAGCAGAATGTTTAATCCTCTGTTCATGACCCACTGCATTAATTCCTCTTTTATTTTCACTGTTTGTAGCTTTGCCTTCAGGACAGACTGTTTTTTGTATTTTGGAAAATACAGTGGAATGCAAAGCTGTTTTTCGGCCAGGTCATGTCAGGCCAGTGACCCGGTACCTTTTGTTGTGACCCTGTACATGTTTACTTGTTACTTTGTCCACCAAGAATAAGGTGACCCTGTTTTTCTTAGAAGATCACCCCTGGTGGTATGTGATGTAAAGGGGAAAATGAACGGCATTCCATTATAACCCACTGAGGGGCCAGATGGATGTGCGACACATTGCAGAGCAATGCTTTATTCACCCCTTTGGCAGACAAAGGGTTACGGACCATATTTAGGAATCTAAAGTAAAATATCTGAAGGAAAGCAGGGAGACTGTAAGCTTTCACCACCAGGGGGCCTCCTGATCCTTCTGTTCTCCACATTTGGTTTGTACTATTTAATATCTCTGTTTGCCCGTTCCCTATTCTACAGCGCTGCGGAATTAGTTGCCGCTATATAAATAAAGAATAATAAATTATGATATTTCATACCTCCCAACAATTCAAATTGCCAAAGAGAGACATCTGTTTTTTGGGGGGTTGTTGCTGGGGGTGTGGCTGGTGGGCGTGGCATTATTGCATATTTTTAGGCTGTTTCATGATCTACTGATACCTCTTTGTGTAACCTAATAAATGTCTTATAACAACACGAAAGTATTTTATATACACAGACTAATTTATAAACACATATACTGACGTTTATACAAACATTAATGTGAGTTTTAATGCTGTAGAGCAATGTGATACTTATATACACACCACACAATCTGATCTCCTAAAAAGAGGGACATCAGGGTGATACACTTCTATACACACCACACAGTCTGATCTCCTAAACACAGGGACACCAGGGTGATACACTTATATACACACCACACAGTCTGATCTCCTAAACACAGGGACACCAGGGTGATACACTTATATAAACACCACACAGTCTGATCTCCTAAACACAGGGACACCAGGGTGATACACTTATATACACACCACACAGTCTGATCTCCTAAACACAGGGACACCAGGATGATACACTGCTATACACACACCACACAATCTGATCTCCTAAAAAGAGGGACATCAGGGTGATACACTTCTATACACCACACAGTCTGATCTCCTAAACACAGGGACACCAGGGTGATACACTTATATACACACCACACAGTCTTGTCTCCTAAACACAGGGACACCGGGGTGATACACTTATATAAACACCACACAGTCTGATCTCCTAAACACAGGGACACCGGGGTGATACACTTCTATACACACCACACAGTCTGATCTCCTAAACACAGGGACACCGGGGTGATACACTTATATACACACCACACAGTCTGATCTCCTAAACAGAGGGACACCAGGGTGATACACTTATATACACACCACACAGTCTGCTCTCCTAAACACAGGGACACCAGGGTGATACACTTATATACACACCACACAGTCTGATCTCCTAAACACAGGGACACCAGGGTGATACACTTCTATACACACCACACAGTCTGATCTCCTAAACACAGGGACACCGGGGTGATACACTTCTATACACACCACACAGTCTGATCTCCTAAACAGAGGGACACCAGGATGATACACTTCTATACACACCACACAGTCTGATCTCCTAAACACAGGGACACCAGGGTGATACACTTCTATACACACCACACAGTCTGATCTCCTAAACACAGGGACACCAGGGTGATACACTTCTATACACACCACACAGTCTGATCTCCTAAACACAGGGACACCAGGGTGATACAATTATATACAAACCACACAGTCTGATCTCCTAAACACAGGGACACCAGGGTGATACACTTATATACATACCACACAGTCTGATCTCCTAAACACAGGGACACCAGGGTGATACACTTATATACATACCACACAGTCTGATCTCCTAAACACAGGGACACCAGGGTGATACACTTATATACATACCACACAGTCTGATCTCCTAAACACAGGGACACCAGGGCGATACATTTATATACACACCACACAGTCTGATCTCCTAAACACAGGGACACCAGGGCGATACATATATATACACACCACACAGTCTGATCTCCTAAACACAGGGGCACCAGAGTGATACACTTAAATACACACCACACAGTCTGATCTCCTAAACACAGGGACACCAGGGTGATACACTTCTATACACACCACACAGTCTGATCTCCTAAACACAGGGACACCAGGGTGATACGCGTCTATACACACCACACAGTCTGATCTCCTAAACACAGGGACACCAGGGTGATACACTTATATACACACCACACAGTCTGATCTCCTAAACACAGGGACACCAGGGTGATACACTTCTATACACACCACACAGTCTGATCTCCTAAACACAGGGACACCGGGGTGATACACTTATATACACACCACACAGTGTGATCTCCTAAACACAGGGACACCAGGGTGATACACGTCTATACACACCACACAGTCTGATCTCCTAAACACAGGGACACCAGGGTGATACATTTATATACACACCATACAGTCTGATCTCATAAACACAGGGACACCAGGGTGATACACTTCTATACACACCACACAGTCTGATCTCCTAAACACAGGGACACCAGGGTGATACACTTATATACACACCACACAGTCTGATCTCCTAAACACAGGGACACCAGGGAGATACACTTATATACACACCACACAGTCTGATCTCCTAAACACAGGGACACCAGGGTGATACACTTATATACACACCACGCAGTCTGATCTCCTAAACACAGGGACACCAGGGTGATACACTTATATACACACCACACAGTCTGATCTCCTAAACACAGGGACACCGGGGTGATACACTTATATACACACCACACAGTCTGATCTCCTAAACAGAGGGACACCAGGGTGGGACAGAGGGATTTGGGTGTAAAAGAGGGACTGTCCTTCCTAAAGAGGGACACTTGGGAGGTATGATATTGTTATTGAGTTGGTCACACTCACAATTCAGCAGAGTGGGAGTGTCCAGCACAGATGAAGTGCCCCTGGTAAATAGGGCCCCTAGAAAACTGCCTAATCTGCTTAAAGGGAACCATCACCCCAAATAAAGTCCCCCCTATTAATTAGTCATATAGCAATACACTTTCAATTAGTCATATTATCCAGCCTAATTTCTGGCAGGATGGGTACAGATGGGTAGCTGGGCTGGTGAGACTGGAATGCAGGATCCGTGAATGGAGGTCAAATTGGACCCTTTAGACCATTTAGAAATTAAGCAACAGGACGCACCTTTAGTCCAAAACGAGCAGCTCTTTATTTTGGTGAAATTAGGGACACTTTATACTGTACAGTAAGCACACAAAAGGAACAAAGGGACACCAAACACATTTCAATGTTGCTCACCGATCTGCAGCCAATGAGAATCATAGCGACAAGGGACAGGCAACCAATCCGGACCCGGCCTATTGTACTTTGATCGAATTACCCAGGCCCAACAGACAAGGAGTGACAAGATGGACACAGGTTGCGACCCATCACAGAGCCGCCTACTTGTCAAAGCAATGCCATGCAGGTATTGCCTACCTGTCGAACACACAGTAAAATATTGACATTACATTCGGTAACATGGATGGGTAGGCGACCAATCAGAGAACTGCCTACCTGTCAAACACACAATTACACGTTGACATTCTATTTTCCCCATAGAACGGTAGGTGACCAATCAGAAGGCTGCCTACATACTAATACAAGGTAGGAGGTCAATCAGGAAGTTGCCTACTTTTTAACCTTGGTGGAGGGGGATTTGACCTTCCCTGCCGTCTTCCTTGTGTTACCCAGCTGTCAGGAGCTGGTATTCCAGTCTGTACGGGCCAGTCTTTTGGGGATCATTTCCCTGGCACTGCTCACAGTAATGGCCTACGGCCCGTTACATTGAGTGCTCATCACATTGTTTGTTGTTACTCACCTTCTACGTCAAGTTTAGAAGATTTAAAGGGAAACTTTCACCAGATTAACATAGCGCCGCCAAAGATAATTACATTAGCGATATGCACCAACTTGGTTTTATTTTCAATAATGATTGCTGCATTAATGAAAAATAGAACCTTTTAGGCACCGGCAGGGATCTTGCAGTAGGCGCTCTCTGCTCCTATGCTATCAGTCGTTTCCAGTGCCTTAAGGTACAAAGGCATTCAACTCACTAGAGATGCACCAATACCACATTTTTTAAAACCGAGTACGAGTACCGATACTTTTTTCAAGTACTCACCGATACCAATTACCGATACTTTTTTTTGCGGTCATTTGCCAGTTTTCCAAGTATTTAAAGCGCTTATATATATATATATTAGGTACAGGCAAATGACCGCAAAAAAAGTATTGGTGAGTACTTGAAATATATACACACACACACCACCTCTTGACTGTCCCGTTTTGCCTCTTTCTCCCCCTCTTGATTCCCACCTTTTGCTTCATTCTCCCCCTCTTGAGCTCCCTCCTTTTGCCTTGGCTTTTTCTCTCCCTTTTGATCCCCCTTTGTCCCCCTCCTTGACTCTTGATCCCACCCTTTTGCCTCTCTCTCCCTCCTGATCCCCCTCCTTTTTGCCTCTTCTTGTTCCCCCTCCTTTTGTCTCCTGATCCTTCCTCCTTTTGCCTTTTTTTTTTCTTAGTCCCCTTTCCCTCTTTCTCCCTCTTGACCCCCCTCTCTGCCTCTTTCACCACCCGCTGCCCCATCTTGTCTCCCTTACTCTCCTGTACCGCGTGCTCACTGTTCTCTCGTGAGCCCCTGCAGAAGTCAGCGTTGGAGAGTTGCCATGGTAACTCGTGGCAACGCTCTGACGCTACAGGAGGGAGAGAGGCCTGGGAGCATTGTGAGCAGCTCCCCGGGCTCCCTCACTGCAGCACCTACCCTGACATAGGGTATCGGTGCTGGCATCGGACGCATTTGCGCGAGTACAAGTACTCGCGCAAATGCTGGTATCAGCACCAATACCAATACCAGTATCGGTATCGGTGCAACCCTACAACTCACCAATCATGGAGCTGAAGGGACGGACAGTGCAGAATCAGAGATGCCGGCTCTGCAAGATGTCTTCTCTGTCCCCCACTGCCTGTCTGCCTAAAAGGTTCTATTTTTCGTTAATGCAGCAATTATTCTTGAAAGTCTGTGCATATCGCTAATGTAATTATAATTTGTCGCGCTATGTTAAAGCGGAACTTTCACATATTAATAAGTTGACCTACAATCATTAAATATATGGCGACTGCTTGATAATACGTGTATTACCTATATAAAGTGGCAGATACTAACTTAATCCTTAAAGGAGCAGTAAACTTTTATTTATGAAAACACATATGTTATAGAGCTTTTCCTGCTGAATAAAACAAGGTCACTCCCACCGCTGTCAGATGTTTTATTCAAAATTTATAACAGTTCAAATAATCAGGAAGTGAATTTTCTGTGGTTTACTTCCTGATAGTTCTAACTGACAGGAAGTGAATTTATGTGTTTACTTCCTGATCGTTCTAACTGACAGGAAGTGAATTTACTGTATTTACTTCCTGATAGTGCTAACTGACAGGAAGTGACAGGCAGTTTCTATCACATTCTGTGGATAACTGTATGTCTCTGACTTTCCTCTCCATTAGAACCTAACAGGAAATCTAATTAGAATTTGACCACTAGAGGGCACTGCTAATGTAAAAAAACATGGGTTTAAACTGTAATAACTCTGGAAATATAAATCTCTCAGCAGTGGGAGTACCCTTATTTTACTCAATAGGAAAATCCCTACAATATATATTTTTTCATAAAAAAGTTTACTGCTCCTTTAATCTTCAGAGACTGATGGCCAGGTTAGTGCAGTCTGCACGCCTGCGCTGTCAGTCCCTTCCGGTTACCTTGTGACTCACTGCAATGCTTCTTACAGAGGATATATGTTAATAGGCTTGTTTGTGCTTTGAAAAAGCAGCCCTCCAGCCACGAAATGCGTTTGAGTTTAAAGCCTTTATAACTGTTATTATTACTTTTTAATAAATATATTTTTATCAGTAATAATAATCCTTTATTTATATAGTGCACACAGATTCCGCAGCGCTTTACACTCATATTGGTTCCTGTCCCCATTGGGGCTCACAATCTAAATTCACCTATCAGTATGTTTTTTGGTGTGTGGGAGGAAACCGGAGTACCCGGAGGAAACCCACGCAAACTCATTGCAGATGTTGTCCTTGGTGGGATTTGAACCCAGGACCCCAGCGCTGCAAGGCAACAGTGCTAGCCACTGTGCTGCCCTCATACAGCTTTTTGTCCTCCTGCTGTCCTTATTTAAGGATATTTGAAAAGTTCCTGCATCATGAGGGAGACCTGAACAGAGACGGGTTATTCTCTCCATAAGCGAGTTTGTCAGTTGACTCTGATATCAGAGCCCTGACCTCGACTAAATTTGAGTTTAACTAACTTTAATATCAATTATATGACTCTAATAATTGTATTTCACTATTGGTACCCCCTTTCTTCTGTTCTGTTTTCTCTTACAGATTAAATATCTTATATTATAATTCGCTAAGTATGTTTGTCAGAAGCCGTCATGAGCAGTAGAGATGGCTGAACACACTGCAGTCATGCACAGTAGAGACTGCCCATGCCGCTGTTGAAACGGAGCGGGGAGCTCCAAATTCTGACCGGAGTCTTCTCTGTGCACCTTCTTGGGACCGCTTGGTCCCAGGAATGTGCACAGAGAGGACTACAGTTTGAATTCGGAGCACCCCGCTCCGTATCAGCCGCGGCGCATTCGGCTAGTCAATACTGCACATGACTGTAGCCCATGTTCATGGGCTTTAAAACTAGTTTCTTTAGAATCTGCCACTTTTGATAGGTAATACACGTATTATCAAGCTAGTTGCCATATGTTTAATGATCGAAGGGCAACTTATTAATATGTGAAAGTTCCGCTTTAATATTTCACGCGGTTGTCTGTCTACATCTTGGAATCCTCTATATAACAATGTTATTTTGTATCAGCGCTTGTCACGTTGTTTGCTGTAGAACATCAGTAAGTCTAGGATGAACCAAGAGCAATACAGGAAAGAAATGAAGCTTCCCACGGATTCAAACTGGTTTATCGCCTTGAATGCTCCATAGACCTATGATTAAAGAGCAGTTTAAATAAACATTCACATCATTCTCATTGATTTAAATGGGGATTTTAGCCCCTTGAGGCAACCCATTGCAAACCTCTCTAGCATTCAAGGGGTTAAAAGCCACATTTAAATCAGTGAACATTTTTAATCTTTAACGATAGTGCATTTTCCAGAATGAATTCACATTTTTTGAAGAAAGAAAGAACAGCAATTCTGAGTCAATCCATCCGGATGAAAGTGAACAATAAAACTGAATTGTGCTCCAACTATGCTTTTGATTGGCTGCAGAAATATTCCACTTTGTTTAGAACATCTGCCTCTCTGTTTTGGAAATGTGCTGACATCTAGTGTTCATGTTGAACATTACACTTAGAATACAGTTAATACTAATACCTGGTTAACACATGGTACCGTGTTAGCCATGGAATATGCAGGAGACTGGTAGAATACAAATTATACCTTTATTGGCTGAGTGGCTTTGAATACAAGATTTCAAGACAACTAGGTCTCTTCTTCAGGCATAATAAGAATGAAGACTGAATGCGCAATATTTGACTTTAAAGGGATAGTAATGTTTCATAATAAGATCATCCCTAATTAATCGTCATAGTATTTGGACCTTGGAGAGTGTTATTTCAGTTCTGTCAGAGTTGTAGTTCAAGAGTAATTCAATGACAAAGTATCCCCTTTCCGCCCATTTTACTGATGTAACACTGCTCAGCCAGATCAGAAGGGAGGTGCCCAGGTAGACTGCAGAGAGGGACAATCTTCAATTAAGATAAGGGAAAACCCTGAAAAGCTTGTCAAGGGGGGCAGGGCTTTCATTGTTATCATAGGAAGAAGATTGTCCCCTGCTGTTATCTGTCTGGTCTATGGACTGCATTCCACATCTGAGAAGAGATGGCTTACACTAGGTAAAAGGGGCGGGAGGGGAACTTTGCTTGTAAATAAAATAAAGATAAAACGAAGTATTACTATCCCTTTAAATGTTTGATTGTCAGAATATGAAGATGTTAGGTGTGGGATCAAAGTGTGATCCATAAAACTCCTTATTCAATCCCCATGACATTCTAGTTGAAAGAGTGAAGATCCAGAAAACCTCCCTTTGTGATAAGAGTCTGGATCTATCACCCCCACGTATAGACAAATTAACTCTTTCAATGCCTATAACAGAAAAGTTGTCAAGTTCAGAGTTATGACCAGTCCTCTGATCACCAAACCCAACGTTACTGATATGTTCCCTAACTCATGTTCGCTGTGTGCCACTGGTCTTACCTACTAATTGAATATTACATTCAATACACTTGATCAAATACACTACACACCTTGTAGCGCAATTCATGTATTGCTTCAAATCATATTGTAATGAAGTAACACATGATTTAAAATGTTTAGCAGGGGTAACCCATTACCAATTATTACACCTATAGCAGCCACATTGATACATATCCATGGTGTGAAGTCAAGTATTGCCCATTATTTTTCTATCTCCCAAAACAAGCTAGGGGACACATGATGTGCAATAATAGGTTCCTTTTTAGAAACAAATTTGCATCCATTCTCAAGGACAGGTTGTAAACCCCGTCAGCTAAAATAATGGACAAATGTTGTTTAATAATTGTTTTAATTTGGCCAAATTCAGTGCTGTAAGATGTGCTAAATATTACGTGATCCATCAGTTTATCAGACTTACATTGAGATATGTTGAACAATTGATCCCGTGATTTACTTCTCGCTAGAGATTTGGCTCTTTCAATCATCCATAGGGCATAACCCTTTTCTGTAACCTTAGGTCTCAAAGCCACACAGGCCTGCTCAAACATGTCTTGAGTTGATCAGTTTCATCGAGCCCTCTTAAACTGTCCCACTGGCACTCCTTTGATAATGTGCCATGGATGGCAGCTCTCTGCATGAAGAAAAGAATTAGCTGCCGCCATTTTTTATAAATATTTGTTGTAATATGTCCATTAGAGGCTGACAAAACTATATGTAAATCCCAAAACATTACACTTGTCAAGTCATAAGACATAGTAAAAATTAAATTACAAGTATTGTTATTGAGATGCTTCATAAACTCTGGAATACTCTGATGACTACCTCGCCAGATAATTAGGAGATCCTCTATATATCTCCTGAAATATTGGATATCATTCCTAAATGGATTACCATCTCCAAAAGACGTGGGACTCCTCCCACCAAATCATGACCAGGTTGGCGTATGAGGGTGCAAATTTCACCCCCATTGAAGTCCCACGGCTTTGGAGAGACACCAAACAAGAAATAATTGTGCGTTAACAAATACTGTATAACCTCCAACAGGTAATCAATTAACTCAACTGAATAATTGCTGTATTTGTTAAGATGTCACTGTTCTCTCTCCTTCTCACTGTCATCATGTATAGTATACATTACATCTGTCACTGTTCTCTGCCTTACTCCTCCTCACTGTGATTGTCTGTAGTATATGTTATATTTGTCACTGTTCTCTGCCTCTCTCCCCCTCATCGCGATCATGTAGAGTATACATTGTATCTGTCACTGTTCTCTGCCTCGCTCCTGCTCACTGTGATCATGTGTAGTATATATTACACCTATCACTGTTCTCTGCCTCTCTCCTCCTCACATGATCGTGTATAGTGTACATTACATCAGTCACTGTTCTCTGCCTCTCTCCTCCTGTGATTGTGTATAGTATACATTATATCTGTCACTGTTCTCTGCCTCTCTCCCCCTCACCACGATCATGTATAGTATACATTACATCTGTCACTGTTCTCTGACTCTCTCCCCCTCACCACGATCATGTATAGTATACATTACATCTGTCACTGTTCTCTGCCTCTCTCCCCCTCACCACGATCATGTATAGTATACATTATATCTGTCACTGTTCTCTGTCTCTCTCCTCCTCACTGTGATAGTGTATAGTATACATTATATCTGTCACTGTTCTCTGTCTCTCTCCCCCTCACCACGATCATGTATAGTATACATTACATCTGTCACTGTTCTCTGCCTCTCTCCTCCTCACTGTGATCGTGTATAGTATACATTATATCTGTCACTGTTCTCTGTCTCTCTCCTCCTCACTGTGATCGTGTATAGTATACATTATATCTGTCACTGTTCTCTGTCTCTCTCCCCCTCACCACGATCATGTATAGTATACATTACATCTGTCACTGTTCTCTGCCTCTCTCCTCCTCACTGTGATCGTGTATAGTATACATTATATCTGTCACTGTTCTCTGCCTCTCTCCTCCTCACTGTGATCATGTATAGTATATATATATCTGTCACTGTTCTCTGCCTCGTTTGGGCGACATTCTGACTTCCGATTAGTCTGGCCCAGCCAGACTGTGTATCCCTGTGGCCTCCGATACTGCTGAGCCTCCCGTTAACTCTTGCAGAGCACTGTTGCTTCCGTTACCTCTGAGCCTTCCGTTAACTCTTGTAGAGCCCTGTTTCCTCCGTTACCACTGAGCCTTCCGTTATCTCTTGCAGAGCACTGTTGCCTCCGTTACCACTGAGCCTTCCGTTAACTCTTGCAGAGCACTCTTGCCTCCGCTACCACTGAGCCTTCCGTTATTCCTGCAAAGCTATCGTTGCCTCTGATTACTGCTCCGGCAGTGTGCCCGTGGTTGCATTCCGTTCGGCTCTTGCAGAGTACTGTTGCCTACATTACAGCACCGGCAGGGTGCCATTGGCTCATTTCTTGTTGCTCTTGCAGAGTACTGTTGTCTCTGTAACGGCACCGGTCGGGTGTCACAGGCTCAAGTTACCAGCTCTTGCAGAGTATTGTGTCTCCGTTGCTGCACCGGTTGGGTGCCCGTGGCTCAAGTCCGTTCAGCTCTAGCAGAGTATTGTAGCCTCCGTTACTGCTATGGCAGAGGGTATAAGTCTCAGCCCTGCTTTGCAGATCTAGGTGCTTGTTTCCATCTCGCACCACAGTCTCCTGATAGCCATTTACCATCATACTGAGCTTTTCCAAACACACCACATCAGAGACTGATTATTATCATTGGACTTTAACCCATGCTGTGCTGAAGTTGTCTTGTTATGCCTGACCTGTGACAGTATCTGTATCATCCTACTCTTGTATACTGGGCCTGTGTGGGCATATGTAAATTACATATATTTTCCTGTCTATTCCACTGTGATAGGCTATAGCCCTCTGTGGGTATTTTCATTGTGTCTTTTAATAAAACTGTGTTTTATTCTAACCTACCGTGTCTGAGTGTCATACAAACCGTTACAATAATATACATATCTGTCACTGTTCTCTGCCCCTCTACTTCTCACTGTGATCGTGTATAGTGTACATATCTGTCACTGTTCTCTGCCTTTCTCCCCCTCACTGTGATAGTGTATAATATACATTATGTATGTCACTGTTCTTTTCCCCCTCTCCTCATCACTGTGACTGTGTATATTATACATTATATGTATCACTGATCGCTGCCTCTCTCCTCTTCACTGTGATAGTGTATAATTTATATTAAATCTGTCACTGATCTCTGCCTCTCACCTCCTCACTGTGATAGTGTATAAAATACATTATATCTGTCACTGTTCTCTGCCTCTCTCCTCCTCACTGTGATTATGTATAGTGTACATTGTATCAATCACTGTTCTTTGCTTCTCTCTTCCTCACTGTGATTGTGTATAGTATACATTATATCTATCACTGTTCTCTGCCCCTCTCCTCCTCACTGTGATCGTAGTATACATTATATCTATCACTGTTCTCTGCCTCTCTCCTTCTCACTGTGCTTGTGTATATTATATCTATCACTGATCTCTGCCTCTCTCCTCCTAACTGTGATCGCATATAATATACATTACATCTGTCACTGTTCTCTGCCCCTTTCCTCCTCACTGTGATAGTGTATAGTATACATTATATTTATCACTGTTCTCTGTCTCTCTTTCCTCCTTACTATGCGTGTATAGTATACATTATATCTGTTACTATTCTCTGCCCCTTTCCTCCTCACTGTGATTGTGTATAGTATACATTGTATCTGTCACTGTTCTCTGCCTCTCTCCTCCTCACTGTGATAGTGTATACTATACATTGTATATGTCACTGTTCTCTGCCTCTCTTCTCCTCACTGTGATAGTGTATAGTATACATTGTATATGTCACTGTTCTCTGCCCCTGTCCTCCTCACTGTGATAGTGTATAGTATACATTATATCTGTCACTGTTCTCTGTCCCTCTCCTCCTCACTGTGATTGTGTATAGTATACATTGTATCTGTCACTGTTCTCTGCCTCTCTCCTCCTCACTGTGATAGTGTATACTATACATTGTATATGTCACTGTTCTCTGCCTCTCTTCTCCTCACTGTGATAGTGTATAGTATACATTGTATATGTCACTGTTCTCTGCCCCTGTCCTCCTCACTGTGATAGTGTATAGTATACATTATATCTGTCACTGTTCTCTGCCCCTCTCCTCCTCACTGTGATAGTGTATAGTATACATTGTATCTGTCACTGTTCTCTGCCTCATTCCTCCTCACTGTGATAGTGTATAGTATACATTATATCTGTCACTGTTCTCTGCCTCTCTCCTCCTCACTGTGATAGTGTATAGTATACATTATATCTGTCACTGTTCTCTGCCTCTCTCCTCCTCACTGTGATAGTGTACAGTATACATTATATCTGTCACTGTTCTCTGCCTCACTCCTCCTCACTGTGATAGTGTATAGTATACATTGTATCTGTCACTGTTCTCTGCCTCTTTCCTCCTCACTGTGATCATGTATAGTATACATTATATCTGTCACTGTTCTCTGCCTCTCTCCTCCTCACTGTGATCGTGTGTAGTATACATTATATCTGTCGCTGTTCTCTGCCTCTCTCCTCCTCACTGTGATAGTGTATAGTATACATTATATCTGTCACTGTTCTCTGCCTCACTCCTCCTCACTGTGATAGTGTATAGTATACATTATATCTGTCACTGTTCTCTGCCTCTCTCCTCCTCACAGTGATAGTGTATAGTATACATTATATCTGTCACTGTTCTCTGCCTCACTCCTCCTCACAGTGATAGTGTATAGTATACATTATATTTGTCACTGTTCTCTGCCACTCTCTTCCTCACTGTGATAGTGTATAGTATACATTATATTTGTCACTGTTCTCTGCCTCTCTCCTCCTCACTGTGATAGTGTACAGTATACATTATATCTGTCACTGTTCTCTGCCTCACTCCTCCTCACTGTGATAGTGTATAGTATACATTGTATAAGTCACTGTTCTCTGCCTGTCTCCTGCTCACTGTGATTGTAAGAAAATTAATGTATTGTAAAATACATAAAGTACAATAATAAAAGCTCTACAGGGCATACTTGAAAATGAAAGAAGTCTCAATGAGTTCTTCCTGGTAAAACACTTTCTAAATAAGTTAATTAATTAATTAATTAATACAAATAAAACAATAATATTCCTTTTTAAGCCAAGTAATGTGTGCACTCATTAAGTAAATTGAGTTTGAAATGAACCCTTTGACTGTCAGAGGATGACCAACTCATTGCAAAGCCGTGTGCTGGATACCCTTCTATTACTCAAAGTGTTAATCAGAGAAATAATATGTTTTACATTTATTATTCTCTCCCCCTCTATAAAATATGTAACCGTCCTAATTCTTTAGTATTCAGTGTAAGTTGGATCTTTGACATTAAAGGGTTAGTAATGTCTTATATAAATCAAAAGTAATATTGTAGATAATCAAAAAATAAATCCATTGATGCCAGTCCGATCTCTCAGACCTTTATGGTTTGAGAGATATAAGATGACACATTTCCCCCCTTCCTCCCCTTTCACAGACATCAGCGCTCTAGCTGACAGAAGGAGATCCTGGTCCCAGGACCAGCAGGCGGCTCTTCAGCAGAACGAGATACTGCAATCTAAAAAGAAATACTTCATTGGAATGGTCTACAAAGTGTACTTGCAAATCAGGCACACTTTGTACACCATTCCAATGAAGTATTTCTTTTTAGATAGAGCTATTTCGGCTCTGCTGAAAAGCCTCCTTGTGTCGGCCGACACAAATCTCCTTCTGTCAGCTTTACAGCTGACATCAGTGAGGAGGGAACTTTATCACCTTATATCTCTCAAACCTAAAGGTTTGAGAGATCAGACTGGAATCGATGGATTTAGTTTTTGATTATCTACAATATTACTCTTCATTTATATAAGACATTACTAACCCTTTAAGATGTTCTGATACCCCTGAGGGAGTGGAGTTAGACATCCACGATACGCGTCAGAACTCCATACTGACACTCACTAGAGTTGGTCCCTCTCACTCCCCCTACGAGAATCTGCCACCGGCTTACGGTCACGATCATTTTGTCTAGCCGACAGTGTCGGCCTACACACGTGCACCCTGTTGTTGGTATCCTCTATTTTCTGGAACACACTTTGGGTAATTTTTTACCTTCTATACGAGGGAATCAAGGATATCTGCACCCAAGAAAGATGACCACACCAGGAGACAAGGACTTTACTGTGGACTACCGGTTGCAGCAGGAGAGAACAGACATAGAACATTGGTTACAGGGGTACGGACCCTTTTACACACCTAAAGCCCAAGATGGGCATCATGTGAGTGCATATTGATTACTTTTTTTGCTTGTTCTTTTAATAAATTTACTACACTTAGATATTATTTATTGTTCTCTTTTATGTTTTGCGCTCCAACTATACTAGATACATTTGCCCACTGGTGGACAAGGCCATTGGAGTTTGGCAGCAGCATTATAATAGTGAACAACCACAATTTAATCACCTCATCTTTCCATCATTTCAAATTCATCTTCATTCCATTGTAATTCATCATTGAACATCATCATTGTTTCATCCATTTCATCTTTCATCCATAGAACCATTAGGTACTGTGTGTTTTTTCATCCATCTGTGGATACGGACTGTTCTCTCTATATATATATTAACACACACCGGGATTTGGAGTGTTATAGATATTGGACTTTTCAGAATATGTCATCTTTTTCGCAAGTGTTGATTGTTTTCTTTCTGGTACTTTTGAGAGATCAGACTAGCATTGATGGATAGTGGCGTAACAATAGGGGTCGCCCCTGCGACCGGGCCCGTGATTGTAATGAAGAGCGCTGGGAGATAACATCATGTCCCAGTGCTCTGTATTATGAGAGGAGCTCCATCTGCTGGGAGGTAGGAGAGTAGCAATGTGGGGGAAATGTGGAGATGGTGGGCAGTGTGGTGGCAATGTGGAGATTGGGGAAAATGTGGAAATGGGGGCAATGTGGAGATGGGGGGCAGTGTGGTGGCAATGTTGAGATTGGGGGCAATGTGGAGATGGGGGGCAAAGTGGAGATGGGGGCAATGTGGTGGCAATGTTGAGATTGGAGGCAATGTGGAGATGGGGGCAGTGTGGTGGCAATGTGGAGATTGGGGCAATGTGGAGATGGGGGCAAAGTGGAAATGTGGGCAATGTGGTGGCAAAGTGAAGATTGGGGACAATGTAGAAATGGGGGGCAATTTGGTGGCAATGTGGAGATTGGGGACAATGTGGAGATGGGGTGCAATGTGGTGGCAATGTGGAGATGGGGGGCAATGTGGAGATGAGGGACAATGTGGAGATGGGGGCAATGTGAAGCCAATTTGGAGATTGGGGACAATGTGGAGGTGGCCAGTGGAGATGGGGGGCAAAGTGGAGATGGGGGCAATGTGGGGATGGGGGCATTGTGGAGATGGGGGGCAGTGTGGTGGCAATGTTGAGATTGGGGGCAATGTGGAGATGGGGGGCAAAGTGGAGATGGGGGCAATGTGGTGGCAATGTTGAGATTGGGGGCAATGTGGAGATGGGGGCAGTGTGGTGGCAATATTGAGATTGGGGGCAATGTGGAGATGGGGGGCAATGTGGTGGCAATGTTGAGATTGGGGGCAAAGTGGAGATGGGGGGCAATGTGGTGGCAATGTGGAGATGAGGTACAATGTGGATATGGGGGGCAATGTGGAGACAATTTGGAGATTGGGGACAATGTGGAGGTGGCCAGTGGAGATGGGGGACAAAGTGGAGATGGGGGCAATGTGGTGATGGGGGCATTGTGGAGATGGGGGGCAGTGTGGTGGCAATGTTGAGATTGGGGGCAATGTGGATATGGGGGCAGTGTGGTGGCAATGAGGAGATTGGAGCAATATGGAGGCAATGTGGAGGTGGGGAGTAAAGTGGAGATGGGGGCAATGTGGAGATTGGGGACAATGTAGAAATGGGGGGCAATGTGGAGATTGGGGATAACGTGGAGATGGGGGGCTATGTTGTGGCAATGTGGAGATGGGGTGCAATGTGGTGGCAGTGTGGAGATGGGGGACAATGTGGAGCCAATGTGGAGATTGGGGATAACGTGGAGATGGGGGCTATGTTGTGGCAATGTGGAGATGGGGTGCAATGTGGTGGCAGTGTGGAGATGGGGGACAATGTGGAGCCAATGTGGAGATTGGGGACAATGTGGAGGTGGCCAGTGGAGATGGGGGGCAAAGTGGAGATAGGGGCAATGCGGTACCAATGTGGAGATTAGGGACAATGTGGCGATGGGGGACAATGTGGAGATGGGGGTCAAAGTGGAGATGGGGGCAATGTGGTAACAATGTGGAGATTAGGGACAATGTGGAGATGGGGGGCAATGTGGAGCCAATGTAGAGATTGGGGACAATGTGGAGGTGGCCAGTGGAGATGGCCAATGGGGGGGGCCAATGTGGTTGAGGGGGGCAATGTCATCGCCGGTGGCTTCTAGTTACGCCTCTGTCGCTAGATTTATTTTTTGACTATCTACAATATTTTTATTTATATAAGACGTTACTAAACCTTTAAGACGTTGAGGCTCGTGAACCAAGATATAGGGGTAGTTCTGGTGCGAACCATCTGCACCATGGGCAGAAATAAAGATTCCTAAAATGACCTTTGATTTAAAAAGTAATTTTAACCCCTTGAATGCTAAAGAGGTCTCCAACGCAATCTCTCTAGCATTCACGGTGTTAAAAATCCCAGTGAAATCGAATGGGATATTGAGTTGTACCCTATTTTTTAGCTGGTTGGCTCCAGAAATGCTTCAGTCTCATGTAAAACACAACTAGTCTGCTTCAAGCTGCAAATATTTAAAAGAGGACAACAAGGGGACAATGGGTGCAGTGTGTTAAATAGAAGACATTGAGGAATAATCTAATGGAACGGGGCGAGGCTCTGAATGAAGAGACTCGATCCTAATCATTAAATGTATTCTTCTGGCTGACGGGGTTAAAGGTGAATTTTATGAAGAGAAACTGGAGAAGGACATAGTAGAAACGCTGACGCTGTTTGTTATATAATGACCTACTGAGAACAGGACACAAAAAAAAAAAAAACCCTTTACACTTAACCCCTTAAGGACCAGGACTATTTTGCTTCCTGAACCCTTGTATGCTAGCAATGCATTAGAGACCTGCCAACCTAAAAAACTACACAAATCGTATTTTAAATGGTCAAAGAGGGACACTTTTTACTTAGGGGATATTGTTGGGGGCATTGCTGGTGGGCAGGGCATTAATGCGTATTTTCAGATTATTACATGACCTTTTGACACCGCTTTGTGTAATAAATGATTTAGAATGAGACCGAAGAATTTTTTTTTTACACAGAATGATTTATAAACACATATTCTGTATTATATATATACTAGTTAAAGAGCCCGTGTACATGGGCCACAGTGCCACCCAGCAACGGCCGATGTGCAGTCATACACAGTAGATACTGGCCGCGCCATGGCTGATGACAGAGCTTGCCCCTCCGAATTCAGACCGTAGTCCTCTCTGCGCACCTCTCTACTGTGCATGACTGCAGCGCGCGAAGCCAACTGTACTGCGCATGACAGCTTCTGACAAACATTTTAGCGAATTATTATATAGGATATATCTATATATATTTGCTTATATGTAGCACCTGGCCAGTGCACATGGGCCTTCAATACCAGTGTATATATATATATATATATATATATATAAACAATTAATAGATAGAAAGAAGCACTCTCAGGACTTTGTGATGATGTAAAGAAATGAGACATTTATTAAAAGGTCAAAGTTTCGGTTATCAAACAGTAACCTTTATCAACATCTTGTTAGATAACCGAAACGTTAATCTTTTAATAAATTTGTCTCATCCTAGAAAATTATATATATAATTATACTGATTTATAAACACATACACTTAATACAAACATTAATGTGAGTATTATTGCTGTGGAACAATGTGATACACTGATGAACACATTGCACAGTCTGATCTCCTAAACACAGGGACACCAGGGTGATACACTTATATACACACCACACAGTCTGATCTCCTAAACACAGGGACACCAGGGTGATACACTTATATACACACCACACGGTCTGATCTCCTACACACAGGGACACCAGGGTGATACACTTCTATACACACCATACAGTCTGATCTCCTAAACACAGGGACACCAGGGTGATACACTTATATACACACCACACAGTCTGATCTCCTAAACACAGGGACACCAGGGTGATACACTTATATACACACCACACAGTCTGCTCTCCTAAACACAGGGACACCAGGGTGATACACTTATATACACACCACACAGTCTGATCTCCTAAACACAGGGACACCAGGGTGATACACTTATATACACACCACACGGTCTGATCTCCTAAACACAGGGACACCAGGGTGATACACTTCTATATACACACCACACAGACTGATCTCCTAAACACAGGGACACCAGGGTGATACACTTATATACACACCACATAGTCTGATCTCCTAAACACAGGGACACCAGGGGGATACACTTATATACACACCACACAGTCTGATCTCCTAAACACAGGGACACCAGGGTGATACACTTATATACACACCACACAGTCTGATCCCCTAAACACAGGGACCCCAGGGTGATACACTTATATACACACCACACAGTCTGATCTCCTAAACACAGGGACACCAGGGTGATACACTTATATACACACCACACGGTCTGATCTCCTACACATAGGGACACCAGGGTGATACACTTCTATACACACCATACAGTCTGATCTCCTAAACACAGGGACACCAGGGTGATACACTTATACACACACCACACAGTCTGATCTCCTAAACACAGGGACACCAGGGTGATACACTTATATACACACCACACAGTCTGATCTCCTAAACACAGGGACACCAGGGTGATACACTTATATACACACCACACGGTCTGATCTCCTAAACACAGGGACACCAGGGTGATACACTTCTATATACACACCACACAGACTGATCTCCTAAACACAGGGACACCAGGGTGATACACTTATATACACACCACATAGTCTGATCTCCTAAACACAGGGACACCAGGGGGATACACTTATATACACACCACACAGTCTGAACTCCTAAACACAGGGACACCAGGGTGATACACTTATATACACACCACACAGTCTGGTCCCCTAAACACAGGGACCCCAGGGTGATACACTTATATACACACCACACAGTCTGATCTCCTAAACACAGGGACACCAGGGTGATACACTTATATACACACCACACGGTCTGATCTCCTACACACAGGGACACCAGGGTGATACACTTCTATACACACCATACAGTCTGATCTCCTAAACACAGGGACACCAGGGTGATACACTTATATACACACCAACACAGTCTGATCTCCTAAACACAGGGACACCAGTGTGATACACTTATATACACACCACACAGTCTGATCTCCTAAACACAGGGACACCAGGGTGATACACCTCTATACACACCACACAGTCTGATCTCCTAAACACAGGGACACCAGGGTGATACACTTATATACACACCACACAGTCTGATCTCCTAAACACAGGGACACCAGGGTGATACACTTATATACACACCACACAGTCTGATCCCCTAAACACAGGGACCCCAGGGTGATACACTTACATACACACCACACAGTCTGATCTCCTAAACACAGGGACACCAGGGTGATACACTTATATACACACCACACAGTCTGATCTCCTAAACACAGGGACACCAGGGTGATACACTTATATACACACCACACAGTCTGATCCCCTAAACACAGGGACCCCAGGGTGATACACTTATATACACACCACACAGTCTGATCCCCTAAACACAGGGACCCCAGGGTGATACACTTCTATACACACCACACAGTCTGATCTCCTAAACACAGGGACCCCAGGGTGATACACTTATATACACACCACACAGTCTGATCTCCTAAACACAGGGACACCAGGGTGATACACTTATATACACACCACACAGTCTGATCTCCTAAACACAGGGACACCATGGTGATACACTTATATACACACCACACAGTCTGATCTCCTAAACACAGGGACACCAGGGTGATACACTTATATACACACCTCACAGTCTGATCTCCTAAACACAGGGACACCAGGGTGATACACTTCTATACACACCACACAGTCTGATCTCCTAAACACAGGGACACCAGCGTGATACACTTATATACACACCACACAGTCTGATCTCCTAAACACAGGGACACCAGGGTGATACACATATATACACACCACACGGTTTGATCTCCTAAACACAGGGACACCAGGGTGATACACTTATATACACACCACACAGTCTGATCTCCTAAACACAGGGACACCAGGGTGATACACTTATATACACACCACACAGTCTGATCTCCTAAACACAGGGACACCAGGGTGATACACTTATATACACACCACACAGTCTGATCTCCTAAACACAGGGACACCAGCGTGATACACTTATATACACACCACACAGACTGATCTCCTAAACACAGGGACACCAGGGTGATGCACTTATATACACACCACATAGTCTGATCTCCTAAACACAGGGACACCAGGGTGATACACTTATATACACACCACACAGTCTGATCTCCTAAACACACGGACATCAGTGTAGTACACTTATATACACACCACACAGTCTGATCTCCTAAACACAGGGACACCAGGGTGATACACTTATATACACACCACACAGTCTGATCTCCTAAACACAGGGACACCAGGGTGATACACTTATATACACACCACACAGTCTGATCTCCTAAACACAGGGACACCAGGGTGATACACTTATATACACATCACAAAGTCTGATCTCCTAAACACAGGGACACCAGAGTGATACACTTCTATACACACCACACAGTCTAATCTCCTAAACACAGGGATACCAGGGTAATACACTTTTATACACACCTCACAGTCTGATCTCCTAAACACAGGGACACCAGGATGATACACTTATACAAACACCACACAGTCTGATCTCCTAAACACAGGGACACCAGGGTGATACACTGATGAACACATTGCACAGTCTGATCTCCTAAACACAGGGATACCAGGGTAATACACTTTTATACACACCTCACAGTCTGATCTCCTAAACACAGGGACACCAGGATTATACACTTATACAAACACCACACAGTCTGATCTCCTAAACACAGGGACACCAGGGTGATACACTGATGAACACATTGCACAGTCTGATCTCCTAAACACAGGGACACCAGAGTAATACACTTATATACACACCACACAGTCTGATCTCCTAAACACAGGGACACCGGGGTGATACACTTATATACACACCACACAGTCTGATCTGCTAAACACAGGGACACCAAAGTGATACACTTATATACACACCACACAGTCTGATCTCCTAAACACAGGGACACCGGGGTGATACACTTATATACACACCACACAGTCTGATCTGCTAAACACAGGGACACCAAAGTGATACACTTCTATACACACCACACAGTCTGATCTCCTAAACACAGGGACATCAGGGTGATACACTTATATACACACCACACAGTCTGATCTCCTAAACACAGGGACACCAGGGTGATACACTTATATACACACCACACAGTCTGATCTGCTAAACACAGGGACACCAGAGTGATACACTTCTATACACAGCACACAGTCTGATCTCCTAAACACAGGGACACCAGGGTGATACACTTATATACACACCACCCAGTCTGATCTCCTAAACACAGGGACACCAGGGTGATACACTTATATACACACCACACAGTCTGATCTCCTAAACACAGAGACACCAGGGTGATACACTTATATACACACCACACAATCTGATCTCCTAAACACAGGGACACCAGGGTGATACAGTTATATACACACCACACAGTCTGATCTCCTAAACATAGGGACACCAGTGTAATACACTTATATACACACCACTCAGTCTGATCACCTAAAAACAGGGACACCAGGGTGGCAAACAGGGACAGAGGGATTTGGGTCTCAGAGAAGGTCTGTCCCGACTAAAGAGGGACACTTGGGAGAAATGTTGTAATCTGTCTGGTAAGATGGCAAACTGTAACCGACTGCAATGTATGAGCAGTATGATTGGTGTGTCTGAAACCTGGTTAGATGATAGACATGACTGGGGAGTCAATCTTGAAGGTTATTCACTTTTTAGGAGGGCCTAATGTAAAGTATGTCTTAAAACCTAGTATAAGGTAAGATATTAATGAAGGGTCCAGTGAAAATGTCGAGGCCCTGTGGACTGAAATACACATCGGGAGCACACATAATTAACCCTTTGAGTGCCAAAGGGGCTTGCAACACATTGCATTCTGACATGGTAAACACTATACAGGTCAGGAATCATTTAGCTAACAATGACCGCAATATGGTGTCCTTTGATATATGTTATGAGAAACCCATAAGCAAAGATTTAACCAAAACAACATTCAGTTTTAAAAAGGCTAATTTTACAATGTTAAAAGAAGTATTAAAGGACATTCAGTGGGATGTTATCTTCAAAAATAAAAATGCATACGAAAGATAGAATTTTTTTAAAATGCTCTTATGTAAATATACACATCAATATATACCACTGGGTACAAAAGAAGCAATTTAAAGGGGATAGTAATGTTTCACAAAAACAGCAGCTCCAATTAATCTCCATAGTATTTGGGCCATGGAGAGTGTTATATCAATTCTGTCAGAGTTGCAGTACAAGAGTAATTGAATGATAAAGTATCCCCCTCCCACTCCTTTTACCTAGTGTAAGCCACCTCCCCTCAGATGTGGAGGACCGTCCAGCTCTGTATTAGCCGCGGCACAGGGCAGTCTCTACTGTGTATGACTGCAGCACGCACAGCAGTCACTACTGCGCATGACTGCATCGATACACACGTTTTAGCGAATTATTATATAGGATATGTATTAAAAACAGGACAAAATTGACATTTATATTAGAAAGACGGGACGGTCTGGAAATATTAAAAAAAACCGTACTGTCCCTTTTAAAACAGTACACTTTTGGTCAGCCTAGCACTAGCTAGCTATTGAAAAATCATAAGAATATTGAATTATCACTATCCAATTGCTTCAGTGTGCTGCAAGACCTACCAGACACAGACATTTCAAACCACTATGAAAACGTTATTGAGACTACAATAGAACTTTATTCAAATCTTTATAAGGATGAAGGACAACAACTGAATGCAGTGCCAGAAACTGCAACAAAATCAGTGAAAGATGGCAGAGCAGCTGAACCTGCTACACAACAAAGTGGCTGCAACATGAAAAGAATTCAGAAGTCAACCTACTACGCAAAAACGGTGATAAGGCAAATCTAGAAAACTACTGACTAGTGATGAGCGAGCATGCTCGGCCGAAGCTCGGTTCGGCTCGAGCATCGCTCTGCTCGGCACATGGCGGTACTCGTACGAGTACCGCATGTGCTCGCCCGCCATGTTCGGGTCTCCTCCCCGCACGTTTCGCGGCTGCTGCGCAGCCAATAAACGTGCGGGGAGGCTCTGACATCAGTGTAATGCCAGCAGCCATGTTGGCTGCTGGCATTACACTGATTGGCTGGCCAGAACCCGTGATCGGGTGCTGTATAGCACCTGACCAGCGAGTTCGGCTCAGTCTTAGCCAGGGAGAGATGAGGATAGAAAGGGAAAGTCAGTGTAGGGAGAAGAAAAGTGTGTTGTTTGAACAACATATAAAGAAAGACCCAAAAGTCCTTTTTAGGACTATTGTGTGTGGGGGCAGGTGTTATATTTTGTTTTGGGGGGCAGAGTTTAAAAAAAAAACGTCACATATTCCTTTCACTGTGCCTAGCCGCAGATTAGCAGCACATTCTGTTTAGTGTGCAAAGTTGCAGATTAGCAGCACATTCTGTTTAGTGTGCAAAGTTTAAAAAATAAACGTCACATATTCCGTTCACTGTGCCTAGCAGCAGATTAGCGTCACATTCTGTTGGTAACAATTTTTCGCCTAAAGTCGTTTTTATCTTCCTTTTTGTGTGTTTTACGGTCAGTCTGTAAAAATGGCGTACTACGGGCGAAACATCGTTCCCAGCAGCGACGTTGGAGTCCAAGATGCATCCAGACATCCTCCCTATGCTGTCCCTGAACCATTTCTGTGGTGTTTCCATCATTTTCTGCCCTTTTCCTATGGACCAGGCACCCTCCCCTCATCAGAGCAGGGGGTGCCTGGTGTAATGCTCGAGTCCTCCCATTGACTTCAATGGGGCTCGGGTGCTCGGCCGAGCACTCGAGCCTCCGGGGGTGCTCGGTCAGAGCACCCGAACACCCGAGCATTGGGGTGCTCGATCATCACTACTACTGACCAATAAGCTTGTTGCCAGTCGCCTGAAAGGGTTTCACAAAGGTATTCTCAAGAAAAATGGACACAATACTTGATGGGGGACAACCTAAAGAACAAGCAGGCTTCAGAAGTGGTTTCAGTACAATGGACCATATCCATACAGTACAAGTTATACAGTGGCATAATTAAAGGAGCAGTAAACTGTTTTTATGAAAAAAAAATATAGTGTAGGGATTTTCCTATTGAGTAAAATAAGGGTACTCCCACTGCCGAGAGATTTTTATTTCCAGAGTTATTACAGTTTAAACCCATGTTTTTTTTTTTATATTAACAGTGCCCTCTAGTGGCCAAATTCTAATTAGATTTCCTGTTAGATTCTAATGGAGAGGAAAGTCAGAAAAGTTAGTGACTTGCAGTTCTTCATAGAATGTGATAGAAACTGCCTGTCACTTCCTGTCAGTTAGAACTATCAGAAAGTTAACACATAGTAAATTCACTTTGAGCGCTATCATCTCTGAGACCATAAGGGTTTGAGAGATGACACTGGGGGCAATAAGATTCTTTTTAACAAAGCTACAGTATGGGGATTAGTAATTTGCAAGTATTACTATCCCTTTAAGATTACACAGAGGCATGTAACATCGAATTTTAAACATAACAAAAAGAGACCGAAAATCTTGTGCTTGGATTCATCAGCAAACAAATGTTTATGACATCACTGAAGGAGTAAAGTGCCGAAAATGGAAGTGGACAGGGCACATAGCAAGAAGACCTGATGGTAGATGGACCAAGCTAAATCTGGAATGGATTCCACATAGTAAATGCCCAATAGGAACACCAAACTCAAAATGGGTTGATGAAATTACCACATTTACTAGTGCACAGTGGCAACAGAAAGCACAACATTGAAATTGTTAAAAACTTGCTGCGGAGGCCTTCATCCTGCAATGGATCGACAATGACTGAAGATGATGATGAATGTGTATATGTATATATATAAGTAGGTTTAAGGATGCACTCACGATAAAAGTCGCTGAATGCCTGGGTGCAGTATATATTAATAGGTAGTAGTAGCATAAAAACAGCACTCTCAGGAACCTTTTCTATGTGCAATAAGGGTTTATTGATAGATCAGCATTTTGATCCCAGACGGGATCTTTATCAAGATCATGATAAAGATCCCGGCTGGGATGGAAACGTTGAGCTATCAATAAACCCTTATTGCACATAGAAAAGGTTCCTGAGAGTGCTGTTTTTGTGCAACTATATATATATATATATATATATATATATATCCTATATAATAATTTGCTAAAACGTGTGTAACGACGCAGTCATGCTCAGTAGAGACTGCCCGCGCCGCGGCTGATACAGAGCTGGATGCGCATGACTGCGTCGTTACACACGTCTTAGCCAATTATTATATAGGAGGATAGTGTCAATGTTTCAATGTGCAGTTCACATTGTCATCGACTGATCATCTGATGCAAATGTGAACTGCACATTGAAACATTGACACTATCTTAGTATTAACCCTTTGAGTGCCAGAGGGGTACACAACGCATTGCATTGCAGATGCGTTGTGTACCCTTGTGTACCCTTCTGGCATTCAAAGGGTTAACTTATTCACTAAAGGACGAGTCTGCATGTGCTGACTCGTCCTTTAAAGGGATAGTAATGTTTCATAATAAAAGCAGCTCTAATTAATCATTATAGTATTTGGACTTTGGAGAGTGTTATTTCAATTCTGTCAGAGTTGTAGTTCAAGAGTAATTGAATGATAAAGTGTCCCCCTCCCGCCCCTTTTACTGATGTAACACTGCTCAGCCAGATCAGAAGGGAGGTGCCCAGGTAGACTGCAGAGAGGGACAATCTTCAATTAAGATAAGGGAAAAACCTGAAAAACTTGTCAAGGGGGGCAGGGCTTTCATTGTTCTCATAGGAAGAAGATTGTCCCCTGCTGTTATCTGTCTATGGACTGGATTCCACATCTGAGAAGAGATGGCTTACACTAGGTAAAAGGGGCGGGAGGGGAAAATTTGCTTGTGAGTATCTCTCAAACCATAAAGGTTTGAGAGATAAGACTTATATCGTTCTTCATGTTTTTTTTAATGCCTACAAAATAAAATAAAGATAAAACGAAGTATTACTATCCCTTTAAGTCTTCATCTATGTAGATCCCATGAGAATTTGCACCCGGGCACGTACCTGAGGATGGCGAGAGGGCTTACCATTCGGGCTTTACATATATGCATATTAATAATAACTTTAACTGCTCCTTTAAACAATTGAGTGCCAGAGAGATGCCCAACTCAGTTCTTCATAATGCATTTATTAACCCCTCTGGCACTCAGACGATTAACAAGAAATCAAATAAGTTTTAGCTGTAATAACTTTTTTTTTCATAAAAACAATTACTGTTCCTTTACAGTCATAAAAGCACAATGTAATACGTCTTGGCTGTTCTACTTTGCTACATAAAGGCTCCTTAATTATTTAAATATATAATGACTCCAATTGTCCGGTGAAAAGGAGACGTCCCCCATTCCCAAGTGGCTATCAGGTCAGGGATCAGACACTGTTTTGACTAAGTGCATTGTCCGTGTCTGCCTTTTCTTATGCAGATCGCGATATCTATAGACAAGCTACGCGGAGATAAAATCCCATTCTCCCCTAATGTTGGCATTGCCTAGATTTACTTGTCTGTTTTATACGTCTGGCCTGAATCGCTGTATCACATTTCCGCCTGCGATAATGAGGCATTTTCGTTCCATTGAGAAGATCTCTGAAGACAGCATTTGTCTTCACCTCCAGGGGGGTTTCCAAAGTATTATGTCTCTCCAGACCAGACGCTCTGTTTGTTTGCAATCCTGTGTTTGGGGAAAAAGTAAATTACCGATTAAAGTCGTTTGGTTGCATTTCCTTGGTGCACCTTAGACCTTTAAAGGGGAACATTCAGATATAGAAAACTTTGAGCATTTGTTTAATTACATAACAAACATTAGGAAAGGTGCTTTCTTTTTCTTTTTTTTTTACTTAATTATTAAGATATTACACTTCAAAGTCCTCAACTTCAGCATACTGTGCAGGGCCGGATTTGCCATTAGGCAAACTAGGCACCTGCCTACAGGCGCACGCCAACGAGGGGCGCCTGCCATTTGTATTTTTTTTTTTTTTAATTCTTTAAAAAAAAAACTAGCCGCCTCGCTGGCTGCGCCGGCGGCACCCACTCACATTGCCCGCCCCCCCCAGTCTTGTACCTGAAGGAGCTCCCTCGTCGCCTCTTTAGGACTGTAGAGCGCTGGGAGATGACATCATCTCCCAGCGCTCTACATTCCTGAACAGGAGACCGCACAGGAGCTCCGTCAGTTACAAGACTGTGCCAAAGGAGGCACAGACAGATGACAGATCTCCTACCAGGGAGGTAGGAAACGGACAATGGGAGGGGGGGAGGCAATGTGGAGCCAATGGGTGGCAATGTGGACCTAATGGGTGGCAATGTGGAGCTAATGGGTGACAAGTTGGAGCCGATGGAGCACAATGTGGAGATGGCAGGGGCAAGTTGAAGCTGATGGGGTGGAGGGCAATGTGGAGCTGATGGGGGGGTATTGTGAGGGCAATGTGGAGCTGATGGGGGGCATTGTGAGGACAATGTGAAGCTGATGGGGGGCATTGTGAGGGCAATGTGGAGCTGATGGAGGCAATATGGAGCTGATGGGGGGCATTGTGAGGGCAATATGGAGCTGATGGGGGCATTGTGAGGGCAATGTGGAGATGATGGGGGGGCAACGTGGAGATTAGGAGCATTGTGGAGGTATCCAATGCAGATGGCCCACGGGGGGGGGGGGGGGCGCTTCAAATTTCTGTGCCTACTGGCTCCTGAGATGTAAATCCAGCCCTGATACTGCGGCACGCTGTAGCTGTGACACAGCTCTCAGGACTTCCCAGCAGCCCATGAGAGCGCGTCCACGCTTCACTTCGATGTGGTGTGAATGGCTCCTAGCGTTATAGGAAGCTCCTAGCATTATAGGAAGTGGCGATTAGCATTATACTGAGATTGCAGTAGTAGTATTATTGAGGTTGGAACCTCAGTATAATGCTAATCACCGCTTCCTGTAATGCTAGGAGCCGTTCACACCACAACGAAGTGAAGCGTGGACTCGCTCCCGGGGGCAGCTGGGAGGGAGGTGGGAGGAGAATGACAGGCTGCTGGGAAGTTCTGAGAGCCGTGCCGCAGTATGCGGAATTGAGAATTTTGAAGTGTAATATCTTAATAATTAAAGGGATAGTAATACTTAAAATGTAAAAAAAAAAATATGTTGTAGGGTTTATCCCCCTGAGTAAAACAAGGGTACTCCCACTGCTGAAAGGTGTTTCATTCAAAAGTTATTAATTTTCAAAGTTGAATTTTTTAGGTGCAATATCACAGTGGCCTGAAATTGTACAGTGGCGCTGTTGCTACACGATCCTATGGACAGCTCTGGTCCCGGGACCATAAATCTCCATAGGATGGTGTAGCAACAGCTCCACTGTACAATTTCAGGCCACTGTGATATTGCAATTAAAAAAATCAACTTTGAAAATTAATAACTTCTGAATGAAACACCTTTCAGCAGTGGGAGTACTCTTGTTTTACTCAGGGGGATAAACCCTACAACATATTTTTTTTACATTTTAAGTATTACTATCCCTTTAAGTAAAAAAAAGAGAGCACCTTTCCTAATGTTTCTTATGTAAACAAATGCTCAAAAGTTTTCTGTATGTGAATGTTTCCCTTTAAGACTAAAATAAGAATCCTTAATAATAAAGCCCAGCTTATCTTGCAGCATGGCATGCAGCCACTCTGCAGTCACAAACTTTCATTACATGCCAGGATCATCTCTGGTCCTTAATGCCCACACAGCTGTGATGGTCCAGGCACATCACTGGGCATTAAGGGGTTAAATAATGCCAACAATGAACTCCTTGGATGATAGAGAGGTCTTGTAGACCTCTCTTGCATCAAATCGATTGATTAATTAAAGGGATAGTAATACTTCTATTAAAGTTCAGGTCCGAGTCGTCTTTATTTTTTTAACATATGCGCTATATTTTATTACTTACAGGTTTGTAGTTCAAGATCTATTCAAGCTGAAAGGATCCCCCTACTGCCCCTTCTGGCCGCCTCTCATCAGCTCTGGAATCCGGTTGTAGGACCAGACGGCTGCAGCGTCGGACAATCTTCAGTCAGTAAGTATAAGGAAAGACATGCTCCCTTGAGGAAGGGGGACAGGATTTTCCTTTTGCTTACTGAAGATTGTCCCTCACCACTTTCCATCCAGACCAAACTGGGAGGCTGAGTGATGCAGGCAAAGGGTTGGGAGGGGATCCTTCTGGGTTGAATAGCGCTTGAACTACAAATCTGTAAGTAATGAAATATAGCTCTTCATACATAGTAACATAGTTGATGAGGCTGAAAAAAGACATGCGTCCATCAAGTCCAGCCCATGCCAAAAACACCCCTGTTGATCCAGAGGAAGGCAAAAAAAGCCCTCTGAAGCCGTTTCCAATTCAGCCCCAAGTTGGAAAATGATTCCTTCCTGACTCCAAATGGCAATCAGATATTTCCCTACAACAACAACCTATCTGCATTGAAGCCATCTGTCATAATTTTCAAAATTGTTCTGTACTAGATTTGCATCCATTGCTTTTTTGAAAGCAGTTGCATTATCTGCAAGTACAACATCCTGAGGCAAATAATTCCATAGCTTTACCACCCTTACTGTAAAGTATCCCTGCCTTTGTTTAGTCAGAAGTGCCTTTCCTCTAGTCTTAATGGATGACCCCTTGCTCTTAGCTCAGCTCTTTGAGTAAATAATTCATTGGATAGTTCTTTGTATTGACCTTGAACATATATGTAAATGGTAATCATATCAACCATTAGATATATCTTCTCTAATGTAAACAAACCCAGTTTGGCTAGTCCCTCTTTATAACTCAGATCCTCCAGTCCCTTTATCAGTTTTGTTGCACGTCTCTGCATGTCTAACTTTTCCAGTTCAACAATGTCTTTTTAAGAACTGGTGCCCAAAATTGTATTCCAGATGAGGTCTAACCAAGGAATTATACAGAGGTAGGATAATATTAGCATCCCTTGCATCTACACCTCTTTTTATGCTGGCTAGTACCCTATCGGCTCTTGCTGCAGTTGAGTGACTCTGCACACTGCTGTGAAGTCTATTGTCTATCAGTTCTCCTAAATCTTTCTCTTATGAAGATTCCCCAAGTTGTTTCCCATTTAGTGTATATGTAGCAAGTATGTTTCTACAATCCAAATACATAACCTTACATTTATCTACATTAAATGTCATGTGTCACTTTTCTGCCCATTCACTTAGTTTATCTAAATCCTTCTGCAGAGAAAAAACACCCAGCTCTGTATGTATTTCCTTACATAGCTTAGTGTCATCAGCAAAGATTAAAACGCTATTTTCAATTCCCAATTCTCAATCATTAATAAATGAAAAAGCATTGGGCCCAGGACTGAACCCTACGGAACATCACTTATAACTTAACACCAATTTAAAAAGGTTCCATTTGCAACAACTCTCTGTCATCTATCATTTAACCAATTCTCAATCAATGTACAGATAACACAGCCCAAACAGAAGCCTTTTAATTTATGCAGTAACCTGTTGTGAGGCACTTTATCAAAGGCTTTTGCAAAATCCAAGTATACTACATCAACAGCAATTCCCCCATCTAAATTACTACTTACTCTTTCATAAAATGCAAGTACATTAGTCTGACATGATGTGTTCTTCATAAAACCATGCTGATTCCTACTAATGATATTGTTTATCGTCACATAGTTCTGAATACTATCGGTTAGTAACCCTTTTAGTATGTTACCCACTATGGAAGTCAAGCTCACAGGTCTATAATTTCATGTACAAAAAATAAAGAAGACTTGGACATACATTTTAAAAGATGTGTTACTATCCCTTTAAATGAACAATAAAGTCTCCGTACAACAGAACCCTATTGTAGGGCTTTTCCTACTGAGTGGAACAAGGGGGGCCCAACTGTGAGGAGACACTTCATTCAGTTATTAGCAATTCAACTGCATCACAGTGCCACCTGGTGTCCATAGAATTATTCTATTCAGTCACTGGCTACAGGGCTTCACAGAATTAATTTGTAGTAGCCGAATTAGTCCAGTTTTAGTAAAGTGGATATGTTTCTCAGTTTCTCACCTAAAATTATAAACTCTTAGTCCAACACTTCATGATAGTTTGAACTGTAATAACTCTTGAATGAAGCGTCTTACCACTGGAGCAAAACCTACACTGCATGATTTTATTTTAACTCTTTCAGTGCCAGAGAGGTATCCACCACTTTCCAACACTCAAAGGCTTAATAAAACTTTCTGGTGTTGCATACCCTTCTGGCACTGAAAGTGTTATGGTCTGATGTTTTATTATAGATACTAGTTGAAAAGCCTGCGAACACGGGCCACAGTGCCACCCAGCAGCCTTGGCTGGTGCCCAGATCCTCTCTTCTCAGTGTCCGTGCTGCAGTCATGTGCAGTACTGACTGCCCAAACGCGCCGCGGCTGATAAAGAGTGGGGCGAATTCAGACAGTAGTCCTCTCTGTGCACCAAGCGGTCCCAGGAAGGTGCGCAGAGAGGACTTCGGTCTGAATTTGGAGCTCCCCAATCTGTATCCGAAGCAGCGCATTCGGGCAGTCAGTACTGCACATGACTGCAGCGCGGGCAGTCTCTACTGCACATGACTGCGTTGTGACAATCTTTTTAGCGAATTATTATATAGAATAAGGAACCTGCTCAATTCTGCCACCTAACTTTGTATCCATCAAATTATATGTTTCTGCTTCCATAAAACTAATACACGAAAACCCTTTACTTTGTTGTTGAATTTCAGTGCTTAAATGGATAGTAATATTTCATAATAAAAACAGCTCTAATTAATCATCATAGTATTTGGACTTTGAATAGTGTTATTTCAATTCTGTCAGAGTTCAATGACAATGTATCCCCCTTCCGCCCCTTTTACTTATGTAACACTGTTCAGCCAGAGCAGAAGGGAGGTGCCCAGGTAGACTGCAGAGAGGGACAATCTTCAATTAAGATAAGGGGAAAAACCTGAAAAAAAAACTTGTCAAGGGGAGCAGGGCTTTCATTGTTCTCATAGGAAGAAGATTGTCCCCTGCTGTTATCTGTCTGGTCTATGGACTGCATTCCACATCTGAGAAAAGATGGCTTACACTAGGTAAAAGGGGCGGGAGGGGAAACTTTACTTGTGAATATCTCTCAAACCATAAAGGTTTGAGAGATAAGACTTATATCGTTCTTCATGTTTTTTTAATGCCTACAAAATAAAATAAAGATAAAATTAAGTATTACTATCCCTTTAAAGGGATAGTAATACTATTAAAGTGCAGGTCCAAGTCTTCTTTACTCTATTTTGAGTATGTAGCTATATTTCAATACTAACAGTTTTGTACTTCAAGCGCTATTTGAAACCGAAAGGATCCCCCTCCTGCCCCTTTCCCCTGCATCACACATACGTCTCAGTCCGGTCTGGATGGAAAGCGGCGAGGGACAATCTTCAGTAAGCAAAAGGAAAATCCTGCCCTCCTTCTGCAAGCTGGGTGGGGTTTTCCTTATACTTACTGAGTGAAGATTGTCCCTCGCTGCATCCGTCTGGTCCATGACTAAATTCCAGATCTAAGGGGAGGCGGCCAGAAGGGGCGGGGTTTTCCTGATACTCACTGAGTGCAGATTGTCCCTCGCTGCATCCGTCCGGTCCCACAACCAGATACACAGATCTAAGGGGAGGCGGCCAGAAGGGGCGGGGTTTTCCTTATACTTACTGAGTGAAGATTGTCCCTCGCTGCATCCGTCCGGTCCCACAACCAGATCACAGATCTAAGGGGAGGGGGCCAGAAGGGGCGGGGTTTTCCTTATACTTACTGAGTGAAGATTGTCCCTCGCTGCATCCGTCTGGTCCCACAACCAGATCACAGATGTAAGGGGAGGCGGCCAGAAGGGGCGGGGCTTTCCTTATACTTACTGAGTGAAGATTGTCCCTCGCTGCATCCGTCCGGTCCCACAACCAGATCACAGATCTAAGGGGAGGCGGCCAGAAGGGGCGGGGTTTTCTGCATCCGTCCGGTCCAAGACAGGATTCCAGCTCTGATGGGAGATGTCCAGAAGGGGCTCGAGGGGGATCCCATAAAATATAGTAATATGTGCGAAACAAAGAATAAAGAAGACTCTGACCTGCCCTTTATTAGAAGTATTAATATCCCTTTAATCACAGAGTGCAAGAGGGGTGGGTAACACATTGCTCCGCTATATGTTACATAACTCTCTGGCGCACAAAGGGTTATAGCAAGAAAGTAATTCTGCATCAAGTACGGAACTCACTGAAACTGATATTCTATGCAGAACTGGAATTATTTGGGGGCAAACCATCTACAGCATAGAGGAGAAATAAAATGTCCCATTGATTTAACCCCTTAGTGACCGGCTGCGCACGCACGCGGCCGGCACTTAACGCCCGCCGAACATTTTTTTTTTTTCATTTTATTCAATGACTTCTGGGACGTACACGTACGTCCCCTGTCCCCCTGGGACATCCCCTCGAGACGTACATGGACGTCCTCGGGCGGTAAGGGGTTAAATGAGAATTTTAACACCTTATTTGATAGAGAGGTCTCTAACGCAATGCCTTGGAGGCTTCTCTCGTTTTGGAGGTGTTAGAAGCCCCATTAAACCCTTTGAGTGCCAGAGGGGTACGCAAGGTATTGCAAAGGAATGCGTTGCGTACCCCTCTGACACTCAAAGGGTTAAAACGCTAGTTGTGTAGGATTTTTCTTGCTGTGTTAGTTTGCCCCAGACCGACTCTAATTTTACATTGCACATCAGTCTTTCCACCACTACAATAAGAGACACAATGTAGTATGGAGAACAATACGAGGCAGGAGGGTCTTGTCATCACCCCATACAAAGGAGAACAGTCCTGCAGGTACCAGTTGTGGCCGATTTCCACATATAACAGGTTTGTCTGCGCTGCTGTATTACACATGGGAGAGGCTCTGGCGGCTGACATTCCTGTAGAGAAGAAGGACTCTATTTACCTGCAGGCATATAAAAGAGACAAGCAGACAGCTCGTTCAGTGGGATCACTTGAGAAGAGGAATAATTAAGGACATGTATGGGAGGACAGAGAGAGACTGAAGGACTGAACTCTAGGACAGTACATACCACAGGTAAATATAAAACACAGAACAATGTGCATTATCTATAATGCAGATTAACTGTTTTTTATCTTTTCTTGAAGAGCATTTCCTGCTGAGTAATAAAAGAGTATGATTACTGTTGGCAGCTGTTTATTTCAAAGTTATAACAGCTCAAACTGACATGAAGCAATATCACATTCTGTAGAGAACTGTAGTCAGTGACTAACCTTTCCCATAGAATGCAATAGAGTAATTGTTTGGACACCAGGTGAACTGTAGTCCATGACTCACTTTTCTCATAGAATGCAGTTCAGTAACTGTTTGGACACCAGGGGAACTGTAGTCAGTTACTCACTTTTCCCAGAAAGTGCAATTGAGTAACTGTTTGAACACCAGGTGAACTGTAGTCAGTGACTCACCCTTCCCATAGAATGCAACTGAGTAACTGTTTGGACACTAGGGAGACTATAGTCAGTGACTCACTTTTCCCATAGAATGCAACTGAGTAACTGTTTGGACACCAGGGGCTCTGTAGTCAGTGACTCACTTTTCCCATAGGATGCCACTGAGTAACTGTTTGGACACCAGGGGATCTGTAGTCAGTGACTCACTTTTCCCATAGAATGCAATTGGGTAACTGTTTGGACACCCGGTGAACTGTAGTCAGTGACTCACTTTTCTCATAGAATGCAACTGAGTAACTGTTTGAACACCAGGAGAACTGTAGTCAGTGACTCACCTTTCCCATAGAATGCAACTGAGTAACTGTTTGGACACCCGGTGAACTGTAGTCAGTGACTCACTTTTCCCATAGGATGCCACTGAGTAACTGTTTGGACACCAGGGGATCTGTAGTCAGTGACTCACTTTTCCCATAGGATGCCACTGAGTAACTGTTTGGACACCAGGGGATCTGTAGTCAGTGACTCACTTTTCCCATAGAATGCAATTGGGTAACTGTTTGGACACCCGGTGAACTGTAGTCAGTGACTCACTTTTCCCATAGAATGCAACTGAGTAACTGTTTGGACACCAGGAGAACTGTAGCCAGTGACTCACCCTTCCCATAGAATGCAACTGAGTAACTGTTTGGACACCCGGTGAACTGTAGTCAGTGACTCACTTTTCCCATAGGATGCCACTGAGTAACTGTTTGGACACCAGGGGCTCTGTAGTCAGTGACTCACTTTTCCCATAGGATGCCACTGAGTAACTGTTTGGACACCAGGGGCTCTGTAGTCAGTGACTCACTTTTCCCATAGGATGCCACTGAGTAACTGTTTGGACACCTGGTGAACTGTAGTCAGTGACTCACTTTTCCCATAGGATGCCACTGAGTAACTGTTTGGACACCAGGGGATCTGTAGTCAGTGACTCACTTTTCCCATAGAATGCAATTGGGTAACTGTTTGGACACCCAGAGAACTATAGTCAGTGACTCACCTTTTTCATAGAATGTAATAGAGTAACAGTCTGCACAGCAGGTTAACTGCAGCTAAACTTTGAAGACAACAATCAATAACTCTGGAAAGAAGCATCTCCAGCCGGAAGTACTCCTGCTTTACTCAGTAAGAAATGTTAATTTATTTTTTTTTAATACAAAAATGTACTACTCCTTTAACCTTTTGAGTGCCAGATGTGTCTAACACATTGCACAGCAATGCGTTGAGCACATCTGGCACATAAAGTGTTTAATTCTTTGAGTGCCAGAGTGGTACAGAATGCATTGCAGACCCTGGGGTTACCGAGGCTCAAGAGGAACCTGAGAAATTCTGAGCAACCTAACTTCACTATTGGGTGCAAATAAAATATACATTGTTTTAAATCAGACTTTTAACCCCTGAAATGCTAGAGAGGTCTCCAGTATATTGTGAAGCACTGCTTTGGTGAGCTCTTTAGCATTCAAGGGCTTAACCCTTTGAGTGCCAGAGGGGTACGCAACGCATTGCTTTGCAATGCGTTGCGTACCCCTCTGGCACAAAAAAGGGTTAAAAGACCTGTTTAAAACAATGAGGTTTGGGGAATTTTTAATTTGTCCGCCTGGGGCAGTTCTAGATGTTTAAAGTTTTGGTACATCCGCCTCGCCAATGCAGTCTGTGGACACGTGGAGAATGATTTATTATTTCCTAATGCAATGCTCGTTTGCCCCGGAATTGTTCTGCATTTCTTATTAAATCAGCTTCACTGACAGATGTACACACAAAGGAAATAGGAGGAATTCTGCCACAAAGCAAACGCAGTATTGGGGGACGCGTACTCATTCTTTAACCTACTGAGTCCCAGAGGGGCGTGCAAGGCATCGCGAAGCAAATCTGGATCAATTTTACCATACTGGATTAACCCTTTGAGTGCCAGAGGGGTATGCAACCCATTTCTTCGCAATGCGATGGGTACCCCTCTGGTACGCAAAGGGATATTAAAATTTCCATCATTGAAGTGGGTCTTCCATGCTAGACATTGAATGTAACTGAGATTTGGCACACGTTTATTTGTCCCCTATGGAGATTTGCACAAGAATAACTAGGGGCAGATGCTCTAAGCGGTGATAAAGAGGTGATAAAGTGGAGATAATTTCTCCAGTGATATCACTTCTCCAGTTCCTATGTTATTCCATGAAGCCCATGCACTAAGAATTCTCCACCTTTGGAGATCTTAGTGCATTGGTTTTATAGAATAACATAGGAACTGGAGAAGTGATATCACTTGAGGAATTATCTCCTCTTTATCACCTCTTTATCATGTCTTAATGCATCTGCCCCTAGTGATTCTTGTGCAAATCTCCATAGGGAATATGCCTTAATGAATATCCCCCATTGCTTTGTTACACTGTTACCTGTTACAGTACGGTGTAGTTCCTTTGCTCCCTACACGCACCTCTCTTTTTCCCTAGTGCATATGGCCATGCGAATTTGATGTGAGTTCTGAATCCTATCACCTAGAAACAACTTTGATGGTCTGGAAAGTATTTTAAAAATCACATATATTTTGCAATAGCCATTTTTTTATTTAGAAAACTAATTTTTTGAGTTATTTACATATATAGGTTATGGTAATTAAGGCATGCCCTGCAGGTGCTTTTTATCTACTTTGTATAGGAGGTAACCCTAATTGTGTTAGTGTGTACAGATTCTGTTAGTGCCAGGTACTGTAACTGGTCTATATACTGTAGTGATACAATTATACTAGAGTATTCGCAATACACTGGTGTATAACTTCTGTAATAAACTATTTTACACACATACACCTCTCTCTCTCTCTCTCTTTCTCTCTCTCTCTCTCTTTTTATATATATCTCCCAGGAGGGACACACTCTCAATATGCCAGGTGATTGCCTGGGTGCCAAATATTAGAGTTATATCTATAACGTAATCAGCACTCACATAGTTGCAACAATTTTGATACAAAGAGCTTTAATAAAGGATCAACGTTTCAATCCCACATTGGGATCTTTCTCAGTGTGGGACTGAAACGTTGATCCATCATTATAACTCTTTGTATCAAAATTGTTGCAGTCTAGTAAGTGCTGACTACACTATAGCTAGCTAGATAGATAGATAGATAGATAGATAGATAGATAGATAGATAGATAGATAGATTTAAAGACGGATTGGGATAATTGTAGACATATGGAGAGAGGTATGGAGTTCCAGAATTAAGAAGCAGAACGTGAAAAATGTTTGAGTTGGTAGAGGGCAGAGTAGGCTGACCAGACCTCACCTTTAACCCCTTAGGGACCCTTGACGTACCAGGACCGTCACGGTCCTTGAACTACTCAAGGACCGATGACGGTCATGGTACGTCACGTACTTTTTACTTACAGCGCTCTACCGGGAGCACTGTAAGTAAAAATAGGGCATGAAATAGACCGCTCCAAGATCGGAGCGATCTCTTTCAAGCCCCATAGTGACGCGCCGATACACGACAGGTCACGTGTACCGGCGCATCAACGTGCCCCTATGCGGTCGTTATGGGACGGAAATGTCCCATAACCTCCGGTCCTTAAGGGGTTAACCGGGGACGCATAGGAGAAATGCATACTGCAGGACTGCACTGATTTCAGTGAAGTACTGCAAAATGGCCATTTCCTATATGTCCCCAGTTAAAGGTGAGATCTGGTAAGCCTGGCAGAGGGTCTGGGTGGTGTAATGAGAAGGGTGTTGTGTGCTGAGCAAAGCAGTCAACAGGAACCTAAGAGATGACGGAAGAGATGTAAGTAGGTGCAGCAGTGTGGAGTGCTTTAAAGGTGTGATACAGTTCTGAATAAGGAACCATGTCTAATAATGATATGAGCACGTTCTATACTTGGAGAGACTGTGGCGACTTGTGTAGCTGAGTTTCAGATAGAAAACTGACCACTAGTTAGTGCTGTTTCATTAGTCTTAATATATCTATCTATATATATATATATATAAAAGAAGACTTTGTGCCTGGCAAAACACACCCAGGGGTGGCAGTAAAAAGGATTACTGCTCCCATTGGATGATTCAATGGGGGTGTGATTTTTAGCCCGCCCCCACTATCCAGCCCGCCCACCACTATCTAAGGCTGAAAAAAAAATGGCTGCCACTCACTCCTACACCACAGACACACACACATGCCCCCCCACACACTGGCAGACACATACACACATATACACACACACACGCACGCTGAGCAGCTGAGGATGATGGGAACTATGTTCAAGCTACAGCTGGAAGGCCATGGTCCAATCTGTATTATGCAGCTTTTTCATTCCCTGTCTGTGAGCCTGCACAGCCCTGCCAATTACTACAAGTGATCTGATTTCTAAACAATCAGCAGGCAGGATGCTGGGAAAGTGGAACAACAGCAGAGACATGATCAGGCAGTGCAGAGCAGGGCTTCAGCTGAGCTGGTAAGTGGCAGAGACATGGGTGTGACTGTATTTATATATTGCACAAAGAGAGAGAGAGAGAGAGAGCAGATTGTTTGTCAGTCTGTCTGTAAGCAGAGGTGCCAGTTCCTGCAATCATCTCCATGCTGTACATAGCTCACTGTATAGTATGTATGACAAACTATTTATATATGGTCTGGCATTGTATAGTATACAGTCTGTGTATAAAGACTGGCACTATACCGTGTAGGAGGGACAGTCCCTGTTTGAGACCCAAATCCCTCTGCTCCTCTATTTAGGAGATCACACTGTGTGGTGTATATACAGTAGGCTGACCAGACCTCACCTTTAACCGGGGACACATAGGAAATAGGCATATTTCAGGAGTGCACCAAAATCAAAGCAGCCCTGCAGTATGCATTTTTCATATGCGTCCCCGGTTAAAGGTGAGGTCTGGTCACCCTAATATACAAGCATTTCAGATTGCTACACATCAGCAAAACCAACAGTAATGTAGGTATAAACTTCTGTATATATCTTATAAATTAGTCAGTGTAAAAAAATACTTTCATCTTCTTCTAAATCATTCACTTACAGAAAGAGTAACTTAACCATTTCAATGCCAGAGGGGTATGCAATGCATTGCTTACCCCCGGCACTCAAAGGGTTACAAATTCTCTAAAGTACACCACCAGCCACACCCCCAGTAACACCACCTAAAATACAAGTGTCCCTCTTTGGCCATTTGAAATGTTGAGAGGTATGTTACTTACACTGCTCACACTGTATGTATGTATGTTCTGATTTGCATCTGTGTGTCACTGTTTGTGTATGTCAGTGCATGTGTGTGTGTGTGTATGTATGTGTGTTGCATGCTTCTCTATCACTGTGTGTCCCCCTGTATATGTGTGTGTTTGCACATGTGTCTGTGTATCACTGTGTGTACCTTTCTGACATGTACACCCTACTCCATATTTCACTATCATAACATTTATTTAAAAAAAAAACAAAAAAAAAACATTCTCTGCATAACATGACGGACAACGCCGTCCCAAACTGCTAGTTGTCTATAAAGTTCTCCAAACTCTGAAACAGAGAGGTATGATCTTGATCGGCAATAATGTTTGAATAAAGCACCTCACAACAGGAGGTGTAATCTTGCTTTTCTCTACACTATATCTTTGTTCATAAAAAAGAATTACTGTTATTTTAACTTTACATATGCTAAAGACATCTCCAGAGATGTATCCGGCAATCAAGGGGATTACATAGCCCTGTTTCTTACCGGTTTGTAAAAAATTGTATAAAACGTTTAAATCATATAGTTTTTCTCAACCATTTTTGTAGACTACATCTTATTACTAGTAAAAATAAATGTTATTGCTGGTTTACAGATATAGGTTTGTATGTACCAAGTAGAGAGGAGCAATTCTGGAGAAGTGAATCTGCACTGCAGGACACAAGTGGCTATACAAGGGGTTAAACGCCCCAGTTAAATCAATGACAATTTGGGGAATTTGGATTTTTTCCCTACGGTTTTCTCTGTGCTTGCTCCTCTTTTCTTTGTGTACACAACCATCTATAAAGGGACCCTACAACCTAAATACAACTTTAATTCATCGAAAACCCATTTTTTTAATTTAGAAAACTGATTTTTGGAGTTATCTACATGTAAAGATTATGCTAATTACCCCTTTGAGTGCCACAGAAATATCCAATGTATTGGACACCTTGCTGGCTTGCAAAGGGTTAAGGTAGGCAGTTCAGTCACTTCCTATCTAGGAATGGTCAAAACTTTTTGCAAAACTTGTTAAAAAAACAACTTATATCTTCCACTGGAATTACTGCAACAAGTGCTGTTTTTCAGCTTTTTTTTCCCCTGCATTGAAATAATTAAAATGTAAGTAATAAAAATTAGCACTGGAGACCTTGAGAGTGAAAACTGCTGACATTTTGATACTAGCTACTAGTGTAGAGGCAGACTTAAAAAGAGGGGGGCGCTTGTCTCCAAGTGGAGAGTTTCCCCAATGTATTCCTTCAGAGCTAGTATAAAAACATTGTCAGTTTCCCACGTGTTGACAGTCTGTGCTTGGGAGATAAAGCAGCTGGATATTTGATGTTAGAGGAGATAGGCAAAGAGAGAAAGCTGGTGTTGCTTGATAGAAGAATTAGTGGTAGCAGATCTCTGGGTGTGAAGGGAGAAGAAAGTATTAAAATAATGCCAGGAAGGCAGGTGATCCTTCCCTCCTGAGCTGGCTCACTGAGTCTGATACTTTACTGAACGACAGTCAGATAATATGCAGATAGACAAAAATACATCATACATTCAAGACAAACAGGAAGGTACAAGTTCATCTTAACATACTGTATTACTTACACACATTCCCTCTTACATTCACAAAAGGGGCAAGCATATTCTGAGGGGTGGTGGTGCTGCATCAGCTTCTGTGTGCTTAATCCTTGCACAAGCCACTGCATCTAGCAGGTCTATCCTGTACCTTACTTTAAAAATTTACAGACAGAAAATAAGGGAAAGGAGTAGGAGAAGTGCAGGATCATGTCTGGTAATAAAGTTACAATACAAAAAAGAAGCAGGAAGATCTGCCTTCTCCTTCAGAGCTCCAAAAATCTGGAACAATCTGCCGGAAATAATCACATCTGCATCCAGTCTAAAATCCTTAAAAGCAAATGTTTCTTTATAACTAAAAACAGTGTGTAACTGTAAATAATCCCATTATTTAATAAGTATGTATATTTATGTATGTTTGTATATAATGTCTCACAATTAGTGTAAATATGTAACCTTTTACTGAAAACTATCCAGGATATACTTAAAAACGAGACAAATGTATTCTTCCTGGTAAAACATTTTATAAATAAAATAAAGTTGTTCTAAACAAAACTGACTGCAGACCTGGTTGCTGCATCTTGTGCAATAAGCTTTGATTATCTTCTTCCTCCTAAGGAAGGTACTTATAAAAGTGATATGAAAAGTTCCACTATTAGTAGCTCTAAGCCTTTTAACACTAAAGATGATGTAAATCACATTCTATGTTGCTGCCATAGTGAAGGAGGATATAGCAGTGTGACAAGTGTCTGCACCAGACAGTGCCAGTGACACCCTATCACACACACTAGTGATCAATGTTCTATAAATAACCAAAAGGGGAAGATAAACAATGTAAAGAATTTAAGAAATATGAAAGTAGTGGGGAGAAATGGATGATGCCTTTGATGCTCTCAGTATTATTGATGATGATGATGATGATTATGATGATGGTTTAGAATATGTCCCTTCACTCTCCTCCCCTTCTTAACCCCTTTAGACTGTTCGCATGCGCATGCGGCTGGCATTTAAGGACCACAGACCTTTTTTTTTTGTGTATTGAATTCAGGGCTCCCCGAATGGCATGCAGCCTCATGGGCAGCCCTGAATTCCATGACGATCCTAGCACGTCATGGGTCCTTATGGCTCACCAACCCATGACATGCCAGGTCCGTCAAGGGTCCTTAATGGGTTATAATACAGATGAAGTAGTGACTGAGAGTGATGATGATAAAGAACTAGCTATATCTGAAAGGAAAAGGCCAAATCTTCCACCAGGGAAAAGGTGCAAAATGTCTGTTTATAAACCCATCAACTGGATAGTCTGTAGAAATAAACATGCCTTCAATTACACGTGTATCATCTCAGTCATCATCATCACCTCTTCCAAGTCTAAACCAAAATCATTATCACTCACTATAAATTAATAAGAAGCAGCACAGGTAAACATCCACAACCCTGGCTGTGAACACTTCTGCTACTGTTCGTAGTTCAGAGTCAATGCCACCTATTGCTAGTATTATTGCAACTAGTATAAAAGGTGGGTGCAAGTTCCCCACATGTTGTCAGTCTGTGCTTGGGACAGAGAGAATAAAGCTGGATTCTTGGTGATAGTCAGTTGTTTTCTGGGCGTGGGTGTGAAACGAAACAGTAATAAAATAAATAAAAATCCTTTTTGACTGATACAGAGTCAAACAGGCAGGTGATAATTCCCCTCCTGAGCAGGCCTTAGACTCCATAAGACAGTGACAGATAATATGCAGTCAGACAACCATTCATCATATATTCAAGACAAGACAAACATGAAGGTACGGATACTTCTGCTGCGTCAGTAGTAGTATTAGCAGTAGTAGTAATAGTGTTAGTAGTAGTGTTAGTATGAGTGTTAGTAGTAGTAGTAGTAGTAGTAGTAATAGTGTTGTAGTAGTAGTAGTACTCATAGTGTTAGTACGAGTGGTAGTAATAGTATTACCAGTGGTGGTGGCGGTAGTAGTATTAGTAGTGTCGGTATGAGTGGTAGTCATAGTCTTAGTAACCATAGTTGTAGTAGTGTTAGAAATAGTAGTAATCATCACTCAGGATCCTCTCAGACTATGAAATTTCCAGTATGGACTTCGCTCATGTTATCTTTCCCTGCAAGATCAAAATGATCAGTGACCAGCAATATTCCTATAGCTGTGCACTACTGTATGAAGACAACTGAGTAGACATGTCATAATGATTTTGTATTACTACTAAAATATATATAAACTAGTGTAAAAGCCCGTGTACATGGGCCAAGGTCCGGGTAATGTTAACCATTTGAGTGCCAGAGGGGTACCCAATGCGTTGCGTACCCTCTGGCACTCAAAGGGTTAAGAGGCCGCTACCTCACCGTTCCACATGATACAGTCTTGAGTCGCCTCACTCAGGCAATGCAATTACGCACAGTAGAGACTGGCTGAACGTGGGCAGTCTCTATTGCACATGACTGCATCGTGACAAACATTCTAGCGAATTATTCAGGACTGTTGTGCCACAAACAGGCTACAATTTACCACTGTTCTACTTAAAAAACACAAATGCGGCCCTCACATATATGAAGCTTTGGAGAACTCTCTAGAATTTGAGAAGTTAAAAGCCACATTTTAATCAAAGGGAAATTTGGGCAATGTTTGTACATTATGGAATTCAGGGGTCCCTGCACGGCTAAAAGCCATTCGGGGACCCCTGAATCCACTGGAGCAAAAAAAAAAAAAAAAAAATGCTCCGTAGTCCAGGGTAGGAAAGAGGGACAGAGGGATTTGGATCTCAAAGAGGGACTGTCCGTCCTAAAGAGGGACACTTGGGAGGTATGGACCCCTAATATATCCTAAAGAGGGACACTTGGGAAGTATGTACCCCTAATATCTCCTAAAGAAGGACAATTGGGAGGTATGGACCCTAATATCTCCTAAAGAGGGACACTTGGGAGGTATGGACCCCTAATGTCTCCTAAAGAGGGATACTTGGGAGGTGTGGACATGTGAGATCTCCTAAAGAGGGACAGTTGGGATGTATACTCCCATAATATCTCCAAAAAGAGGTACACAGGTATGGAACCCTCATATTTCCTAAAGAGACACATCAGAGGTAAGGAGACCTAATATCTCCTAAAAAGGGACACTTGGGAGGTATGGAGACCTAATATCTCCTAAAGAGGGACACTTGGGAGGTACGGACCCCTAATATTTCCTAAAGAGGGACACTTGGGAGGTATGGGCCCCTAACATCTCCTAAAGAGGGACACTTGGCAGGTAGGGACCCCTAATATCTCCTAAAGAAGGACAATTGGGAGGTATGGACCCTAATATCTCCTAAAGAGGGACACTTGGGAGGTATGGACCCCTAATGTCTCCTAAAGAGGGATACTTGGGAGGTGTGGACATGTGAGATCTCCTAATGAGGGACAGTTGGGATGTATACTCCCATAATATCTCCAAAAAGAGGTACACAGGTATGGAACCCTCATATTTCCTAAAGAGACACATCAGAGGTATGGAGACCTAAAATCTCCTAAAGAGGGACACTTGGGAGGTATGGAGACCTAATATCTCCTAAAGAGGGACACTTGGGAAGTATGGACCCCTAATATCTCCTAAAGATGGATACTTGGGAGGACTGTAGTACCTTTTCACGTCACAATAGTGACATTTATATTTCCACCACTTTATACATTTACCCCAATGTGTCACAGTTACCAGCAATGATGAGATGTTTCCTCTGTTTGCTCTGTAACATCAGTCAATTTTTTACATTTTAACTATCATTAATACAAAATTCTGTGTGTTCTTCAGTATTTCTTTCAGGAACGAACATGGAAACAACTAATTTCACACACTGCCCTTTCTAAGATTCTGCAGGACATTGCCATCAGCTTGGTGTTAACCTGTGAAAGGAATATCTTTTTTATTTTTATTTATTTAACTTGAAGAAATGGTGCTTTTTACTGTACTTTTTTTAGCCATTTTTACTGCACCATCTGCAGCAAAGTGCACTCCCAACAAAGCAGGTAAATATATATATATATTTTTTATCTATTACATGTCTGTTACTGATGAGGTTCTAATTTAGGTCTGGGAGAGACCTTGCTGATGCAATATAACTACATTGTGTCTTGTTCCTGTGCTCAGTCTTTCTATGGTATATGACTTTTGACATTAAATTGTCTTCAGGAACCTCACCTTGGTAGCTGAGTTTGGCTGTAACTCACCCAGTTTTATTCCTCATACACAGCTGTTTCTGTTTCAGTTAATGATTGTGTTTCAACCTACATATTATATTGATGATTATTAGCATCTGTTTGGTATAATTATTTAATTATACCCATGACCATATACCTTCAACATCCCTGACTTTGTGCAAGTGTACCTAGAAGAATTGATGCTTTTATGTAGGCAAAGGGTGGTCCCACCAAATATTGATTTGATTTCTATTTTTTTTCTGTTCATTCACTATGCATTTTTAATTGATAATAACAAACTATTAACATGTCTGTTTTTGAAAGCATTCTTACTTTACAGCATTTTTTCCACACCTGCCTAAAACATTTGCACAGTACTGTATATCTACATGATTACTGTGTGTAATAGAAAGACTTACCTAGGTAGGAGTCCATTATACAGCAGTCAGGTGTATCTATATAATTACTGTGTGTAGTAGAAGGAGTCCATCATACAGCAGACAGGTATATCTATATAATTACTGTGTGTAACAGAAGCACTTACTTAGGTAGGAGTCCATCATACAGCAGTCAGGTGTATCTATATAATTACTGTGTGTAACAGAAGGACTTACCTAGGTAGGAGTCCATCACACAGCAGTCAGGTGTATCTATATAATTACTGTGTGTAACAGAAGTACTTACCTAGGTAGGAGTCCATCACACAGCAGTCAGGTGTATCTGTATAATTACTGTGTGTAACAGAAGGACTTACCTAGGTAGGAGTCCATCATACAGCAGTCAGGCGCATCTATATAATTACTGTGTGTAACAGAAGCACTTACCTAGGTAGGAGTCCATCATACAGCAGTCAGGTGCATATATATAATTACCGTGTATAACAGAAACACTTACCTAGGTAGGAGTCCATCATACAGCAGTCAGGTGTATCTATATAATTCATGGATTTTCCTCAAATTTGTGATTGAAAGTCAGAATTTTATTAAAGACAGGGAAGCGAATATTATGCATTAACTCTCTCCACTGCCACCCTGAGCGGCAAAGCAACTTTATTTGTAAGACATACAGAGAACTAAAAAACTTGCTAGTACTCATAACTCCTCCCTTCATCCAATCAACAGTCTCTATCTTGCATAACTGGTCTGCAGTAATATAGAACTCCCTCTTTCTTTCTGCACCCGAAGGACCTGGAACTGATCACACTCTTCCACATCAACACCGTGAAACTGGAGAAGGAGACCTAAACCGATCAACAAAGAACTTGATAGTGAAACTCTGGACCCACGACATCCAGGAACTTTTAACAATTGACACCCCAAGACTTTTCACCCTGAAGAATAAACAGAAACAGATGATAGGGAGGGAACCATGGAGGGATAATATTTGCCTCTGTGTCTTTAATAAAATTCTGACTTTCCATCACAAATGTTAGGAAAATCCACAAATTTTATGGCAAGCACAGAGGCTTCATATTATGCAAGTTTAAAGCTAAACATAATTAAATAACATAATGAAACAATTACAGTTGATTTACCACTTGTGAAGACACATGATCAATGGGTTTACAGTAAAAATCTCTAAAGGTAGATTCCCCGTAAAATATCCCCCAATCGACCACCCAGATGTAAAGCCATGGATGCCATAGCATGCCTGGATGAGTGCGCTCCAAACAAAGATACATCAATGCCAGCTAGCTACATAAGCCAACGTACCCATCTGGCCAAAGTGGCCACTGAAACCGGCAAATACGGTTTGCGGAAAGATATCAGGAGTTAAGGGAAATTAAAATTCCATAAGGGAGCTTTTCTTTCCTCATACTCCTGCAGACACTTCACCACACATAATTGTGGTTGTGAAGGAAAAGAAGGGTAAAAAACCTTCCTTACCTGAGTCTTCATACGCCGGAAAACATTGAATTGAACACCCTTTGGCAAAAAGGACCTAGAAGAAATATCTAACGCCCTGACTTCAGACACTCTTTTAAACGATATTAGGCAAAGGAGCATAGTTAGCTTCGCCGACAGTTGTTTCAGAGATAGGAGTGCATTTGAAGGCCAGTTCTCTATAAAATGAAGAACATCATTAACATTCCAGAGAGACAGATACCGCGACTGAGGTGGCCTAGAAAAATGAATACCACGTAACAGTCTAAAGACCAAAGCATGCTGACCCACCGGGGAACCTTCAACAATACCATGCCCCGTAGAAATAGCAGAATGATTTGTATTGCTCGTCCTAAAGGCTTTCCTTAAGTCGAAAAGTTGGGATAGAAAATTCACCACTTCTACTGTATGCAGTAATTTTTTGTAAAGTTTTTTTTTTTTAAATTAGAAAACATATTACAAAACACAGACATTTACACAAAACAGACATATCACTAAAATAGACATGCACATGATAAGGTATATTACATTGGATGATTTGCAGGTGAAATGACCGTTGATCTTATGGTGTAACAGGGTGTTCGGTATGGGTATCTTGTCTGTGGTGTATATATACCTTATCATGTGTGCAAAATGCCCAACAGCTCTTTATGTGGGGGAAATGGGACAGCAATTACATAAGAGGTTTAATTCCCACAGATCCAGCATTAACAACAAAAAGACAGAGACACCAGTGGGAGAACATTTTTGCCAAAGTGGGCACAGTGTCAGGGACATTAAACTGACTGTACTAATGGGACAATTTTGCAATCAGAGGGACAGAAAATTATGGAAGGTAAAGTTAATGCTACCATTTGACTCTTTGACCTATGGTCTTAATAGAGACAGAGAGTTTCTGTCACATTACCACACTGTGAATTAACTTTTAAGACAGCCCCTCTGGGATCATAAATACCTGGACTCAGAGGAAGAATGCAATTTAAATCACATCCTCTACCATTGACTGATCAAGAAATCTCTATCTGGACTAACGTTCTTATCTGATTTCCATTATAAACAATGTAATATGTACTTGTATTTAAGAGAGAAGTTTTCATATTTATCTGTATAACATGCCTGAGGAAGAGACCTAAGAAGTCTTGAAAGCTTGCATTTTAAATCTGTTTAGTTAGCCAATAAAGGTATCAACTTTACAAAAAATGTCTGCATCCTGTATTTCTACGGCTAACACGGTACCAACTCTCATCACTTCTACTGTAGGGGCTGAAACGGGATCCAAACCCCGTTCCATGCACCAACTACTCCAGAACGACCATGCCGAGACGTACATGGCTCTAGTACCTGGAGCCCATGACGCCGATAAAAGGAACTGAGCCGATCTTGAAAAACCTCCAGAGCCCGAGGGACCCCTGAAATCAGCCAAGCCATCAGTGGGAGTTCCCCGGATACCAACAGATCATGAGGGAGCCCAGACGGATCCGTCACTAAAAAGAGGGAGAAACGGAAGTTCTCGAGGAACGTCTATCGACATCTCCAAAAGTGGAGAAAACCACGGTTGTGTCGGCCAAAAGGGTGTCACCAAGATCACAATCGCTTCCTGTTGTCTGATTGCCAAGACAGTGCGAGGGATCATGGTGAAAGCAGGGAACTCATAATTTGTTCCTGGGACCCAAGCCTGCAGGAATGCATCCGTGGCGGCTGCTTCCAGATCCGCTAAAGAAAATGGGTAGTTGACAATTCAGCCAAGACGCAAATACATCTATCCGAAAGGGACCCCAAAGTCGTTGCAGTCGTTGCAGCCGGGCGAACACATCCCGGTCCAGCATACAATCCGATCGCTTCGATTGGAAAGGTACTTGGAATTCCAGTCTGCGACTGCGTTGGAGAGACCAGGAATATTCTGCCATGACCGTAACATTGCGATCCAAGCAGAAATGCCAAAAATCCTTGGTTATCTCCGCTAACAGCTTGGACATCGTGCCGCCCAATCTGTTGATGTATTGCACCGCTGAGACATTGTCCATCTTCAGCTGGATGCAACAATGTACCTTGCCTTTTGCCAGACTCTTCAGAGTGAAGGAGCCCGTCAGGAGTTCCAGGCAATTGATGTGCAACTCTGTTTCGAGTTCGGACCACTTTCCACCGGAGGAGATGTAGCCGAGACGCGCACCCCAGCGTAACAGACTGGCGTCTGATTCTATCACTAAATCTGGAACCATACCAAATATGGCTTTGCCATTCCAGGCATCTAAGTGTTTGAGCCACCAAACCAGCTCTTCTCTTGCATCTGAAGACAGATGTATAAAATCGGCGTAACTGCGACCGCGACGCAGAAGTAGAGATTTCAGACGTTGCAAAACTCGATAATCTAGAGGGCCCGGGACGATCGCCTGAATCGATGCTGATAGAAGGCCTACAATCTGGGCCAACATCCTCAATGATATGTGCTCCTTCCGAAGAATGGAACGAACCTCCTTCCGGATAGAACGAATCTTGGAACCCGGAAGCTTCAGAGACGCCTGATCGGAGTCCACTACAAACCAGAGAAATTCTATTTGTCTCGCCGGGGTTAGATTGGATTTTTTCCACTTGATTAGAAAACCCAGATACTGAAACAACTGAAGTGTCTGCTCTGCGTTAATGGCAAGTCGTTGGCAATCCTGCGACATAATCAACACATCATCCAGGTAAATAATCATTTGAACCCCCCGACTCAGTAGGAAGGCGACCACTGGTTTCAGCAACTTGGTGAAACATCAAGGCGTTGAGGATAAACCAAAGGGCAGGCAAGTGAACTGCCAAATCTGATCCTGCCACTGGATTCGAAGAAAACCCTGGGAGGCTGGATCCATAGGTACCGTCAGGTATGCGTCCTTGAGATCTATCTTTACCATCCAATCCGATGGAAGCAGTAGATCCCACAGACGATGGATGCCCTCCATCTTGAAATGCCTGTATAAGACAAACTGGTTCAAATTGTGATGATTTATAACTGGTCTGAGGCCTGAGTCTTTCGTCTTGACAAAGAAGATATTGCTCACGAACCCTAGGTCAGAGTGTAAGACCCATCTTATAGCCCCTTTTCTGAACAAATCATCTACTAGTGAGGCGTCCATCTTTGAAAACACAAAAGGAAGAGGAATCTGCTGTTGAACGGGAGGGGCATAAAATTCTATGTTGTACCCTTGAACCGTTTGAAGAACCCATTGATCGGCAGTCAGCCAACACCACGTTGGGAAAAAATGGGAGAGTCTGCCCCCCACATTTCCCCCTAAAGACTGGATTGAAGGATGGATTCTTACCTGCATAAGACCATGAGCGGAACTGTCCTCTGTTAGGCTTCGCCCGCCATGGCATGCCTCGCTGTGGAAAGAACGGGTCGGATCTGGTATCTTGGGGAGGTTGACCTCTGAATGCAGAGAAATTGGAGCCATTGTATCGTTGTTGTGATTGGCAAGCCCGGCCGGGAGAGCGACCCCTACCTCTCCTGGCCCGCCCAAAAACCTTGGGCTGGAAGACACTTTTGAGTGATGACTGCGCTTTATCAAGCACTGTAAAAGACGGAACAAATTTTCCAATCTGCTTAATAAGGGAGTCTCCAAAAAGTTGCCCCTTTGCCGCAGGGCCCGGCTCCGTGTTAGCCATCTCAGGGTCAATCTTTAATAAGATTGCCCTACGTCTCTCAGAGGCTATAGCTGTATTGGCATTGCCGAGTATGCAGATGGTGCATTGCACCCAACCACGGAGCACCTGAACATCAATATTAGAGCCGGATTGCAAAGCGCTTTCCGTCTTCTTGAAGATTTTTGTAGCAGGGCCTAAAGCATCCAGCAACTTGTCCTGACATGATTTTAGGGAATGATCAATCCCCTTCCTGGGGTCCTTCCCTGCTTTGTCTATAAAACGTACCATTTTGGTGTCAATTTTGGGGATGTCACATACCTTATTCGCAACTGAAGGTGTAGGACATTTAGCGCGTAATTTGTTTCTGGCGGTCCGATCCATAGTATTACGTACTCATGTCTCAAGACATTGAGCAACATGAGGTAATAGGGACCACTCAGAAGAGCGGGGATGCTTTATGCTGTCAGGGTTAAAAAGGGGTTCACCCCATGCATCAAGTACTTTGACAGCAGCGGCGTCAGTTGTATTAGGAACGGACACAGGGCTCTTAGGACACTTTTTCTTAGGAACACACATGTCAGACTCGTCCTCCTCAGTAGAGGGCTGGACCCAGTCTTCATCTGAAGTCTCTACGTCAGTAGAACAATAAGAGTTAGGCTTCTGTCGTTTCGTATTTTTTGAAATTCTATTCCTCAATGAAACTTCCTCATGAGGTGAGTGTCGTTTTTGTGGGCCAGAGCCACACGGATCAATACTGCCGCTAGCAGGCAGATTCACAGGAGAAACATCTCCAGTAAGCGTAACCATGGTGAGGTCATCTTTAGTTAAATGTTTCTGTTTGTGGGAACATTTACCCCCTTTGAGACTAGGTGGATCAGTACCAGTAGGATTACCAGTAATAGAATTAGGATCAGAAATAACCATAGGAGGAACATTAGTCGTAACGTTTGTCATAAGCACAGAACTTCCCAATGGGGTTTGATTTTTTATTGCCATAGCCAATGATTCCGCCATAGAATTAAACAGATACTGCATAGCAGATTGCATGGATAATGACATGAATTTCTGGAACTGTGCCGAGGCAACAGTCATGAAGGGGTTTAATTCAGAGCTTTGGAGGTCCTGTGGACCTTGGTCAATTAAAGGAGTAATGCTACCAGGTTCTTGATCTGTCAGTTGATCCCCAGACAGGCTAGGGCAATCACTATCCTCCCTAAGATGGGACATAACCCAAACATAGTCTGATTGAATGACTAAGGTAAAACTAAAAACAATAAATATCTTGGCTGGATAAGAAAGGGTACTGGAAAGAGCAGAAAACTCCTAAAGCAACCAAATCAATGTAATGAAGAAAAAAAACGGAATTCAGTAAATTATTAAATACTGAAATCAATATCCCCCAGATCCAGAAAACAGGAAAAAGCTAATGGAAGGTATAAATGCACTATACCCACCAAATCACAAGAAGGATACTGAGAATCAGACAACCACTACCGTAGCTCCAGAATTACAGCCGCTCTGGAAAGTACAGGACTAAAAATCTTAGTAATATAACCACAAATTTTATTCATAATAATGAAAGAAGATACATAAAACCACAGAGCAGAAAAATAGGTACTTATCTGAGGGTCAAGAAGCAAAGAAAGAGGGAGTTCTATATTACTGCAGACCAGTTATGCAAGATAGAGACTGTTGATTGGATGAAGGGAGGAGTTATGAGTACTAGCAAGTTTTTTAGTTCTCTGTGTGTCTTACAAATAAAGTTCCTTTGCTGCTGAGGTGGCAGTGGAGAGAGTTAATGCATAATATGAAGGCTCCGTGCTTTCCATAAAATTACTGTGTGTAACAGAAGGACTTATCTAGGTAGGAGTCCATCATACAGCAGTCAGGTAAGGCATATGTATGTAATTTCTGTGTATAACAAAATGACTTACATAGGGTGGAACACTGTTGTTGGAAAGTGAGGTATTTTTCAGTGTGTAGGTATTCATAAATACAGGAAAGTGCAAATACAATTCAAATATACATATATATAGGTATACCCCACATATGTTAAAAAATTAAAAGTCCTACTCTTATAAATATAGTTCTCCTTTAATAGGATAAATTCTATGTTCACTTAACCACAATAATTAATCACTTTTACAGATTAAATATAATTCATTACAAATGCAAATCCAATTTGTAATGAGTTACTTTATTATAAACAAAAAGTGCATAACAGGATAAATTATATTCACTGCTAATATAATTAGGCAGCTTCATTTTGTTAAGAACATTAAATAAACAGCAGTATTTTACCTTACCAAGAAAACAGTCTATAATTTCCATAATATTTAAGTTGTTAATGAAGCTGAATTTATACTGTAAAACAGAAGCAAGGAACAACACTAACTGAATGTATTGGCAAAAGCTAAAGTAAAGTACTTAAAAGAGCAATATACTTTTTTAGTTACAAAAACAGACAGATATGATAGATTGATATATAGACAGATAGATAGGTAGATAGATAGATAGATAGATAGATAGATAGATAGATAGATAGATAGATAGATAGATAGATATGAGATAGATAGATAGATAGATAGATAGATAGATAGATAGATAGATAGATAGATAGATAGTGCTTCCTGTGGTGTAAAACACGGATACTCCTACTTTTGGCAAACTTTACATTCCAAAGCTAACAAAGCTTATTTTTTTAAATTTAATTAAACTGCAATTTTCTATTCTGGCTGCCAGATGGTGCTATGTCTATCACTTACTATGGAAAACCGTAGTCTGTGACTCAGGCTCGCCCAAAGAGTGCAATATAAAAAAATTGCTTCTGCACATCAGTTGGCGGTGTACTAAAAAAAAATAATAAAATACATTTGCTTTGTAATAACTTTTTGAATGATAAAACTCCAAGCAGTTATACAATTGTTTTACACAACAATGAAAGTCTTATAGTATTTTTTCTATAAAAAAAGGTTTATTTCTCCTTTAAACTTAAGTGTCAGCACTCGCACAATAATGGGAAAATGTTGTAGCATAGCTGGGGAAATGGTACCAGCCATAATAAAGGTAATACTGGGCAGCCATCATTAACCCTTTGTGTGCCAGGGGACAATGCGTTGCATACCCCGCTGGCACTCAAAGGGTAATAAAGCACTATACAGTGTAATCAACCCTCTGAGTGCCAGAGGGGTACACAATATGGAGCAATGTGTTATGTACCACTCTAGCTCTCAGAAGGTTAAGGGTATTATAGTGCCACCAAAATTAAAAGTAGATGGTGCCAGCCATATTAAAAAGAATAGGGTACCAGGCCACAGAATGCTTTTTTCATTTGCTGATCTTGGAGGACAGCTGGACTTCAGCTTCAGTTAGTTTTCCATGGAAAGCAAGAGCAGCGCTTTCAGTATGGACTGAAAAAAAGAAAGAAAGGCTTGACCTTTAATAACTTTTGAATGAAGTTTCTATCAGCAGTGGAAGTAGCCTTGTTTAGTCAACAGGAGAAACACTGTCTGTCGATCTGTCAGTTAGTCTATCTATGTTCGTAATAAAACAGTACTATTTCTCTAAAGCAACCTTTGCTTCTCCAGGCGGGAGATTCACTATGTGGTGATAAAGAGGTGATGACTCCAGTTCATCACTTCTCCAATTCCTATGTTATTCTATGGAGTCTATGCACTAAGATCTGGAAAGTTTAAAGGAGCAGTAAACATATTGTAGAGATCTTTTCCTGCTGAATAAAACAAGGTCACTCCCACTGCTGTCAGATGTTTTATTCAAAATTTATAGCAGTTCAAATAATCAGGAAGTGAATTTACTGTGTTTACTTCCTGATAGTTCTAACTGACAGGAAGTGAATTTACTGTGTTTACTTCCTGATAGTTCTAACTGACAGGAAGTGACAGGCAGTTTCTATCACATTCTATGGAGAACTGTATGTCTGACTTTTCTGACTTTCCTCTCCATTAGAATCTAACAGGAAATCTAATTAGAATTTGACCACTAGAGGGCACTGCTAATGTAAAAAAACATGGGTTTAAACTGTAATAACTCTGGAAATATAAATCTCTTGGCAGTGGGAGTACCCTTATTTTACTCAGTAGGAAAAACCCTACAATATATATTTTCTCATAAAAAAGTTTACTGTTCCTTTAAGAAATCTTAGTGAATAGGTTCCATAGAATAACAAAGGAATTGGAGAAGCGATAAACTGGAGAAGTCATTTCCATTTTATCACCTCTTTATCACTGCTTATTGAATCTCAACCCAACCACCCACTGTCTGGTTGGGAAAAGACTCCAACAGCTGGAGTGGCGAAGGTTGCCTTCCTCTGTTCTAAACACAAACTGCGCATGACTGCACTTTATAAAAAACAGATTTTGTTGTAATTGTGGATATATTTTAATCTGACTGATTTCCTTCTGTATTATTCCTCTAGATGTGATTATTGTGCATTGCTATCCCAAGTCTATTGTTGCTAAAATCCCTGAATGTCCGTATGGATGGGAAATTAACCAGCTGGCGCTGGGAGGCACGTGTTATAATGGGGTCATCGAGTCTGGATATTACCAGTTCACTATTCCGGACTTATCGCCAAGGAACAAGTCATACTGTGGGACTCAGTCAGATGTAAGTGTGAGAATTCAAGTACAATACCAGGGGTAACCAACCCAGATTCTTCATGTATTACTATCCATACATGACTATAGGCTATGTCTGCATAAAGTAGGTATATCAAATATAGTGTCTGGTCCACATGTACTGAGCTCACATTATGGCAGTGGTCCTCAACCTTTTTGTTGTTGCTCCAGACACCCCTAACACGCAGCTTGGAATTTTTGGGACACCCCTATCATTTTATGACATTTATCAAGGGTGTAAAAAAGGTTCCCAATGCCTAAATTTACAATTAGTCTTAGATCTCACAACTAAAATAAACATATTAAGCATTTCAATTTCCATAAATGTACACCTGTAACTCTACATATACATTTTTATCAAAGTTTTCATAGATAAAATGTGGCACCCTAAGTGGATGTCCGTGGCACACAAAAGTGCCATGGTGCTCTGGTTGAGAAACAATGCATTAAGGGCACAATGGGGGAGATTCACTAAAGGGCCGATAAAGTAGAGGTGACGTCGCCAGTGATATCACTTCTGCAGTTCCTATGTTATTATATGGAGCCTATGCACTAAGGGCCGTATGTTCAAAGAGATGGCAAAATAGCTTTTGTCATTTGTAACGACTTTTCAAAGTACAGTGTCGTTGGGATCATTAATATTTTCAGAGAGTGTTGGTTGTGATTGGAAATATGGTGTTTGTCCTGACTGAAATTGTCGTATGGAACAACCAAAAAATGTCTTAACTAACAACAAAAATGTCTTAAAAATGTCTTAACTAACGACAGAAATGTCTTAACTAAAGACAAAAATTGTCACATTCAGAACACATTCCCTCCACTTTTTTCTTAACGTACAAATTTTGTCTTTTGAAAGAAATTTTTTTTTGTCATTAGTTACGACAAATTTTCTTTTCCTCTATACGACACTGGAGAATCGTTTAGCCACGCCCTTGCCCCGCCCCTTTGCCCAACAATTATGGAGTTGTGTCGTACACAACGGACATTACTAGTTTTTTGTCGTATACTCTATAGAAAATATGTCGTTCATGCATTCAATTACTTATTTTTGTCTTTCATACGACAATTTTTTGTTGTTATCCCTTTGAATATACGGCCCTAAGAGTTCATCAGATTTGGAGATCTTAGTGAATAGGCTCCACAGATTAACATAGGAACTGGAAAAGTCATCTATACTTTATTACCACTTAGTGAAACTCCCCCCTGAAGACATCTTACTACCAATAACCATTCAAAAGGTTCTTAATAGTAAGAGGGGAAGCACGCTGTGTCAGACCGCATGTTCCCTGTGATGGGGAAGCACATGGGGGAGCGCTGTTACTGATGAAAGAGCTCCTCATATTCTTGTTCATTTCAGGTTAAGTTTAAAGGGATAGTAATACTTCGTTTTATCTTTATTTTATTTTGTAGGCATTAAAAAAACATGAAGAACGATATAAGTCTTATCTCTCAAACCTTTATGGTTTAATAGATATTCACAAGCAAAGTATTCTCCCCCCTGTTCAGCCAGATCAGAAGGGAGGTGCCCAGGTAGACTGCACAGAGGGACAATCTTCAATTAAGATAAGGGAATAACCTGAAAAACTTGTCAAGGGGGGCAGGGCTTTCATTGTTCTCATAGCAAGAAGATTGTCCCCTGCTGTTATCTGTCTGGTCTATAGACTGCATTCCACATCTGAGAAGAGATGGCTTACACTAGGTAAAAGGGGCGGGAGGGGAAACTTTGCTTGTGAATATCTCTTAAACCATAAAGGTTTGAGAGATAGGACTTATATCGTTCTTCATGTTTTTTTTAATGCCTACAAAATAAAATAAAGATAAAACGAAGTATTACTATCCCTTTAAAGTCTGAGATACATTTAAAAAGAAATTGAGCAGAGCCGATCAAAACCTTTTTATAGCTAGTCACACACAAAAATAAATAACACACAATATCATAGGCAGTACATTCAAAACAATTCAAACTAAGAAATAATTCAATGATTTTGTAGAACTGACCATGAAGCACATCTTGTTCACTCTTCTCTAAACTGTTCTGCATCATGTAGAGACATCTGATTTTTTTAATGAACTGCTTCTCCATGATCTACCATAGAGCAAACCAGAAGACTATTTCAAGCTTTGAATGAACCTTTTGTATCTGCCAGATTAATGTGGAACAATCTCTGTTTATTTCTAGTACAAAACCCCAATCTACCACTTCTACAACTCAATTGTCTCAAATGATAGCACCCTGATCGTCAAGAATCAGCCTGTGAACTACTCGTTCACTTGCACCTACCAATCCAACTACCTGGTTAGCCATGCTGCATTTGATCAAAGGTAGGTCGGCTACCCATCATCCCTCGTTATATCACTTGTCAATCTCTCAGACGGGCTCTGCTTATGTATGTTTTAGTCTTACATATTTTTTTCCTTCTTCTAGAGTAGCCACAGTTCATGTGAAGAACGGCAGCTCGGGATCATTTGAAAGCCAACTCTCTCTCAATTTCTACTCTGTGAGTGCTCTGTGTATATATATCTCTGATGATAACCTTTAAAGGATTCATTAAACCCAGGTCAGATTTATATCTCATATGAAGCACAAAGAAAATGGCAAAACCATGTCATGAGGAAAGGGTATGATCCATAAATAAAAAACACATCTATTATTTGTGGATAACAGTCCACAGCTTTATTTATTTATTCAGTCTCATAATTATTATTGTATTTATTCAAAACCATAACAATTCATCATTAATCAATGATAATTCCTTAACTGGGAGTCCTTGCCAATCTGCCTTCCTTGAAACCAAGCATGGCCAAATTGTCCAGGCTCATGCGAAATCCCAATGTTCGTCAGCACTTACAGCTGACTCCACCATTCTTCAGCACTTATAGCTAATTCCACCATTATTCAGCACTTACAGCTGATTCTACCATTATTCAGCACTTACAGCTGACTCCACCATTATCCAGAACTTACAGCTGACTCCACCATTATCCAACACTTACAGCTGATTCCACCATTATTTAGCACTTACAGCTGACTCACCATACAATTACCCCACTGGCTATCCACTTTAGCTTCAATGGGTAACGTTAACTCCCGCAACCTAAGTCCAGGGCAAAACTACCAAAGGGCTTCCGCCCTAACTTTACTACATCAGTTATCAATTTCTGCAAACCATGCAAGGACTATCCACTCACCAGGCACTCAAAACAAACCACACAAGGGAGGGAGGGAGGAGGATGCTTCTCTTTGTTCTTTCTTCCCCCAAACAGCAATCCACTTCCTGTATCAAACCTACTTAAGCCCTTTCCCTAAACTCCTCCCTATTACACAAGCTTCCTGCCTGGACCAACCCTCCCTATGACATGCTTCCTCTCCTGTACCCTGCGGTCCCTTCCGGGGAATTTCTGATCCACCATTAAAAAAAGTGAAAATGTATTATAGCGTATTGGATATTGTACCGTCAAAGTCTTCTGGCCACAATAACACTGTATGGAGAGACTTGTAATCATGGGGCAGCAATGTCGATGTAGACAAGTGTCATCCCTCTGATGAACGCGTTTCACGTTTACCATGCTTATTCATGGTCTCTGATCATGAATAAGCATTGTAAATGTGAAACGCCTTGATCAGTGGGATGCCACTTTGCTGCATCTACTGGTTATAAGTCTATCCATACAGTGTTATTGTGGCCAGAAGACTTTGAAGGTACAATAAGACTTTTTATCCAATATTCTACAATAAAATTTCACTATTTTTACTTGTGGGTCTGGTTTTGTCAATGGAAGTGTGAATTTTCCTTGTGTTGCATATGTATTTAATTAGGAGTTTATTGAGACACTCTCCCATCGCACCCAGAGTACAATTCCATCCTGATTTCAATAAAGACCACATTATACTTGATAAGGACGTTTTTATACAAGATTGCAACTTGCGGTTTATATGCATCTTTAGTAAGACTTCTTATCAATGTTTGTATAGTCCCATATCAATTAGAAGTAAGAGCTCCTGAATTTTGTGTTATACAAATGTATATCTCAGGCACTCGTAGCCCACCCATGGCCACTCTTCAACTTGACACACAATCCTGCCTTAACCCTTTGAGGTGCCACTGTGCCAGAGTGATACACAACGCGTTGTTTGCAAAGAGTTTGTACCCCTCTGACACTCAAGTGATTAAAGCGGAACTATCACCTAAAACCAAAGTTTTACCATGCATTTTAATGTTTAAGCCGACATTAGTGCTGTGTGTGTGTGTGTTCTTCAAGTCACCTGGTAGTGGAGATATTTGCCCTGCAAAATCGGAAACTTCCGCATTCTACGGTATCCTGTACCATCTCAGGACTTCCCAGCTGCCCCAGGGAGCGCGTTCATGCTGCCCTTCAAAGCTGGATTTCTGTGATGCAGCGTTACAGCAAACTCCGTTTACAATGCTACTGAGGTTGCAACCTGTAATACAACTATATACAACCTCAGTAGCATTGTAAACGGAGTTTGCTGTAACGCTACATCACAGAAATCCAGCTTTGAAGGGGAGCGTGAACGCGCTTCCTGGGGCAGCTGGGAAGTCCTGAGACGTCATGGAGTCCCGCAGAATGCAGAAGTGCCCGATTTTGCAAGGCAAATATCTCCACTACCAGGTGACTTGAAGAACACACACAGCACTAATGTCAGGTTAAACGTTAAAACGCATGGTAAAACTTTGGTTTTAGGTGATAGTTTCGCTTTAAAGGGATAGCAATGTTTCATAATAAAAGCAGCTCTAATAATCATCATAGTATTTGGACTTTGGAGAGTGTTATTTCAATTCTGTCAGAGTTGTAGTTCAAGAGTAATTCAATGACAAAGTATCCCCTCCTGCCCCTTTTACTGATGTAACACTGCTCAGCCAGAGCAGAAGGGAGGTGCCCAGGTAGATTGCAGAGAGGGACAATCTTCAATTAAGATAAGGGAAAAACTTGAAAAACATGTCAAGGGAGGCAGGGATTTCATTGTTCTCATAGGAAGAAGGTTGTCCCCTTCTGTTATCTGTCTGGTCTATGGACTGCATTCCACATTTGAGAAGAGATGGCATACACTAGGTATAAGGGGCGGGAGGGGAAACTTTGCTTGTGAATATCTCTCAAACCATAAAGGTTTGAGAGATAAGACTTACATCGTTCTTCATGTTTTTTTAATACCTACAAAATAAAATAAAGATAAAACAAACTATTACTATCCCTTTAAGTCACATTCAGTGTTGCCCAGCACAAATAACAACCTTAGCTTAGAACATAATAATAAAACAACAAAAAAACTCTTAAAAGAAACAATATCACCAAAATATTATAAGGGTCCATATCTGTTTAAATATTATGTACTCATAGTTTTAGTTTTTTTACATTTATCTAAAAACTTTTATACAAAAATGTAGAAAGTGGTTAAAGTCATAGCAATATCTCTATTAAAGTTTATCTCCAAGTCTTCTTTATGCTTTTTACAACACGTAGCGCTATGTTTAATGACTTACAGTTCTGTAGTTCAAAAGATATTCAAGGTAAAAGGATCCCCTCCCCTTCTGGTCACCTCCCCTTAGATCTGGAATCCGGTAGTGGGACCAGACGGATGCAGTGAGGGACAATCTTCCAACAGTAACCTTGCCCCTCTTGATGAAGGAGGACAGGATTTTCCTTTGTTTACTGAAGATTGTCCCTCGCTGTTCTCCACACAGACCACACTTAGAGACAGCGTGATGCGGCCAGAAGGGGAAAGAGGGGGATCCTTTCACCTTCAATATCTTTTGAACAACAGAATTGTAAGTCATTAAACATAGTGCTACGTGTTATAAAAAGCATAAAGAAGACACAGAGACAAACTTTAAAGGGATAGTAGTACTTAAAAACAACTTTAGTTCATATTGTAGTCCTTAAAAATACAAATTAAATGAGCCCAGCGGCATCTCTCAAACCTGTATGGTTTGAGAGATAGCCGTTTTCAAAGTTCCCACTTCCCTGACGTCAGCGCTCTAGCTGACTGCAGGGGAACCTGGTCCCAGGACCAGCGGAGGCTCTTCAGCAGAGCCGAGATCACATTATAGAAACAGAAATCCTTCACTGAAATGGTCTTCTACATGTACTTGGTTTGCAAGTGAAGGATTTCTGTTTCTATAATGCAATCTCAGCTCTGCTGCAGAGCCGCCACTTGTTCAGGGACAGGATTCCCCTGCAGTCAGCTAAAATGCTGACATCAGAGGAGGGGGGGACTTTGAAAACAGATATCTCTCAAACCATACAGGTTTGAGAGATGCCGCTGGGCTCATTTCATTTGTATGTTTAAGAGCTACAATATGAATTAAAGTTGTTTTAAAGAAAAACTATCCCTTTAACCATTTGAGTGCCAGATGGGTATGCAACGCATTGCTTTGCCATTGTACAAATCATTGGTAAGACCTCACCTTGAGTATGCAGTGCAGTTTTGGGCACCAGTTCTGAAAAAGGATATACTAGAACTAGAGAGGGTACAGCGGAGAGCAACAAAATTAATTAAGGGAATGGAGGACTTGACATATGAGGAACGACTAAACAATCTTGGTTTATTTACTCTAGAGAAAAGACAACTAAGAGGAGACCTTATCACATTGTACAAGTATATGAGAGGTCCATACAAGGATCTCTGTGGTCAGCTATTTATTCCAAGGCCTGATCAGGTGACCAGGGGACACCCCTTGAGATTAGAGGAAAGGAGGATTACACTTCAGCAGAGGAAGGGTTTTTTTATAGTAAGGTCTGTTAAATTGTGGAATTCATTGCCCAGGGAGGTGGTTATGGCAGATACAATAGATACATTCAAGAGAAGATTAGATACATTTCATTCCAAAGGGAACATACAGAGTTATACTGTTTATCAGTAGGCAAATCAGGAAGGTCTGATAAAGACTAACTTAACTGGTAGCAGGAAAGCTATAAAATTACTGGGGTATGAGGAGAAGGTTGAACTTGATGGACTTGTGTCTTTATTCAACCTAATTTACTATGTTACTATCCCTTAACCTTTTGAGTTCCAGGGTTAAACAGAGATAACAATCCTTTCTTCTCATTTCTTAGAAACTCCTTTCTCCGTTTTCTTCTGTACATTAGTGATGCCATACATTGAACTTAGAGATTATTAGGAACTATATAAGAAAATCATGAGTTAGATGGTCTTTTACAGCAGGTTCACAGGAGTGATTTGGCAGGGGCTGGACTTGATGGACACATGTCTTTTTTCAGCCTCGTCAAATACTATGTATTAGGTTTATGACATATTTTGGAGCTCATGCACCTATGAAATAATTTTTTTTACAAATTCTGGCTAGGAATGCATGACAGTTAAATGGCATGAACTCAATTAGTTCTTGAAGTGGACCTGCCATCACCTTGATTCAATATTTGAAAACTTAATTAAAAATGGGTCATGTTAGCCAAACGACTAGCAAATGTACAGTTAAAGTGGATCTCTCACCTCTTTAAAAGTTTGCCTCTATGTAATCATGTTATAAAATTAACATGTTATCTGTAAATATTTTTTATAACCCTTTGAGTGCCTGAGGTGTAAGCAACGCATTGCACTGCAATGCGTTGCGTACCCCTCAGGCACTCAAAGGGTTAAAGGGATAGTATTGGTTAATTTTAAGTTGATTTAATATTGTAGACATTAAAAAAGATTAACATCAATGTAAGTCTTATCTCTCAAACCTTTATGGCTTGAGAGATATAACTTGCTAAAGTTACCTTTTCCGGTCTGTTTTACTCAAGTCTGCCATCTAGCTGACAGCTGCAGATTCCAGTCATTTGACCAGACAGAGGCTCTTCAGCAGAGCTGAAATCACCCTATTTAGAAATAAATACTTCATTGGAACGGTCTACAAACTGTGCTTGCAAGCCAGACACACTTTGTAGACCATTGCAAATTAAGAATGTATCTTTAGATATCGTTATATCGACGCTGCTGAAAAGCCAAATCTGGTCGCGCGACCAGAATATGCTTCTGACAGCTTTACAGCTCGTCAAGCAGAAAGGGGAGGGGCCAGAGAACTTTATTTTCCTATATCTCTCAAACCATATTGGTTTGAGAGATACGAATAAGTGCAAGTACTCTCTTTTAATTGTATCTACCATATAGTTAATACTTTTTTTTCTGACAATACTATCCCTTTAATTTAATGAAAGCTATAGTGAAATGGGAAACAGACGAAGATTGACAGGCTGCGGGCAAAGTTATTTTACTGGCTCCTATTTAAAACTGTAAATTTCACAATAGCCTTCCTTAAATTAAAAAAACGATTACAGATTACACATTAACTTTATATCAAGATTACATAGAGGCAAACTTTTAAAGAGGTGAGAGATCCCATTTATGGGGATATTCATACTTGGTACCATATGCTGAAAGCTAACTGCAGTACCAGTGATGTTTCTTATGCTACTTAAGCTTTTCAGTAATATTACATATGCTAATGAAGAATTTTAAGTGACGTTTCTTATGATAATGAAGGTTGCAGTGATGTTTCATTTGCTAATTAAGCTCTGTTCTGTACCAGGTGACTTTCACTTTTCTCAGAAATAGAAGTGTGAATATTTCAAAACTGTACATTTGCTGGACTTTTGGTTAAAAAGACATACAGCAGGTCTGAATGATGTTTTCATATATGTAAAAAAAAGATTTCAAGGTCACAGGTCCACATACCCTCTGGCCCTCAAGGGATAGTAATGTTTCACAAAAACAACAGCTCTAATTAATCTTCAAAGTATTTGGGACCTGGAGAGTGTTATTTCAATACTGTCAGAGTTGTAGTACAAGAGTAATTGAATGATAAAGTATCCCACTCCCTCCCCTTTTACCTAGTGTAAGTCACCTCCCCTCAGATGTGGCATCTGGTCCTATAACCAGACAACTCACAACAAGGGACAATCTTCTTACTGTGATCATAAGGAAAACCCTGCCCCCTTGACAGGTTTTTCAGGTTTTCCCTTATGATCACTGAAGATTGTCCCTCTTTGTGATCCATCCGGCAGTCTTGCTGCTCTGAGGTGAGCAGTGTTACACTAGGTAAAAGGGGGGAAGAATACTTTATCATTCAATTACTCTTGTACTACAACTCTGACAGTATTGAAATAACACTCTCCATGGCCCAGACACTATGAAGATTAATAGGAGCTGTTGTTTTTGTGAAACATTACTATAACTTTAAGCGATTATGCCCCTATCACTTCTTGGATGCTGGAGAGATCTGCAGTAGATTGATTGACATTGCACTGGAGATCACTCTTAAAATCAAGAGATTAATCATTTAAAGGAATAGTAACCTTTTATTTAAACATATGTATTCCACAAATGCATGGTATTCAAAGTCAAATTGCCTGTACGTTTTATTATTTTGTCCTCATCTATATTTTAACACTTTAACATTAGTGATGATCGAGCACCCCAATGCTCGGGTGTTCGGGTGCTCTGACCGAGCGCCCCCGGAGGCTCGAGTGCTCGGCCGAGCACCCGAGCCCCATTGAAGTCAATGGGAGGACTCGAGCATTACACCAGGCACCCCCTGCTCTGATGAGGGGAGGGTGCCTGGTCCATAGGAAAAGGGCAGAAAATGATGGAAACACCACAGAAATGGTTCAGGGACAGCATAGGGAGGATGTCTGGATGCATCTTGGACTCCAACGTCGCTGCTGGGAACGATCTTTCGCCCGTAGTACGCCATTTTTACAGACTGACCGTAAAACACACAAAAAGGAAGATAAAAACGACTTTAGGCGAAAAATTGTTACCAAACAGTATTTGCTGTATATTTACTTGTATATCATCTGCAAATTCTGCAAAAAATTTCATCGATTTTTCGGAACTGGGGCCATGATTAAGAGGGAAACGTGCGCAGAGGCAAAGTCTGCAAAAAATTTCCTCGATTTTTCTGAACTGGGGCCATGATTAAGAGGGAAACGTGCGCAGAGGCAAATTCTGCAAAAAATGTCCTCGATTTTTCTGAACTGGGGCCATGATTAAGAGGGAAACGTGCGCAGAGGCAAATTCTCCCAAAAATTTCCTCGATTTTTCTGAACTGGGGCCATGATTAAGAGGGAAACGTTCTGAGCCGACCATCTAAAACATTATGGGTGAGGGTCTGCTGCGGAGCTGACCATCCTAAACATTATATACGAAGGCCCGCTAGTGAGCTGACGCTATAAAACATTATATGAGAGGGCCCGCTAGAGAGCTGACCCAATAAAACATTATATGAGAGGCCCGCTGGTGAGCTGACCTATACAAAAATTGTCAAACAGCGCCCGCTGGTGAGCTGGCCCTATATAAAAATTATATCACAGGGCCCGCTGGTGAGCTGGCCCTATATAAAAATTATATCCCAGGGTATATGGAAGAGAGTCAACCATATACCCACTTTTTGGGTGGAAGGGGTGAATGGGAATACAGAGTATTCCCATCATTGTAAATAACATATATAAAGTGACTTTATGTTCCCCCGGGGCTTTCCTCCAGTGGAGTGGAGAAGTCAGGGGAAATCCAGGCCTTGTTCATTTTTATAAGTGTCAACCTATCAGCATTTTCGGTGGAAAGGCGGATACGCTTATCTGTTATGATGCCACCAGCAGCACTAAATACCCGCTCAGACAGAACGCTGGCGGCAGGGCAGGCCAGCACCTCCAAGGCGTAGAGTGCCAGTTCATACCACGTGTCCAGCTTGGACACCCAGTAGTTGTAAGGCACAGAGGGATCATTGAGGACGCTGACACGGTCTGCTACGTACTCCTTCACCATCTTCCAAAACTTTTCCCTCCTTGTGACACTAGGCTGCGCATCAGGGTGAGGGTGCTGGCGGGGTGTCATGAAGGTGTCCCACGCCTTGGAGAGTGTTGCCCTGCCTTTGTCGGAACTGCTGTGTGCTCCCCTTTTCTCCCCTTCTCGGTTGGCCAAGGTAGCACGTACTCTGCCGCCAGCGTTGTCAGATGGAAAATTTTGGAGCAATTTTTCGACAAGAACCTTCTGGTATTGCACCATTTTGCTTGTCCTCTCAACCGGAGGAATGAGAGATGAGAAATTCTCTTTGTAGCGGGGGTCCAGAAGGGTGAACACCCAGTAATCCGTGTTGTCTAAAATGCGTATAACGCGTGGGTCACGGGAAAGGCAGCCTAACATAAAGTCAGCCATGTGTGCCAGAGTACCAACAGGCAAGATTTCGCTGTCCTCACCAGGAGGATGACTCTCAATCTCCTCATCCTCTTCCTCCTCTTCTGCCCACCCACGCTGAAGAGATGGAACTAAAGTTCCATGGCTACCCTCTGTAGCGGAGGCAACCGTGTCTTCCTCCTCCTCCTCCTCCGCCTCCTCCAATTGTCGCTGAGAAGACGAAGTGAGGGTGCTCTGGCTATCACCTTGTGTAAGCTCTTCCTCCCGCATTTCCACCTCTTCCACATGCAAAGCGTCGGTTTTAATTGTGAGCAGCGAGCGTTTCAGTAGACACAGAAGTGGGATGGTTACACTGATAATAGCGTTATCGCCGCTCACCATCTGTGTCGATTCCTGAAAATTGCGTAAAACCTCACAGAGGTCTGACATCCATTCCCACTCCTCACTTCTGATTACAGGAAGTTGAACGGAGAGGCGACGACCGTGTAACAGCTGGTACTCCACTACTGCCCTCTGCTGCTCACAAAGCCGGGCCAACATGTGGAAGGTGGAGTTCCAGCGCGTGCTCACGTCACACAGCAGCCGGTGAGCTGGCAATTGTAAGCGCTGCTGCAGCTTCAACAGGCCGGCTGAAGCTGTTGATGACTTACGGAAATGTGCACACACGCGGCGCACCTTGGTCAAGAGATCATGCACATTGGGGTAGGTTTTTAGAAATCGCTGAACCACTAAATTAAATACATGCGCTAGGCATGGTACGTGTGTGAGCTTGCCGAGCTCCAAAGCCGCCACCAAGTTACGCCCATTATCACACACAACCATGCCTGGTTGCAGGTTGAGTGGCGAGAGCCATTGCTCGGTCTGGTGACTAATCCCCTGCAACAGCTCTGAGGCCGTGTGCTGTTTGTCCCCAAGGCAGATCAGCTTCAGCACGGCCTGTTGACGCTTCCCCACTGCAGTGCTACACTGCTTCCAGCTACCGGCTGATGGGTGAGTGGCGCTGCGCGCAGAGAATTCGGAGGTGGAAACGGAGGAGGAGGAGCCAATAACGTAGGTGCTGGCGGAAACCCTGATGGAGGTAGGGCCCGCAATCCTCGGCGTGGGTAGCACCTGTGCCATCCCAGGGTCCGAGTCGCTCCCAGCCTCCACGACATTCACCCAGTGTGCCGTCAGGGAAATGTAGCGTCCCTGGCCACAAGCACTTGTCCATGTGTCAGTCGTTAAGTGGACCTTCCCAGTAACTGCGTTGGTCAGGGCACGGGTGATGTTACGGGACACATGGTGGTGTAAGGCGGGGACGGCACACCGGGAAAAGTAGTGGCGGCTGGGGACTGCGTACCGAGGGACAGCTGCTGCCATCAGGCTGCGGAAGGACTCAGTCTCCACAAGCCTAAATGGCAGCATTTCGATGGCCAGTAATTTGGAAAGGTGTGAGGTTAGTGCTATGGCCTGTGGGTGGGTGGCTGGGTATTTTCGCTTGCGCTCAAATGCCTGGGGTAACGACATTTGGACGCTGCGCTGGGACAGGGAAGTGGATGTGGTCGCTGATGGTGCTTCAGATGGGACAGGTGCAGGGCGGGAGGTATGCGGGCCTGCGCCTTCAACAGGCGATTGGCCGGCACCGAAAACAGGGGAAGAGGAGGCAGGGGTGTGGCCTGCAGACACAGATTGGCGATCCGGGCGTTCCTCCCACTTATTACGGTGCTTGGATGCCATGTGTCGGATCATGCTGGTGGTGGTGAGGTTTCTAGTGTTCATGCCTCGGCTCATTCTGGTGTGGCACAGGTTGCAAACTACAATTCTTTTGTCGTCCGCACTTTCCTTAAAAAAACGCCATACCGCGGAACACCTACCCCTTGGCAAGGGAGATTTACACAAGGGGGTGCTCCGTGGAACATTTGCGGGCCGGTTTGGTGCGGTCCGCCTTCTTTCTGTAGCCACACCACTGCCTCTTCCAGCCTGTTGCGGTGCTGCAGATGGCTCACCCTCAGGACTGCTGTCATCGCTCGGCTCTCCACCTTCCCAGGTGGGGTCAGTCACCTCATCGTCCACCAAGTCCTCCTCCACTTCCTCACTCTGATCATCCTCCTCATTTCTTGATCCCACCACATACTCAGTCATTGACAACTGTATATCATCCTCCTCATCAAGGTCTTGAGACAGTAAAAGTGGTTGATTTGATGGCAACTGTGTCTCATCATCATCATCATCCACTTCCTTTGACCTTAAATGCCGTTCCCCTCAGTCATCTTCTTGTGATTGGGTACCCTCTAGAGGTTGTGAATCAGGGCACAAGATTTCATGTTCCTCTGCAAGCGTGCTTGGAGAGAGGTTCAAATTAAGGATTGGTGATGAGACGAGCTCCTCACTATATCCCAGTGTGGGATCACTTCTTTGACCAGACCCTCTATGGTGGGAGGAAGGATGATCAGGGTGAGGATTATGTTGACCAGACTCTTGGCTACTGAGAGTGGAATTGGTGGAAGACAGGGTGGTGCTTAACCGACTGGAAGCAGTATCACCTGAAATCCAACCGACCACCTGTTCGCAGTGGTCTGACCTCGAGAGTGATGTCCTGCGACGCCCTGTAAACTGAGACATGAAGCTAGGTATGGTGGATGTCTTTCTTTCTTGTGCTCTGGCACCAGGCACAGTTTCTACGTGTCCTGACCCGCGCCCTGAACTATCAGGATCACGTCCACTTCCCCGTCCCTTTTTACCCGCCTTCTTCATATTACACGGAATATGTGCTGCAAATCTGCAACTTTGCACACTAAACAGAATGTGCTGCTTATCTGCGGCTAGGCACAGTGAACAGAATATGTGACTTTTATTTTTAACACTTTGCACACTAAACAGAATGTGCTGATAATCTGCAACTTTGCACACTAAACAGAATATGCTGCTTATCTGCGGCTAGGCACAGTGAATGGAATATGTGACTTTTAGTTTTTACACTTTGCACACTAAACTGAATGTGCTGATAATCTGCAACTTTGCACACTAAACAGAATATGCTGCTTATCTGCGGCTAGGCACAGTGAATGGAATATGTGACTTTTACTTTTTACACTTTGCACACTAAACTGAATGTGCTGATAATCTGCAACTTTGCACACTAAACAGAATATGCTGCTTATCTGCGGCTAGGCACAGTGAATGGAATATGTGACTTTTAGTTTTTACACTTTGCACACTAAACAGAATGTTCTGCTAATCTGCAACTTTGCACACTAAACAGAATGTGCTGCTTATCTGCGGCTAGGATCAGTGAACGGAATAAGTGACTTTTATTTTTTACACTTTGCACACTAAACAGAATGTGCTGCTTATCTGCGGCTAGGCACAGTGAACAGAATATGTGACTTTTATTTTTAACACTTTGCATACTAAACAGAATGTGCTGATAATCTGCAACTTTGCACACTAAACAGAATATGCTGCTTATCTGCGGCTAGGCACAGTGAATGGAATATGTGACTTTTAGTTTTTACACTTTGCACACTAAACTGAATGTGCTGATAATCTGCAACTTTGCACACTAAACAGAATATGCTGCTTATCTGCGGCTAGGCACAGTGAATGGAATATGTGACTTTTAGTTTTTACACTTTGCACACTAAACAGAATGTTCTGCTAATCTGCAACTTTGCACACTAAACAGAATGTGCTGCTTATCTGCGGCTAGGATCAGTGAACGGAATAAGTGACTTTTATTTTTTACACTTTGCACACTAAACTGAATGTGCTGATAATCTGCAACTTTGCACACTAAACAGAATATGCTGCTTATCTGCGGCTAGGCACAGTGAATGGAATATGTGACTTTTAGTTTTTACACTTTGCACACTAAACAGAATGTTCTGCTAATCTGCAACTTTGCACACTAAACAGAATGTGCTGCTTATCTGCGGCTAGGATCAGTGAACGGAATAAGTGACTTTTAATTTTTACACTTTACACACTAAACTGAATGTGCTGATAATCTGCAACTTTGCACACTAAACAGAATGTGCTGCTTTTCTGCGGCTAGGATCAGTGAACGGAATAAGTGACTTTTAATTTTTACACTTTACACACTAAACTGAATGTGCTGATAATCTGCAACTTTGCACACTAAAAAGAATGTGCTGCTAATCTGCAACTTTGCACACTGAACAGAATGTGCTGCCAATCTGCAACTTTGCACACTAAACAGAATGTGCTGCTAATCTGCAACTTTGCACACTAAAAAGAATGTGCTGCTAATCTCCAACTTTGCACACTAAACAGAATGTGCTGCTATTCTGAAACTTTGCACACTAAACAGAATGTGCTGCTAATCTGCGGCTAGGCACAGTGAACGGAATATGTGACGTTTTTTTTTTAAACTCTGCCCCCCAAAACAAAATATATCTGCTGCCCCCACACACAGTAGTCCTAAAAAGGACTTTTGGGTCTTTTTTTTGTTCAAACTCGCTTTTCTTCTCCCTACACTGACTTTCCCTTCCTATCCTCATCTCTCCCTGGCTAAGACTGAGCCGAACTCGCTGGTCAGGTGCTATACAGCACCCGATCACGGGTTCTGGCCAGCCAATCAGTGTAATGCCAGCAGCCAACATGGCTGCTGGCATTACACTGATGTCAGAGCCTCCCCGCATGTTTATTGGCTGCGCAGCAGCCGCGAAACGTGCGGGGAGGAGACCCGAACATGGCGGGCGAGCACATGCGGTACTCGTACGAGTACCGCCATGTGCCGAGCAGAGCGATGCTCGAGCCGAACCGAGCTTCGGCCGAGCATGCTCGCTCATCACTATTTAACATCACTTATGTTCAGCTACATAGATCTCTTTCCTGTTTTCTCTCAGGAACTGTAAAAGCAGGATAGTGATACTATGTAAAAAAAAGGCACAATGTAAAATAATAACATAAGCATACAGATCACTCAGTTCTGCAAGGATACATTGTTTCACTGTCCTGTTTTGTTGATCCACAAACCAGAAAACTCTCTGTACACAGAGATCCAAGGAGTTTAACGTGAAAAAAAAATAAAATAAAAAATAAATCTGTAAAAAATGTAAAAGTGAAAAAAATATGTAAAGAAATTACAATTTAAAGGGATAGTAATACTTAATATGTAAACATATATATATTGTAGCGTTTATCTGCCTGGCTTATCCTTGTCCCATATATCCTTGACCATTGGCTTGGCTGACTACCTCTCTTGGCTCCTTGACCATTGGCTTGGCTGACTACCTCTCTTGGCTCCTTGACCATTGGCTTGGCTGACTACCTCTCTTTGCTCCTTGACCATTGGCTTGGCTGACTAAGTCTTGGCTCCTTGGCCATAGGCTTCACTTACTACCTCCTTGACCATTGGCTTGGCTGACTACTTCCTTGGGCTCTTGACCATTGGCTTTGCTGACTACCTCCTTGGCTCCTTGACCATTGGCTTGACTACTACCTCCGTGAGCTCTTCACCATTGGCTTGGCTTATTACTTCCTCGGGCTCTTGACTATTGTTCGGCTGACTACCTTTATAGTCTTCTTGCCACCGGCATTGCCTATTATCGGAGTAGCCCAGTGGCACGGACGACTACGTCCTCGTCTTTTGACCATTGTGGCCTATCTCCCGGGTCTGTTCATTTACTTATCTGCCTTTTATTTGCTATTTATTTAATAAAGCCTTATTTGATTGCTTTCCTGTGTCTGATCATTATTTCCCAGTGGGTTCCGTGACATTACAAAAGGGCCATGAACACCGAGGGCACTGGGAATCCTCTGGTCCAGAACATCCTTTCTAGGATGGATCCGCAGGATCAATGAATAGATCAATTGGCTTTAGCATTACAGACCCTTCTCAGCAGAACTGCCCACTTGGATTGTCCCCCCCAGGACAACCGGTGGCCGCGGTGGAACCTGTACCAGCACCAACTGGGGCGGTGGCTCCCAAGCCTGTTCTTTCACGTGGCTTGTCCGGTTCTGCACCATTGCCACAACACTATGGGGGTAACCCATCTCTGTGCCGAGGCTTTATGAATCAAGTTGGGATATTTCTGGAAATGATCCCCCAGGCCTTTCCAACAGAGATAAGCAAGGTTGGGTTCCTGGTTTCACTCCTATCTAATAAAGCGTTGCCTGCTTTAAGCAAGTTTTTGACATTCCTGCCCATTCCTCTTCTGCCGCCGCTAAGGTGCCAGAACAGTGGCGGAGTATGCCATTGAATTCCATACTCTGGCAGCAGAGGTAGGATGGAGTAATGAGGCATTAGTAGCTGCTTTCTCTCAAGGATTGTGCGATTCAGTGAAGGACGAAATTTCAGCCTGTGAGCTGCCAAATGATCTGGACGATCTAGTGTCTTATACCATCCTTATTGACACTAGGATCAGGGAGAGACCATCCTTTCGGGAGTGCCTGCATAGGCCTCCTACTTGCTTGGCTCCAAATTTTACTTACCCACCAGTGCCTCCCTCACCTCCCATGTCTCCTGGTTCTGACTCCCAGAGAGTGAGGGGTCAACTTAAATATCTTGTTCCGCTCCGTCTCTCAGTTGCCCTTTCGTGGTGCTCCTGAGCAGATGTGTTCTGTGTCTGGCTTGGCTGACTACCTCTCTTGGCTCCTTCACTATTGGCTTGCTGACTTTACCTCTTTTGGCTCCTTGATCATTAGCTTGGCTGACTACCTTCTTGACTCCTTGACCACTGGCTTGGCTGACTACCCCTCTTGCCTCCTTGACCACTGACTTGGCTGAGTACTTCCTTGGGCTCTTGACCATTGGCTTGGCTACTACCTCCTTGAGCTCTTGACCATTGGCTTGGCTTACTACCTCCTCGAGCTCTTGACCATGGGTTCAGCTGACTACCTTTATAGTCTTCTGGCCCTTGGCATTGCCTATTACCAGAGTATCCCAGTGGCACGGTCGACTACCTCCTTGTCTTCTGACCATTGTGGTCTATCTCCCGGGGCTTTTCATTTACTTATCTGCCTTTTATTTGCTATTTATTTAATAAAGCCTTATTTGATTGCATTCCTGTGTCTGATCATTATTTCCCAGTGGGTTCCATGACACTGTCCTCCTGCATTTGTGTGATCTCCTGCAATGTCTGTCCTCCTTCAGGTGTGTGTGAACACCTGCATTCTCTGTCCTCCTGCGGTTGTGTGATCTCCTGCAGTATCTGTCCCCCTGCGGGAGGTTGTGTGTATAATCTCTTACAGTCTCTGTTCTCCTGCGTGTGTCTGTGCATGATCTCCTGCAGTGTGTGTCCTCCTGCATGTGTCCGTGTATGATGTACTGCACTATCTGCCCTCTTGCGTGTGTCTGTGTATGATCTCCTGCAGTCTGTGTCCTCCTGCATGTGTCTGTGTATGGTCTCCTGCAGTGTGTGTATGATATCCTGCACTGTTTGCCTTCTTGCGTGTGTGTGTCTTTGTGTGATCTGCTACAGTGTGTGTCCTCTTGCATATGTGTGTGTGTGTGTGTGTATGTGTGTGTATGATGTCCTTCAGTGTGTGTTCTCCAGCATGTGCCTTTGCGTGATGTCCTGCAGTATCTGTCCTCCTGCGTTCTGTGTGTGCGTGGTTGTGATCTCCTGCAGTCTGTGTCCTCCTGCATGTTATTACCGGCAGTCTATCCTCCTGCATGTGATCTCCTGCAGTCTATCCTCGAGAGTGTGATGTCCTGCAGTTTAAATATATTCCCTAAAGTTTGGAGCTACGACAAATTGCAACCCTGGGATATATCAGGATGCGCCACAAAAGAAAAAACAATATTCACAACTTATATTCTTTATAGTATATAATATGATATTCTCACAAATAGTCCATCTAGAGGATATAGCTTTGATCTTCCAATGATGGATCTCAGAGTCCAACGCAGCTGAATTTTGGGTAGGGATTCCCAATGATAATACTAAAGAAAAAATAGAATGAAGACAGCGAAAATGGGCTCTTCTAAATGTAGTATTTTTCAAATTCTTTTCCCTTTCACCTTCACCACATGCTCCAAATTGGGTACTCGCTTTTTTGAGAGGTTTTAACTGTCTCAGTAAAATCAGCGCTCCTGGTTTAAACCCCAGGCTGGTTTACACCATTCTGCTCTCCTCCAAATCTTCTCCACAGTTCACCTTTTTGGCCAGTATTCTGTCACCTAACTATCACCTCTTTATTGGAGTATAGTCTTCTCTATTAGACACTCTGTGTGTCTATAGCAGTTTAGTGTATATATTGTTCAAAAATCGAATATATAAAGGTACCAATGCACGGGATATATATACGTGATAAGGGTATTTATTTTCAATAAAAATATATATAAGTGAATTCTGATATCATAAAAATATTAAGCAGTGCTTAATGCATTGACGACATACTCCTTGTGTGGAAGGATGATGTCAGTACCTTGGAAAGATTGCTGCAAGATCTTAACCAGAATAGTAAGGGAATCTCATTCACCTATAAGATCAGTACTAGTGAAAGAGAATTCCTAGATATAGTTTTGGTTGGAAATCAAGATAAAACTATTGGTAGTAGTATCTACCACAAGGAGGTGGCTACTAATAAATATCTGCATGCTACCAGTGCACACTATTCAAAATGGTTAGAAAATATACGGTTTGGTCAATTCCATAGACTGAAACGCACCTGCAGCAATCAACAGGATTTTGAGAACAAAAGTATAGCCCTAAAAGAAGAATTCATGGAAAAGGGATATGAGGAAAGTTTGATTGACCAGGCCTTAAAAGGATAGTAATACTTCGTTTTAACTTTATTTTATTTTGTAGGCATTAAAAAAACATGAAGAATGATATAAGTCTTATCTCTCAAACCTTTATGGTTTAAGAGATATTCACAAACAAAGTATCTCCCCTCTGTTCAACCAGATCAGAAGGGAGGTGCCCAGGTAGACTGCAGAGAGGGACAATATTCAATTAAGATAAGGGAAAAACCTGAAAAACTTGTCAAGGGGGGCAGGGCTTTCATTGTTCTCATAGGAAGAAGATTGTCCCGTTCTGTTATCTGTCTGGTCTATGGACTGGATTCCACATCTGAGAAGAGATGGCTTACACTAGGTAAAAGGGGCGGGAGGGGAAACTTTGCTTGTGAATATCTCATAAACCATAAAGGTTTGAGAGATAAGACTTATATCATTCTTCATGTTTTTTTAATGTCTACAAAATAAAATAAAGTTAAAACGAAGTGTTACTATCCCTTTAATTAAAGCGAGGACATTAGATAGGAAAAAATTAATAACGAAAAATATATAAAATAGAAATACAGAGGCGAATCAACAACAACAAGTAAGCTTAACTACTACCTTCAATGCGCAAAGCAGGGAAATCCAACGTCTTATTCAAAAACATTGGAACATAGTAAAACATGACCCAGATTTAAAAGATGTAATTCCTAAGAAGCCAAAAATAATATATAAGAAAAATAGAAACCTGCGGCCATATATAGCTCCGAGTAGGCCTAAAGAAACTAAAGAAAAACTAAAAAGAAAGAAAAAATAGGAATTTTAAATGTGGTAAAAAGAAGTGCAAGAATTGTCCATATATGATATCAGGGATAAAAGAACTCAAAAATGATAGGAAGGATGTAAAATATAATATGAAAAATTATATAGACTGTGATACAGATTATGTAGTTTATCTTATTGTATGTAGATGTAGATGTAGTGAAGGACATCATACACGGACACATGCAGGAGGACACACACTGCAGGAGATCATGCACAGACACACACAGGAGAACAGAGACTGTAAGAGATTATACACACACACGCCCGCAGGAGGACAGATACTGCAGGCGATCACACACACCCGCAAGAGGACAGAGACTGCAGGCGATCACACACCCGCAGGAGGACAGAGACTGCAGGAGATCACACACACCCGCATGAGGACAGAGACTGCAGGAGATCACACACACCCACAGGAGGACATAGAATTTAAATCAGGAGCACTGATGTCCTGCAGTGTGTGCTCTCCTGTGTGTGTGATGTCCTGCAGCATCTGTCCATCTGTGTGTGATGTCCTGCTGTGTCTGCCTCAGGGGAGGGCTGGCAACTTGTGGCCCAGGGGGCAAATTCAGTCAAGTGGCCCATTTCTATATCGCTCAAGCCCACTGTCCCAGCCCAACCCCTTTTGTTAATTTTAAAATTGGTATTAATGTTGTGAAGTAAGGCAAGTGATACCACATAGCTTACAGCTGAAATGAGGCTATACAAGTGCGCTCCTACAAAACTTACAATTTAAGTAATACTACAGTAGTTATACTATAGAGCTTACAAGGGAATGGGTTATACTACTAGTGTAGCTCCATTTGGATTGTTCCTCTGTGATGTCGTTTGTGCAGTTCCATTTCAATTGTAAGCTCTATGTTATCACTAGATTAGCTCCATTTACAGCAGCAATTGGGAGATTTAGTGAGGAGCAGGGGCCCACCATTCTAGACATATGACCGGCCCAGGGGGCAATTGCCCCTCTGCCCCCCAGGCCAGCCCTCCCCTGGTCTGCCCTCCTTTGTGTGAAGCCTTACAGTGCTTGCCCTTTTGTGTGCGATGTCCTGCAGTGTTTGCCCTCTTGTGTGTATCTTGCAATGTCTTGTCTTGAAGTCTGTCCTCATTTTTGTGATGTCAGTCATAGTGAATCGGAGGTGGCCTCCTCTGCATTATGAGTGTCAGACAGTGCAGTTGTTTATTCCTCTGCTGTGTTTGGGCAATAAGGGAGTGAGACGATAGTGTGAGCCATATGTTTCCTACCAGCGGCAGATGGTGGTGTTCCTGTTTAGTACTGGTTTTCTGTAGGCCTGCATGCAACTCCTTGCAGAGGCCCCTGCCCACTCCTGTCAAAATCAAGTCTCCCTGTATTTCCAGGACTGGCAGTAGGGAGGAGCTGTGAATAACTCCTCCTTCCTGCTGCCCCTGGGTAGTCTTCTTTTGACCCCGGTGACTGATTCAAGACAGCAAAGAGCTGTGCTTTCCAAGAATGAACCCAGTGACAGGGTTCATTCATTCTACACAAGCGCTTGATGCTGCCATGGCTTATATAGCCGCCAGCAGCATCAAGAAGGCAGAAAATGCCTTTGGGGTCACCCCCATGGATCATCTATCCTTTTGGTTGGGGGGCTATCAGGAGGGGTCCTGGTGCCCCCATGGAGGTCTGAAAGTTTTATTTCATTATAAAAAGTGCATATTGTAATTTTGCATTGTATTTTATATTTTATTTATATAGCGCCAACCAGTGTACCTGGCACTTTACAGTTTACATTTGATATAGAAGGGGTACAATAAGTTCAGTGATTAAGTGCTTATAAAGACAGTCATAAGGGGAACAACAGGTGAGTATACATGAGGATAAAAGGTCCCTGCTCCGTAGAGCTTACAACCTAAGTATAGAATGGGTGACATACAGAAACATAGGTTGTGAAACATAGATTATATGCGCTTTAATAAACGGGCAATTGTTGCCCCCATGCTAGGGGGGTTATGAGGGGTCATGATACCCCCTTGATGTTTGTTTTAATAAATTTAAAAATATATTTAAATAAAAACCCATTTGTTACAAATATACGGGCAAGGTATGCAGCCACATACCTTGCCTATTAACCCTTTGAGTACCAGAGAGGTAGGAAACACATTGCTAAGCAATGCCTTCCTAACTCTCTGGTACTCAAAGGATTAAGTGTCGAATGAGGGACAGGTTGTGTCAAATATATGGCAGTCCCAGGCCAATAAAAAGGTGAAAGTCGAATGGAGTTAATATGTCAAATATATGCAATATATGTTGACATACTAATGGGGGATGTCGAAGAGGGGGAACACTGTGTAGTGCTTGGTGCTAGTTCTGTTTATTTTAACCCTTTGAATGCCACAGGGGTGAGCAATGCACATCCCTATGGCATTCAATGCTGTCCTTGGTGCTGAAAGCCTTCACTTTATTCCTCTACTGGCTGGGTAGGGAAGCACAGAGAATTGTTGTAGTGTTTGTGATGTGTGAGGGGAAGAGATCCCTTCCACACCGACAAAACTTTGAAAATCCTGTATGCTATTAGGGACCTTCTCTAACCCTCCCCTTCCATCTGACAATTTTGGTGAATATGTCGATGTGTGTGCAGATCGAATTGTCGGAATGATTTGAACACATTGACAATATCATACCGACACCACACCGACTTTTAGTGCATCTAGGCCCAGGTGTTGACAACATTTGGCTCTCTAGTTGTTGAGGATTACTACTCCAGCAATTGAGTGTGGTGGGTGCTGTAGCCCCAAAAGCTGAGGGTCTGGCAGTTGGCTACCCCTTACCTATGAAGTGACATATACAACTTAAAGATAAACATTACTGTTCCATTAAGGAAACAATTCTCATATCCCTAATAGAACTTTCAGATCTGAGCCAACAGTTCTTCTTTATTCGTCTTTAAAAGAGAAATATAAATCTTTTCTTCAGTTTTGAATGCTTCTAACAAAGGAAAACATATCAATAATATGTTACGAAAACTGTACACTAGATATTACGAAAACAGATTTCAAAAAAAGCACATTCACTTAGATTTAATAAACTGAGAAACGGTAACGAACAAAATCTCAGAAATGGACTCTTTGACAAAGTATAGCATATATAGTTCCATACAAAATCCAGGATGTGAATCGCATATTGGATGGATAAGGGGCACGCCATATTTGCCATCCCACCTGTTGAAGAGTCCAAAGAAGAAAGTTGGAGATTTGTAAAAGTGGAGTTAATGGAAAAGAGGAGTTAAGATGGCTGTAGGATTGTTGATGGTAGTTATAAAAGTATTAAGTACAATTTAAAAGGACATTATGCTGTTTAGTAATTTTTTTATAAAATGGAGTAAGGAAGTTTGTGAAAAGTGGTTCAGCAAATTTATAAAGAAATGTCATTACTTGCAATAATTTAGAGACAGATCTGATTTTTAGTGATAATGTTTATGGTGGTAGATGATAGTCCTGTAGGCAGGATTGGGAGAAGTCCTGTAGGCGGGAGTGGGAGAAGTCCTGTAGGTGGGAGTGGGAGAAGTCCTGTTGGCAGGACTTGGAGAAGTCCTGTAGGAAGGAGTGGGAGAAGTCCTGTAGGTGGGAGTGGGAGAAGTCCTGTAGGCAGGAGTGGGAGAAGTGAAGTCCTGTAGGCAGGAGTGGGAGAAGTCCTGTAGGCAGGACTGGGAGAGGTCCTGTAGGAAGGACTGGGAGAAGTCCTGTAGGCAGGAGTGGGAGAAATCCTGCAGATAGGAGTGGGAGAAGTCCTGTAGGAGTGGGAGAAGTTCTGTAGGTGGGAGTGGGAGAAGTCCTGTATGTGGGAGTGGGAGGATGTGATAAGAGCTGTGGAGAGGAGAAGGTCGTGTGCAGAGCGAAGATAGCGGTTGGGAGTGTATTTGGAAATGAGAGATGAAATATAGGGGGTGCGGTGTTAGTGAGGGCTCTATAAGATTGTAACAGGATTTTTAATTTAATTCTGTATGCTAATGGGAGCCAGTGTAGGGACTACCAGAGAGGTTTGGTGTCAGAGAAGCAATGAGTGAGGTAGATTAGTTGTGCAGCAGAGTTCATTATGGACTGTAGTGGGGTTAGTCGGGTGAGAGGAAGGCCAATTAGTAAAGAGTTACAGTAGTCAAGACAGGACATGACGAGTGTTTGGATTAGAATTTTGGTAGTGTCTTCTGTGAGAAAGGGTCACATTGTAGAGATGTTGCGGAGGTGGAGGTGGCATGATTTGGAGATTGACTGGATGTGAGGAATGAAGGATAGGGCAGAGTCAAATGTGACCACCCAGGCAGTGAGCTGTAGGGGTTGATGTGATGGTAGTGTTGTTAATGGAGTGGGTAATATTTGGGGTAAGGCTGGTTGTAGAGGGAGGGAAGATAATTAATTCAGTTTTGCCAAGGTTAAGTTTGAGTTGATGGACGGACATCCAGGAAGACATAGCAGATAGACAGATACTCAGGACAGGAGGGAAGGGGAGAGGTCAGGGGAGGAAAGATATATTTGAGTATCATCAGCATAGAGATGATGGTGAAACCCAAAGGAGTTTATTAGTTTGCCAAGGGACGCAGTGTAGATTGAGAAGAGCAAGGGTCCCAGGACTGATCCTTGATGCACTTTAACAGACAGTGGGAGGGGTGGGGAAGTGGAGCCGGAGTAGGACACACTGAAGGAGCGGTTGCAGAGATAAGATGAAAACCAGGAGAGGGCAGTGTCACAGAGACCTAGGGAGTGGAGGGCTTGGAGGAGGAGTGGGTGATCTACTGTGTCAAAGGCAGCTGACAGGTCCAGGAGAATAAGTATGGAGTAGTGGCCTTTTGACTTGTCAGAGAGCAAGTCATTGGTCACTTTAGTGAGGGCAGTCTCAGTGGAGTGATGAGGGCGGAATCTGGATTGCAGGGGATCTAGAAGGGATCTAGAGGAATTTAGGGAGACGGTTATATGTGAGACATTCAAGGAGCTTGGAGGCGAACAGGATTAGATAAATTGGCCGGTAACCTGACAGTGAATTTGTGTCCTGGGAGGGTTTCTTTAGGATGGGCGTGATTAGTGCATGTTTGAAAGAGGATGGGAAGGTGCTGGTTAAGTGAGAGGTTGAATAAGTGAGTAACCCCTCTGGCACTCAAAGGGTTAAGGGATATGTGACTACCGTAAACCCAACTGGTTTAACCCTGTAATTGTTTGAAGCGTGCAGAGCAATTCATTATACACTCCCTGACACTCAAATTATTACAATACTATTTCTACTGTTAAAGGGATAGTAATACTTCGTTTTATCTTTATTTTATTTTGTAGGCATTAAAAAAACATGAAGAACGATATGTCTTATCTCTCAAACCTTTATGATTTGAGAGATATTTACAAGCAAAGTTTCCCCTCCCGCCCCTTTTACCTAGTGTAAGCCATCTCTTCTCAGATGTGGAATCCAGTCCATAGACCAGACAGATAACAGCAGGGGACAATCTTCTTCCTATGAGAACAATGAAAGCCCTGACCACCTTGACAAGTTTTTCAGCTTTTTCCCTTATCTTAATTGAAGATTGTCCCTCTCTGCAATCTACCTGGGCACCTCCCTTCTGATCTGGCTGAGCAGTGTTACATCAGTAAAAGGGGAGGGAGGGGGATACTTTATCATTCAATTACTCTTGTACTACAACTCTGACAGAATTGAAATAACACTCTCCAAAGTCCAAATACTATGATGATTAATTAGAGCTGCTTTTATTATGAAACATTACTATCCCTTTAAATCTGTATTTGTTACCAGAGCATTGTTGTGGGTTCTCTTCTAACTCTTATTTATCAGTATGTGCAATAGGTTTGTATTTAACTTTTTTGATTGTTTTTTCTGCAAAGAATGCCAAGTTTTCTGTCCAAAAAGAAGCCCCGTTTGTGGTGGATACTTCAGATATTGGAATTGATGTGTTTGCTGGAGTGGAGGCCAAAGGACTGAGCAGCAGGTACAGACTGTGTATAAAACTGTGCGCCGTACTCACAAATGGAGAGCAGTCATTCGGGAGCAAACCGTCTGCACCACAGACAACATATGAAAATTCACATTGATTTAGATGGGTGATTTAACTGTTTGAGTGCCAGAAAGTTATCCAGAACATTGGATACCTATCTGACAGTCAAAGGGTGCATTGGAGACCTCAGTGGACCTATCACCTCCAAACAACCTTTTGCCCAAATGAACGTCTTCTCCAAATTGCCTAGACATTGTGTTTTTCAGTAGCATTTTTACTTTTAAAAAAATTCACATTTGAGAAACCTACTGATGACATCACTGGTGATGTTGAAGCGGTACTGATGACATCACTGCTGATGTTGAAGCGATACTGTGTGGTACTGATGACATCACTGCTGATGTTGAAGCGGTACTGTGTGGTACTGATGACATCACTGCTGATGTTGAAGCGGTACTGTGCGGCACATCAGGTTGGTTATTCCCTCTGTTGTACAACGTTCCTTGCCTTCCACATGTTCCGTATGTGGAACTTTCCCTGCACGTAATCTCACTATGTTTGTGTAGGGAGCAGGTCCGTGCTCTCAGATCTTCAAGTTTAACCCCTTGAGATCCAGGGAGTGTGCAGTGCATTGCTTCACAATGTATTGCACGTCCCTCTGATGCTCCAGTTGGTTAATATTTTGAGAACTTCATCAGCTGCAATGTCCCATAAAATCTCAGGTATAATACTCACAAATGTGTCCCTTTTCTCCTTTTGTGAAGTGGGGTGTGTGTGTATTATATACAACAGAAAAAAAAATATATATATCCTTGTGTCTGCTCCCTTCCTTCCGCCTTACCCTGTCTCTACTCACCCCCCCACACAGACACACCCGGGGGTAGCTGGGACATCTGTGCAGCAGGTGGCATTCTTACATTTCCAGGCTGCTTCCAATGTCCACCTATGAGGACCTGTGAAATTCAAGAGACAATGGTAGTGCCTTGAAGGTCCTCACCGGGCACTACTGTGAAGACATCTACAGTGTGTAGACATCTGCACATTGAAACTACAGTAGTGCACTGCCTTTATCTTGAAATTACACAGGTCCTCATACGGGGGTGCAGGAAGCAGGCTGCAAAGGTAAGTGTGCCGCCTGCTGAACAAATGTCCCGGATGCAGGGGAGGGCTGGCCTGGGGGGAAGGGGGGCAATTGCCCCCTGGGCTGGCCATGTGTCTGGGCTGGTGGGCCAGTGCCTCACTCAATCTCCCACTTGCTGCTGTAAATGAAGCTACACTAGTGATACCACAGAACTTATGAAATGAATCTAAATGCAAGTGATTCCGCAGAGCTACAATCCAAACAAAGCTGCACTAGTAGCATAATCCATTTCCCTTGCAAGCTCTATGGCATCACTATTCTGTCTTTACTTAACCATTTGAGTGCCAGAGGGGTACATAACGCATTGAAAAAGCAATCTGTTGTGTACCCCTCTGGCACTCTTAGGGTTAAATTGTAAGCACTGTAGTATCACTAATGTAGCCCCATTTCAACAGTAAGCTCTGTGGTATCACTTGCTTTAATTCACAGCATTAAGGACAATTTTAGAATTAAGGATACAGGGGTGGGCTGGGACAATGGGCTTGGACGATAGTATATATGGGCCACTTAACTGTATTTGCCCCCTGGGCTGTATATTGCCAGCCCTCCCCTGCCCGGATGCCTCCAGAGGAGGTGAGTAGAATGAGGGGAAGGTGGGATCATATAGAGGGGAAGGAAGCAGACAAGAAACTATTTTTTGGGGGTAGAGGGAGGGAAAACATGGGTGCACATTATACATAAGCCAGTATACATAAGCCAATATAGGCACTTTTGTTTTCCCATAAAATCTTGGGTATAATTTACACCTGTGTATTCTATGGTTCACTTTTGAAATATTGCACGCATAAGAGCGTGCAACATGAAGGTGCATTAACTAGGTCGCAGGCTTTAGAAGCGTCATATGAGAATCTCGCCCGATGAAAAGGGAGAGATTCCTATGAAGCCTGGTAAAACGTCTCCTCCAGCCACTGGCTGCGCTGCCACATACCTTATATTACAATTAACCCCTTCAATACACATTACTCTGGCGCACCATGCATACCTTATATTACAATTAACCCCTTCAATGCACATAAGTATTACAATTAATATACACCTCTTCAACCCAAACTAATATCTAATAACACATAGAGAAGCTGATAGATGGTCATTAGAACTGACCTGCAGGAGAAGCGGGAGGTTGGCAATATGACAGAGGTTGGAGGGGCAGCAGTACAGACGGATGCACAGAGTGTGCAGCTCCCATGGCATCACGGCACAGCGGTATACGGCAGTGTGAGAGCTGAATGAACCTCCTGCAGGTCAGTTCTAATGCACATCTATCAGCTTCTCTGTGTTTTATTAGTTTGGGTTGAAGAGGTGTATATTAACTGTAATAGTTATGTGTATTGAAGGGGTTAATTGTAATATAAGGTATGCGGCAGCGCGGCCAGTGGATGGAGACGTTTTACCAGGTGTCATAAGAATCTCAAAAAGAAAAAGACAAAGAGACAGCGCAGGAAATCCCTCTAAGTACGATCCAGTTAATTTTTCACAAGCACTCTTTTTCCGCTTATCCCCCAAAATGGGTAATCACTCTTTAACGAGGCTACTGCCGCCTTGTTGTGAAAAATTAACCGGATCGTACTTAGAGGGATTTCCTGTGCTGTCCCTTTGTCTTTTTCCTTTTGAAGATGACATTGCGTTTCCAACAGCCCACAGGACTGAGCAGCAGTGATCCCATTAGGAAGATAAATCCGGAGTGAAGATTATAAAGAACTGTACCCACTATTTCCCAAAAGGTCTATATTTATATTCACATCAGTATATTGTATGTGTGAGTGCTCTAGTATATGATTGATACTGTCTTATGTAATTATCTGATGTTTCTAGGAAACTACTAGTTTAAGAGATTGCTGTGGTTATCATTTTCTGTAAGAGTTATAATATCTATGGGAAGGAATTAGCACTTGAACTATGCAAATGTATGTCATAAGAATCTTGCCCTTTTCACCGGGTGAGATTCTGATATGGCACTTTTAAAGCTTGAAGCCTAGTTGATGCACCCTCGTGTCGCACGCTCTTATGCATGCAGCGTTTCCAAAGGACACCGTATTATATACAGGTGAGTATGATACCTGAGATTATATGGGAACTGCTGTCTCACTATACATCTTCAGCCTGTTTCACCAGAATAACAGCGTGAATAGAGGAGACTGCTGATCACCTGGATCTCTGCTGACATAGAATGTGGCTGCTTTCAAAGCATTCTGAATAAATAATGACTTGCACTGAATGCTACAGTGACTGCTGTTCATTACACTATGAGAACTGTCCCTAGGGCTGCTGGGAGATCTGGACAAACATGCACATAGACTGGCAACAAGGGAATAGGGGGAGATCTAAACATATCAGACTGACAGCCCTGTACTAGGACAGCTCTGCCAATCATTCAGGATTTCCCCATAGGAAGAGTAGGCAACCGCCTATAGATCCAAATTTTGAGGGGCGGTGCCTCAGCTGTGCTGTCCATGACCACATGCCAAACTGTAGGTGTGGCCAAAACAGTCTCAGTGTTCCTGTACCAGTTTTATACCCTTTAAAATGCAATTATTTAACCCCTTGGATGCTACAGAGCTCTCCAGCACATTGCGGAACAATGCATTGGAGATCTCTCTAGCAAACAAGCTTGTTATGGTCCAAGATTTTCTGTGCCAGGAAAGAGTGGATGTAACTGGGGACGGGATCATGTGAATAATGAGGTTGTGGCCATGGGCGGAGCTAAGGGCCCCCAGAGTGCCTTGCCTAGAGGAGCCTGGGATGTAAATCAGGCCCTGCAATCATTACAACATGACCAAGATGGCGGAGCTCATCCTGTACAACTCGGAGGTCATTCCAGGTTATTAGTATGTGAGGGAAACATGTTTGAGACCAAAAATATAGTTTATTTGTCTTCATTTGCACTATAGGCAATGTTTGTGCAGAAATAGAAAAAGTGAAAGGTCCTATTTGAGAATTTGGGGAATTTTTATTAGTACACTATGAGACAGTTGGTTCACTCCAAAATTTCTTGAGATTAGTACATCAGACTCTGTGATTCACAACTTTAGACCTAAGGGCACACCAACAGGTATTTTTAGGTTCTCTCTTAATCACAGGTGGGTAAGCAGTGGATCAATCATGACTGATTTACTTGTAATTAAAGGGATAGTAATGTCTGGCAAAAACAGCAGCTCCAATTAATCATCATAGTATTTGAGAAATAGAGAGTGTTATTTCAATACTGTCAGAGTTGTAGTACAAGAGTAATTGAATGATAAAGTGTCCCCCTCCCACCTCTTTTACCTAGTGTAACACTGCTCACCTCAGATGTGGAATCTGGTCTCTTGACCGGACAGATCACAGCAAGGGACAATCTTCTTACTATGCGCATAAGGAAAAACCCTGCCCCCCTTGACAGGTTTTTCCTTATGATCACTGAAGATTGTCCCTCTCTGTGATCCATCCGGACAGTCTTACTGCTCTGAAGTGAGCAGTGTTACATCAGTAAAAGGGGCGGGAGGGGGATACTTTATCATTCAATTACTCTTGAACTACAACTCTGACAGTATTGAAATAACACTCTCCACGGCCCAAATACTATGAAGATTAATTGGATCTGCTTTTATTATGAAACATTACTATCCCTTTAACTGTATTTTATGATTATCATTTACAAATATGTTCAATGTCAATACAAATAACTCTGTACGGAACTATTTATTCAAAGAACTGAGCAAAAAAAATAGGTCATCCTTTCAGATTATAGATAAGGATATTTTTACTAAAAAAAGGAAGGGATTTTTTTTACAGTAAGGGCAGTAAAGTTATATAATTCCTTGCCTCTGGATGCTGTGCTTGCAGATACTCTATTTTTAAAAAAAAAAAAAAACTAATTGCTACCTATCTAGCTTAGAAAAATATTAAGAATTATGACAGTTGGCTTCCAAGCAGATAGGTTGTTGATCCAGGTAAATTAATGACTGCCATTTGGCATCAGGAAGGAACTTTTTTTACCCACTTGGGGCTTAAAGAGCAACTTTCACCTTATTTCAAGTCCCCCTACAATCATTATGCATATTGCGATTAGTTTCCTAACAGTGATATTATCTGGTGCAAGTACCACAATCTGACGTTATCCTTTTTTTTTCTCAGACTGACGGCCAGGCTACTTCCTGTAGAGCCGACCACGCACTTGTGCTGTCAGTCCCTTGCGGTGCCTTAAGGCACAGTGCAGTGCCACCTAGACGAGACCAGGACGGACAGCGCAGGCGCGCAGACGTCTCTAAGACAAGATGGCTGCATGCATGCCTGGCCGCTGGTCTCAGGACAAGGAGGATAACTTCAGATTGTGACACTTGCGCCAAATAATATCACTATTAGGAAGCTAATTGCAATATGCGTAAGGATTGTGGGGGGATTGATCTAGGGTGAAAGTTCCTCTTTAATTGGAATTGTCTTCAGTAAGTTTTTTTGGCGTTTTTTTTATTTTTTGCCTTTCTCTGGATCAATAGGGGTGATTTGGCATGGGATGAACTTGATGGATGCCTGCAGGTCCGGATTTACATCCCAGGCTCTATTAGGCCCTTAGCTCCTCTCACGGCCACACCCCTGCTCTTCCAATGGCCCCGCCTCCTTTCCCATCCAGTGTTTCCTGGTACAGAAAATACACTTGGTCTACAACAAGCAAGAACAATAAAAAGCTTTACCCCTTGGTTGCGTGAGAGATCTCCCATGCATTGCTCCACAAGGAAAGTCTTTGGGGATTTAGTACTTGGGGGTGTCAGTGTTATTTTAAGTTGTATCAATTTATGGGCATCTATGTCCATGAATGTGTTAAAATGATCTTTCAACTGAGAACGCGTTTTCATGCTAACAATAGCACAGGAGATAAGCACATTGATGATAAAGAATAATAATAATCCCATTGCCGTTTGTTCTGGGTTTTATGTTCCTTTTAGGTTTAAAGTGGTTTTGAACTATTGTTGGGCAACTCCATCCCCGGACTATGCTTATCACATCCAGTGGCAACTAATCAGCAAAGGGTAAGTGCTTCCATGTATGGTCTAACCCAGGGCTGTCCAAGTTCACTCCTCTAGGGCCACCTAGAGGCCAGGATTTAAGGATTCCCCTTAGTTAATCAGTGGCTCATTCATTGTGTCTGACTCACCTGTGCTTAACCAGGGAAATCCTTAAATCCTGGCCTGTTGGTGGCCCTTCAGCACTGAACATGCACAGTCCTAGTCTAACCCAATTCTAGGTGATCTGTCTCCAGCAGATGTGGACTACGGCTCCCATCATCTCCAACCAGCCAAAAGCTGGAGAACCACACATTGCCTATCCCTGGTCTAATCATGCTCCTCTATTACTTCATTTTTGTACAGAATAAGCAAGAACATGTTGTTAGTTAAAGGAGAACTAACACTAATAGCTCTCCACTTACCTTACTATGGCCAGAAAATCCTAATGACCCCTATGAAATTTACCCTGGGGCCTATTTTCAAGAGATAACATCTTCATTCAGTCCTCCATGGAGGCGGTCATGACAGTTTCTGTAGGGAGTTTATAGGATTAAAATATTTAGTGAGAATGTGTAATCATTTTGGCTCAATCCTGAGCCATTAAAATATTGAGTAACGTAAACACTAAATGAGAGACAAGTTAGGGAATTATTCATAGAAAAATATTTAGGATTATTGATAGACAGTAGACTTCACTGCACTGTGCAGTGTCACTCAGCTGCTTCAATAGCCAATATGTTATGATCATGTATACAATCAGGGTACAGACACACTGGATGGGAATATAAACCCATGGTAAGGCCTAATCTAGAGAATATGGAGTACAGTTTTGGGCACCACTTCTTAAAGGGTATCTCTCACCTACATATATGTAATGCTCATTAGTTAGAGCATTTATCAAAAAGATTGAAAACATTGTTCATTTAAAAAAAAAAAAAAAAAAACAGTTATACGCGCAAAAATTAATGTTTAAAAAGTGTCCAGCAGCCTACTTCCGGCATGCCGAACCTTGCCGCACAGAGGCTGCTCCTGTCCCACTACCCATCTGTAAGGATGTAAGCTTGCTGAAGCCTATCTCTGGGTGGGAGGAGCCACCCAGAGATTGGCAGGAAGCTATATAATCTAAGATAAGCAAATAAGGAACCCAGAATGCAGGGAAACAGTAGATAGGCCAAGGTTAGCTTTATTTAGATAATGCAAGTCCAGTGTAACAAGCCAGAGGTCAGGGCAGGCTGAGATGATGCAAGTCCAGGGTAACAAGCCAGAGGTCAGGGCAGGCTGAGATGATGCAAGTCCAGAGTAACAAGCCAGAGGTCAGGGCAGGCTGATATAATGCAAGTCCAGTGTAACAAGCCAGAGGTCAGGGCAGGCTGATATAATGCAAGTCCAGTGTAACAAGCCAGAGGTCAGGGCAGGCTGAGATAATGCAAGTCCAGAGTAACAAGCCAGAGGTCAGGGCAGGCTGATATAATGCAAGTCCAGTGTAACAAGCCAGAGGTCAGTACAGGTTGAGATAATGCAAGTCCAGTGCAACAAGCCAGAGGTCAGTACCTGAGATCCAATGCAAGGTCCAAGAGGAAGGTCTGTAGAATGGCAGTTTGGCAGAAGATACAGATAGGATAGGAGGACCACAGGAAAGAGCTGGCAGGAGGACCCCAGGCAAGAGCTGGCAGGAGGACCCCAGGTGAAGGCTGGCTGGAGGACCCCAGGTGAAGGCTGGCTGGAGGACCACAGGAAAGAGCTGGCAGGAGGACCCCAGGCAAGAGCTGGCAGGAGGACCCCAGGTGAAGGCTGGCTGGAGGACTGCAGGAAAGAGCTGGCAGGAGGACCCCAGGTGAAGGCTGGCTGGAGGACTGCAGAGTCTGCAAGCAGGAAGAGCTGGGTAGCGAAACTGCGGCAGGTAGACCGCCCGGGACTCAAGCGACAACTGAGCGCCGAGTCCCGGTTGCCACCAGTTTTTTAAAGAGGAACGCCGGGCGCCCAAGGAGTGACGTCGGTGCGACGACCGACGTCAGGCCTTGCCACTGCGCATGCGCCCAGCCGTCCTGAAGCCAGTAGAGCTACTGGCAAGGACGGCGAGGGACCCGACAGTTCCCCCCCTTTACGACCAACCTCCGGGTGGTCAGGTCAGCAGGTCGGTCTGGATGACTCCGATGAAAGTTACGAATACAGGCCATGGTGTTGAAGTTGCCTGCGGGTTCCCAGGAGCGGTCTTCAGGGCCGTACCCCTTCCAATGTACTAGGTATTCCAAACGGCCTCGACGAAAACGAGAGTCTAGAATCTCCTGAACCTCTAACTCATCAGGATCTGTAATGGAAACAGGAGGAGGTCTAGAAGGTTCTCTACCAGGAAACGTGCTGGGAATCCATTTCTTCAATTGAGAGATGTGGAACGTTGGATGAATCCGGTATGAGGTAGGTAGTGCCAGACGATATGCTACTGGATTAATGACTTGAGTGATAGAAAAAGGTCCCAAGAAGCGAGGTCCCAATTTTTTGGTGGGACAAGAAAGGCGAACATGTGAAGAGGACAGCCATACTTTATCCCCCATCTGTAGTTCAGGTCCTTTCTGTCGGTGTTTATCAGCATAACGTTTGTAGTCTTGCTGTGCAGATCTCAGAATTTGACTGAACACATGATGAGACTGCTGTAATTGTTGTATTCGTTGATTAGCCTCTGGGACTGGAGTGATGGGGGTGAGTCCTGGTAGAGCTGCCGGGTGGTATCCATAGTTGGCCAAGAAAGGAGAGTTTTTTAAGGTACTGTGATAATGATTATTATAAGCAAATTCTGCCATGGGGAGTAAGTGGTACCAATTATCTTGTAAGTGAGAAGAGAAGCAACGTAAGTACTGTTCCAAAGTCTGATTGGTCCTTTCTGTCTGCCCATTTGTTTGTGGGTGGTATCCTGAAGATAGGTTACTGGAAATTTGAAGACCGGCACAAAATGCTCTCCAGAATTTTGATGTGAATTGGGAACCTCTGTCTGAAGTAATGGATTGTGGTACTCCATGAAGACGGAAGATCTCCTGCAGATACAAAGAAGCGGTCTGACTGGCTGAAGGTAGACCTTTGCTTGGGATAAAATGAGCCATCTTAGTAAATCGGTCTACTACGACCATAATGGTATTATGTTGGTTCGAACCTGGTAAATCCACAATGAAATCAATTGTTACATCTCTCTAAGGACCAGAAGGTATGGGTAAAGGATGGAGCAAACCGGATGGTTTGGTGTGTTGGCTTTTAGCTCTGGCACAAGTGTCACAAGAAGATACGTAGTGATTGACGTCCTGCTTTAAGTTTGGCCACCAGAAATACCGCTGAATGGCTTCTAAGGTCTTTTGGACTCCCCCGTGGCCTGCAACAGGAAGATCGTGAAACTGGTGAAGAGTCTCTTGACGGACAGATTCAGAGACAAAAACTGTATCTTGCTTATACAATAGGCCATCAGTGAAGGTTAAGGCGTATAGTTGTATCAAACGAGGAGACGGAGTGGTGGCTTGTTTGATATGTTCCAGTAAATTGGTGGTGATAAGGAGGAATTGACGTGGTTGCAAAATTGTATCAGGAAGTGTAGTAGTATTGGAAGGTACCGTATACATCCTGGACAAGGCATCTGCTTTCAAATTTTTTGAGCCTGGCCTGTAGGTGATGTGTAGTTGGAATCGTGCAAAGAACATTGCCCATCTGGCTTGACGAGGTCGTAGTCTGCGGGCTGATTGGAGATATTCTAGATTTCTGTGATCTGTATATATTGTAATAGGATACTCTGAACCCTCTAATAAGTGTCTCCATTCCTCCAAGGCGCATTTAATAGCGAGCAATTCCTTGTCGCCCACATCATAGTTTTGTTCGGCAGGTGTGAGACACCTGGAGTAGAAGGCTACTGGATGTAAACGATCTTTAATGCCCATATGTTGTGACAGTACTGCCCCTGTAGCGATATTGGAAGCATCAACTTCTAAAAAGAAAGGTTTATTGACATCAGGTTGTTGTAGAATAGGTGCTTGTGTAAAGTGAAGTTTTAAACGGTCAAAAGCTTGTTGAGCTTCAGGAGTCCACTGAAAACTGGCATCCTTCTTGGTTAAACATGTGAGTGGTGAAATACATTTTGAGAAATCCCGGATAAAGCGTCGGTAGAAGTTGGCAAAACCAATGAACCTCTGAATTGCCTTCTTGTCAGATGGTATGGGCCACTTCAGTATAGCTGTTATCTTACGAGGATCCATCTCTAACTGCCCTGGGGAAACAAGGAAACCTAGGAATTCGATCTTAGACACTTCAAAAGAACATTTCTCCAATTTAGCGTACAAACCATGTGTACGAAGCCTAGTTAACACTCTCCTGACATGACTGCGATGTTCTTGTAGTGAATGTGAGAAGACAAGAATGTCATCTAAATAAATGACAACAAACTGATCCAGAAGATCCCGAAAAACATCATTTACGAAATGCTGAAATGTTGCGGGAGCGTTACATAACCCGAAGGGCATCACGGTGTATTCAAAGTGTCCATATCTGGTTCGGAAGGCGGTCTTCCATTCATCTCCCTTGCGGATGCGAACCAGGTTATATGCTCCTCGTAGATCGATTTTTGAGAAGATCTTTGCAGTTGACATGCGCTCAAACAATTCTGGGATCAGTGGTAACGGATAGCGATTTTTAATAGTAATGGCATTGAGTTCCCGATAGTCTACGCAGGGGCGTAGACCACCGTCTTTCTTGGGTACAAAGAAAATCCCAGCTCCAGCTGGAGAAGTGGAAGGTCGAATAAATCCTTTCTCCAGATTTTCAGAGATGTATTCTCTAAGATGTTGCAGTTCTGGTCCGGATAGAGGATATATATGTCCATAGGGGATAGTAGATCCAGAGAGAAGTTCGATAGGACAATCATATGGTCTATGAGGTGGAAGAAGGTCAGCCCCTTTTTTATCAAACACATCTGAGAAGTCCTGATAGACCATGGGTATGGTTGACGTTGTAACACAGGTCAATAGTTTAGGCTCTGTTTTGATAAGACATTTTTCTCTACAGTGGGTGGAAAGAAAGGTTACAGTCTTGGAAGACCACTCAATATGGGGGTCGTGAATTTGTAGCCATGGAAGACCCAAAATAAGAGGAAACAAAAGAGATGGAACAACTTCAAATTTAATTTCTTCTCTATGATTTACAGCAGTGAGAAGATACAGAGGTAAAGTTTCATAAAGAATGGGACCTGACTGTAGGTAGCTTGCATCCGCCATCTGAAGCGTGAACGGTTGGGTTTTGCGTTTGATGGGTATGCCCAAGGATAAAGCTGTCTCCTGGCTCAGGAAACAACTACTGGCTCCGGAATCTATGATGGCCGACACCTCACTCTGCTGGGTGTTCCACTGTAGAATAACAGAGAGGGATATGTAAGAAGAAGTGGGCAACGGAATAGAAGCGGATGATGTTGCAGGTAAAAAATGCCTACCTTGGGAAGGCTTTGGTCTGGTATCACAAGTCCTGAGATGGTGACCCCCTTTTCCACAATAGAGGCAAAGATTTAGAAGGCGTCTACGGTCTCGTTCAGCTTTAGATAGAGGTCCCCGTAGAACACCCAGCTGCATAGGCTCCTCTGTGGTGGTGACGGTAGCAGGTGGTTGAGATGAAGCTGGAGTACGATGGGGAGGAGAAGAAGTAGCAGAGCGTTCACGCCGCCGTTCTCTCAAGCGGCGGTCAATTTGTATGGAGAGATGAGTGATCTCGTCTAGTGTAACTGGTATAGGTACTCTAACCAGTTCGTCCTCCAGGCTTTCAGATAGACCCAGACGAAATTGATCCATGAGCGCAGCTTCATTCCACTTTGAATCAATTGACAGACGACGGAAGTCAGCAACGTAGTCCTCAACTGGGCGTCTCCCTTGAGTTAGGGACCTTAATGCTACTTGAGCTGAGGCCGTTTTAAAAGGGTCATCATATAATGAATCCATAGCCTGCCGGAAAGCCTGCCATGTAGTTAATACAGGACTGTTGGTCTGTAAGAGGTGATGGGACCAGCCCTGTGGTTCTCCTCCTAACAATGTGATGGTAGTACGTACTTTGGTGAAGTCAGAGGCATAGGTACGTGGGTTGATTGAGAACAGTAACTCACAAGCCGTGATGAAGGACCTGTACCGGGCTCTATCCCCATAAAATCTTTCAGGCAGGGGAACACGAGGTTCTGGAGCAGAGTTCATCTCAAGGCTAGGAAGAGGTGGTGTAGAACCACCTGCTGCTTGGGTTAAACTTGGTTGAAGGTCCTGTAGTTGCTGTTGGAGATGTGTTTGGTTGGCCTGTAACTCCTGTACAGAAGCAGTGAGAGCAGCTATCCGACTACCCAGGGTATTTAAGGCTTCGAGCAACCCCGCGGGTTCCATAACAGTTTTGGGGCTCAGTTGTTACTGTAAGGATGTAAGCTTGCTGAAGCCTATCTCTGGGTGGGAGGAGCCACCCAGAGATTGGCAGGAAGCTATATAATCTAAGATAAGCAAATAAGGAACCCAGAATGCAGGGAAACAGTAGATAGGCCAAGGTTAGCTTTATTTAGATAATGCAAGTCCAGTGTAACAAGCCAGAGGTCAGGGCAGGCTGAGATGATGCAAGTCCAGGGTAACAAGCCAGAGGTCAGGGCAGGCTGAGATGATGCAAGTCCAGAGTAACAAGCCAGAGGTCAGGGCAGGCTGATATAATGCAAGTCCAGTGTAACAAGCCAGAGGTCAGGGCAGGCTGATATAATGCAAGTCCAGTGTAACAAGCCAGAGGTCAGGGCAGGCTGAGATAATGCAAGTCCAGAGTAACAAGCCAGAGGTCAGGGCAGGCTGATATAATGCAAGTCCAGTGTAACAAGCCAGAGGTCAGTACAGGTTGAGATAATGCAAGTCCAGTGCAACAAGCCAGAGGTCAGTACCTGAGATCCAATGCAAGGTCCAAGAGGAAGGTCTGTAGAATGGCAGTTTGGCAGAAGATACAGATAGGATAGGAGGACCACAGGAAAGAGCTGGCAGGAGGACCCCAGGCAAGAGCTGGCAGGAGGACCCCAGGTGAAGGCTGGTTGGAGGACCCCAGGTGAAGGCTGGCTGGAGGACCACAGGAAAGAGCTGGCAGGAGGACCCCAGGCAAGAGCTGGCAGGAGGACCCCAGGTGAAGGCTGGCTGGAGGACTGCAGGAAAGAGCTGGCAGGAGGACCCCAGGTGAAGGCTGGCTGGAGGACTGCAGAGTCTGCAAGCAGGAAGAGCTGGGTAGCGAAACTGCGGCAGGTAGACCGCCCGGGACTCAAGCGACAACTGAGCGCCGAGTCCCGGTTGCCGCCAGTTTTTTAAAGAGGAACGCCGGGCGCCCAAGGAGTGACGTCGGTGCGACGACCGACGTCAGGCCTTGCCACTGCGCATGCGCGAGGACGCGCACATGCGCCCAGCCGTCCTGAAGCCAGTAGAGCTACTGGCAAGGACGGCGAGGGACCCGACACCATCATCCTCCGATGACGGAGGCTGTCTGTCACTAAGGTGGAGCGATCGCATTGGCTAGATATCAATCTCTGCCAATGTGATCGCTCCACCTTAGTGACAGACAACCTCCATCATCAGAGGATGATGGGTAGTGGGACGGAAGCAGCCTCTGTGTGGCAAGGTTCGGCAAGCCGGAAGTAGGCTGCCGGACACTTTTTAAACATTAATTTTTGCGCATATAACTGTTTTTTTTTTTTTTTTTTTAAATTAACGTTTTCAATCTTTTTGATAAATGCTCTATCTAATGAGCATTACATATATGTAGGTGAGAGATCCCCTTTAAAAAAGACATCATTGAACTAGAAAAAGTGTAAAGATGTACAACAAAACTGAGAAGGAGATTGGAGGATTTGTGTTATAAAAATAAACTTGCCAAAAAGAGACATCTAATGCAGTGGTTCTACATATTTATTGGTGAATGCACCCCTAACACATATTTGGAATTTTCAGGGCACCCCTAACGTTTTACAGATCATTTGTGAAGGTTAAAATATATACATTTATCGCTGTTCTTAGTTCTCACAATCTGAATGGCAAAAATTAGCATGCTGTGTGTCACAATTTCCATGAATATAATTTTTAAACCCAATACTCGAATTTTTTGTCAAACTATTCTGAAAAAATGGTGGCTCCCTATGTTGAGCACAGCAAAGTGCCACAGCATTGTGGTTGAGAAATACTTGTTCAAGGGGTGATATAATTACCATTTCCAAACATATTGAAGGTCAATATAAACAATTCTCTGAGGAAACATTTACCGTATTAAACTGAGCAAAAACAAGAGGTCATCCATTAAGCCTAGAGTTAAGGCACTTTTGACTTAAATAAAGGCAGGGGTATTTGACAATAAAGGCAGTAAGGTGTGGAAGTTTGTACTTAGATGCCTAAAAGTAATGGATACCTTTCTAGTTCAGAACAAGATTGACATTATGACAGTAATTTTTAAAACAAATAGGATGTTGATTCTGGGAAATATCTGACTGCCTTTTGGAATCTGGAAGCAATTTTTTTATTTAACTGGGGCTTAAGTGGAAATGGTTTTAATAGGGTATATTTTTTCTTTTCTTTATATCTTTTTGCCTTCCCCTGGATGATTATGATATGGCATGGTCTGAACTTGATGAGTGTCTTTTTTCAGCCTCATCTTCTATGTTACTATGTTATTCTGTTCAAAGGATAGTATTGCCTGAAAATAATTTTATTTTATATTGTAGCCCTTAAAAAACATTAAAAATGATATGGTTTGGGAGATATTAGCAAGTAAAGTTAAGTTTCCGTTTCCTGGCTGTTTCAGCCAAGTCTGCCATCTAGTGGACAGATTTGGAATCTGGTCCACAGATCAGCAGGCAGCTCTTTAGCAGTGCCGAGATCACGATCTTTAAAAAGAACTACTTAATTGGAACTGTCTACAAAGTGTGCCTGGCTTGCAAACACACTTTGTAGACCATTCCAATGAAGAAATTATTTTTAAAGATCGTGATCTCGGCACTGCTAAAGAGCTGCCCGCTGATCTGTGGACCAGATTCCAAATCTGTCAACAAGATGGCAGACTTGGATAAAACAGCCAGGAAAAGGGAACTTAACTTTACTTGCTAATATCTCCCCAACCATATCATTTTTAATGTTTTTTTAAGGGCTACAATATAAAATAATATTATTTTCAGGCAATAATATCCCTTTAATATTACAATATGATCTGCCACATAAAAAGCAACTTTTATTATATTGTTCAAATTCCTTCAATCACTTAGAGACCTCTTTGCATCCAACAGGTCATGATGTGTTGAGATGCCAAGCTGCCCTCAGGATCTTAGATCGGGAATTGGGATGGTGGTACTTTTTGTATCATTACTGGTAGAATTCTTAGACTTACTGTATCCCCTTGTTATTCACAGTTGCCCATCTGATGAAACTGTGCTTTTACATGAGAATGGAAAGAACAGCCGAGCAACATTCCAATTCAACGCGTTTCGCTTCCAAAATATCCCTAAGTTATCCAGGGTTTGGTTGCACTGTGAGACCTATTTGTGTGACAGTGAGAAGTTTTCGTGTCCTGTGGTATGTTCTAGGTCATCCTCATAACACTGATGTGTGTGTATGTGTGTGTGTGCGAGTGCTGGGGAGTTGCTGAGATCTTTTGCATGTTTTGTGTATCCAGCAATGTAAGACTACACAAATAAACAATGATAAACAATTACGGATCAACCCAACTGCACAACAGGGAACAAATAAAAATGTACTCATTTAAATGGGACTTTTAACCCTATGAAATGCGTTGGAGACTTCTTTAGCATTCAAGGCATTAGTGGAAAGGAGGGCAGTGTGGAATGTTTGTATATGGATTCCTGGGAGCAGTAGGTGGGAAGGAGAACAGTGTGTAATGTCTGTATATGGATTCCTGGGAGGGGTAGGTGGGAAGGAGAACAGTGTGTAATGTCTGTATATGGATTCCTGGGAGGGGTAGGTGGGAAGGAGAACAGTGTGTAATGTATGTATATGGATTCCTGGGAGGGGTAGGTGGGAAGGAGAACAGTGTGTAATGTCTGTATATGGATTCCTGGGAGTGGTAGGTGGGAGGGAGAACAGTGTGTAATGTATGTATATGGATTCCTGGGAGCAGTAGGTGGGAAGGAGAACAGTGTGTAATGTCTGTATATGGATTCCTGGGAGGGGTAGGTGGGAAGGAGAACAGTGTGTAATGTATGTATATGGATTCCTGGGAGGGGTAGGTGGGAAGGAGAACAGTGTGTAATGTATGTATATGGATTCCTGGGAGGGGTAGGTGGGAAGGAGAACAGTGTGTAATGTCTGTATATGGATTCCTGGGAGGGGTAGGTGGGAAGGAGAACAGTGTGTAATGTCTGTATATGGATTCCTGGGAGGGGTAGGTGGGAAGGAGAACACTGTGTAATGTCTGTATATGGATTCCTGGGAGTGGTAGGTGGGAGGGAGAACAGTGTGTAATGTATGTATATGGATTCCTGGGAGCGGTAGGTGGGAAGGAGAACAGTGTATAATGTCTGTATATGGATTCCTGGGAGCAGTAGGTGGGAAGGAGAACAGTGTGTAATGTCTGTATATGGATTCCTGGGAGGGGTAGGTGGGAAGGAGAACAGTGTGTAATGTATGTATATGGATTCCTGGGAGGGGTAGGTGGGAAGGAGAACAGTGTGTAATGTCTGTATATGGATTCCTGGGAGGGGTAGGTGGGAAGGAGAACAGTGTGTAATGTATGTATATGGATTCCTGGGAGGGGTAGGTGGAAAGGAGAACAGTGTGTAATGTCTGTATATGGATTCCTGGGAGGGGTAGGTGGGAAGGAGAACAGTGTGTAATGTCTGTATATGGATTCCTGGGAGGGGTAGGTGGGAAGGAGAACAGTGTGTAATGTATGTATATGGATTCCTGGGAGCAGTAGATGGGAAGGAGAACAGTGTGTAATGTCTGTATATGGATTCCTGGGAGCGGTAGGTGGGAAGGAGAACAGTGTGTAATGTATGTATATGGATTCCTGGGAGGGGTAGGTGGGAAGGAGAACAGTGTGTAATGTCTGTATATGGATTCCTGGGAGGGGTAGGTGGGAAGGAGAACAGTGTGTAATGTCTGTATATGGATTCCTGGGAGGGGTAGGTGGGAAGGAGAACAGTGTGTAATGTCTGTATATGGATTCCTGGGAGTGGTAGGTGGGAAGGAGAACAGTGTGTAATGTCTGTATATGGATTCCTGGGAGGGGTAGGTGGGAGGGAGAACAGTGTGTAATGTCTGTATATGGATTCCTGGGAGGGGTAGGTGGGAAGGAGAACAGTGTGTAATGTATGTATATGGATTCCTGGGAGTGGTAGGTGGGAGAGAGAAAAGTGTGTAATGTATGTATATGGATTCCTGGGAGGGGTAGGTGGGAAGGAGAACAGTGTGTAATGTATGTATATGGATTCCTTGGAGGGGTAGGTGGGAAGGAGAACAGTGTGTAATGTATGTATATGGATTCCTAGGAGGGGTAGGTGGGAAGGAGAACAGTGTGTAATGTATGTATATGGATTCCTGGGAGCAGTAGGTGGGAAGGAGAACAGTGTGTAATGTATGTATATGGATTTCTGGGAGGGGTAGGTGGGAAGGAGAACAGTGTGTAATGTATGTATATGGATTCCTGGGAGGGGTAGGTGGGAGGGAGAACAGTGTGTAATGTATGTATATGGATTCCTGGGAGGGGTAGGTGGGAAGGAGAACACTGTGTAATGTCTGTATATGGATTCCTAGGAGGGGTAGGTGGGAAGGAGAACAGTGTGTAATGTATGTATATGGATTCCTGGGAGGGGTAGGTGGGAAGGAGAACAGTGTGTAATGTATGTATATGGATTCCTGGGAAGGGTAGGTGGGAAGGAGAACAGTGTGTAATGTCTGTATATGGATTCCTGGGAGGGGTAGGTGGGAAGGAGAACAGTGTGTAATGTATGTATATGGATTCCTGGGAGTGGTAGGTGGGAAGGAGAACAGTGTGTAATGTCTGTATATGGATTCCTGGAAGGGGTAGGTGGGAAGGAGAACAGTGTGTAATGTATGTATATGGATTCCTGGGAGGGGTAGGTGGGAAGGAGAACAGTGTGTAATGTCTGTATATGGATTCCTGGGAGGGGTAGGTGGGAAGGAGAACAGTGTGTAATGTCTGTATATGGATTCCTAGGAGGGGTAGGTGGGAAGGAGAACAGTGTGTAATGTATGTATATGGATTCCTAGGAGGGGTAGGTGGGAAGGAGAACAGTGTGTAATGTCTGTATATGGATTCCTGGGAGGGGTAGGTGGGAAGGAGAACAGTGTGTAATGTCTGTATATGGATTCCTGGGAGGGGTAGGTGGAAAGGAGAACAGTGTGTAATCTATGTATATGGATTCCTGGGAGCGGTAGGTGGGAAGGAGAACAGTGTATAATGTCTGTATATGGATTCCTGGGAGCAGTAGGTGGGAAGGAGAACAGTGTGTAATGTCTGTATATGGATTCCTGGGAGTGGTAGGTGGGAAGGAGAACAGTGTGTAATGTATGTATATGGATTCCTGGGAGGGGTAGGTGGGAAGGAGAACAGTGTGTAATGTCTGTATATGGATTCCTGGGAGGGGTAGGTGAGAAGGAGAACAGTGTGTAATGTATGTATATGGATTCCTGGGAGGGGTAGGTGGGAAGGAGAACAGTGTGTAATGTATGTATATGGATTCCTAGGAGGGGTAGGTGGGAGGGAGAACAGTGTGTAATGTCTGTATATGGATTCCTGGGAGGGGTAGGTGGGAAGGAGAACAGTGTGTAATGTATGTATATGGATTCCTGGGAGGGGTAGGTGGGAAGGAGAACAGTGTGTAATGTATGTATATGGATTCCTGGGAGGGGTAGGTGGGAAGGAGAACAGTGTGTAATGTATGTATATGGATTCCTGGGAGGGGTAGGTGGGAAGGAGAACAGTGTGTAATGTCTGTATATGGATTCCTGGGAGGGGTAGGTGGGAGGGAGAACAGTGTGTAATGTCTGTATATGGATTCCTGGGAGGGGTAGGTGGGAAGGAGAACAGTGTGTAATGTATGTATATGGATTCCTGGGAGGGGTAGGTGGTAAGGAGAACAGTGTGTAATGTATGTATATGGATTCCTGGGAGGGGTAGGTGGGAAGGAGAACAGTGTGTAATGTATGTATATGGATTCCTGGGAGGGGTAGGTGGGAAGGAGAACAGTGTGTAATGTATGTATATGGATTCCTGGGAGTGGTACGTGGGAAGGAGAACAGTGTGTAATGTCTGTATATGGATTCCTGGGAGTGGTAGGTGGGAAGGAGAACAGTGTGTAATGTATGTATATGGATTCCTGGGAGGGGTAGGTGGGAGGGAGAACAGTGTGTATTGTATGTATATGGATTCCTGGGAGGGGTAGGTGGGAGGGAGAACAGTGTGTAATGTATGTATATGGATTCCTGGGAGGGGTAGGTGGGAAGGAGAACAGTGTGTAATGTCTGTATATGGATTCCTGGGAGGGGAAGGTGGGAAGGAGAACAGTGTGTAATGTATGTATATGGATTCCTGGGAGGGGTAGGTGGGAAGGAGAACAGTGTGTAATGTATGTATATGGATTCCTGGGAGGGGTAGGTGGGAAGGAGAACAGTGTGTAATGTCTGTATATGGATTCCTGGGAGGGGTAAATGGGAAGGAGAACAGTGTGTAATGTATGTATATGGATTCCTAGGAGGGGTAGGTGGGAAGGAGAACAGTGTGTAATGTCTGTATATGGATTCCTGGGAGTGGTAGGTGGGAAGGAGAACAGTGTGGAATGTTTGTATATGGATTCCTGGGAGGGGTAGGTGGGAAGGAGAACAGTGTGTAATGTATGTATATGGATTCCTGGGAGGGGTAGGTGGGAAGGAGAACAGTGTGTAATGTCTGTATATGGATTCCTGGGAGGGGTAGGTGGGAAGGAGAACAGTGTGTAATGTATGTATATGGATTCCTGGGAGTGGTAGGTGGGAAGGAGAACAGTGTGTAATGTCTGTATATGGATTCCTGGGAGGGGTAGGTGGGAAGGAGAACAGTGTGTAATGTCTGTATATGGATTCCTGGGAGGGGTAGGTGGGAAGGAGAACAGTGTGTAATGTATGTATATGGATTCCTGGGAGGGGTAGGTGGGAAGGAGAACAGTGTGTAATGTCTGTATATGGATTCCTAGGAGCGGTAGGTGGGAAGGAGAACAGTGTGTAATGTATGTATATGGATTCCTGGGAGGGGTAGGTGGGAAGGAGAACAGTGTGTAATGTATGTATATGGATTCCTGGGAGGGGTAGGTGGGAAGGAGAACAGTGTGTAATGTATGTATATGGATTCCTGGGAGCGGTAGGTGGGAAGGAGAACAGTGTGTAATGTATGTATATGGATTCCTGGGAGGGGTAGGTGGGAAGGAGAACAGTGTGTAATGTCTGTATATGGATTCCTGGGAGTGGTACGTGGGAAGGAGAACAGTGTGTAATGTCTGTATATGGATTCCTGGGAGCGGTAGGTGGGAAGGAGAACAGTGTGTAATGTCTGTATATGGATTCCTGGGAGGGGTAGGTGGGAAGGAGAACAGTGTGTAATGTATGTATATGGATTCCTGGGAGGGGTAGGTGGGATGGAGAACAGTGTGTAATGTATGTATATGGATTCCTGGGAGTGGTAGGTGGGAAGGAGAACAGTGTGTAATGTATGTATATGGATTCCTGGGAGGGGTAGGTGGTAAGGAGAACAGTGTGTAATGTATGTATATGGATTCCTGGGAGGGGTAGGTGGGAAGGAGAACAGTGTGTAATGTCTGTATATGGATTCCTGGGAGGGGTAAATGGGAAGGAGAACAGTGTGTAATGTATGTATATGGATTCCTAGGAGGGGTAGGTGGGAAGGAGAACAGTGTGTAATGTCTGTATATGGATTCCTGGGAGTGGTAGGTGGGAAGGAGAACAGTGTGGAATGTTTGTATATGGATTCCTGGGAGGGGTAGGTGGGAAGGAGAACAGTGTGTAATGTATGTATATGGATTCCTGGGAGGGGTAGGTGGGAAGGAGAACAGTGTGTAATGTCTGTATATGGATTCCTGGGAGGGGTAGGTGGGAAGGAGAACAGTGTGTAATGTCTGTATATGGATTCCTGGGAGGGGTAGGTGGGAAGGAGAACAGTGTGTAATGTATGTATATGGATTCCTGGGAGGGGTAGGTGGGAAGGAGAACAGTGTGTAATGTCTGTATATGGATTCCTAGGAGCGGTAGGTGGGAAGGAGAACAGTGTGTAATGTATGTATATGGATTCCTGGGAGGGGTAGGTGGGAAGGAGAACAGTGTGTAATGTATGTATATGGATTCCTGGGAGGGGTAGGTGGGAAGGAGAACAGTGTGTAATGTATGTATATGGATTCCTGGGAGCGGTAGGTGGGAAGGAGAACAGTGTGTAATGTATGTATATGGATTCCTGGGAGGGGTAGGTGGGAAGGAGAACAGTGTGTAATGTCTGTATATGGATTCCTGGGAGTGGTACGTGGGAAGGAGAACAGTGTGTAATGTCTGTATATGGATTCCTGGGAGCGGTAGGTGGGAAGGAGAACAGTGTGTAATGTCTGTATATGGATTCCTGGGAGGGGTAGGTGGGAAGGAGAACAGTGTGTAATGTATGTATATGGATTCCTGGGAGGGGTAGGTGGGATGGAGAACAGTGTGTAATGTATGTATATGGATTCCTGGGAGTGGTAGGTGGGAAGGAGAACAGTGTGTAATGTATGTATATGGATTCCTGGGAGGGGTAGGTGGGATGGAGAACAGTGTGTAATGTCTGTATATGGATTCCTGGGAGCGGTAGGTGGGAAGGAGAACAGTGTGTAATGTCTGTATATGGATTCCTGGGAGGGGTAGGTGGGAAGGAGAACAGTGTGTAATGTCTGTATATGGATTCCTAGGAGGGGTAGGTGGGAAGGAGAACAGTGTGTAATGTATGTATATGGATTCCTGGGAGGGGTAGGTGGGAGGGAGAACAGTGTGTAATGTATGTATATGGATTCCTGGGAGGGGTAGGTGGGAAGGAGAACAGTGTGTAATGTATGTATATGGATTCCTGGGAGGGGTAGGTGGGAAGGAGAACAGTGTGTAATGTATGTATATGGATTCCTAGGAGGGGTAGGTGGGAAGGAGAACAGTGTGGTAATGTCTGTATATGGATTCCTGGGAGGGGTAGGTGGGAGGAGAACAGTGTGTAATGTCTGTATATGGATTCCTGGGAGGGGTAGGTGGGAAGGAGAGCAGTGTGTAATGTCTGTATATGGATTCCTGGAGGGGTAGGTGGGAGGGAGGAACAGTGTGTAATGTCTGTATATGGATTCTTGGAGGGGTAGGTGGGAAGGAGAACAGTGTGTAATGTATGTATATGGATTCCTGGGAGGGGTAAATGGAAGGAGAACAGTGTGTAATGTCTGTATATGGATTCCTGGGAGGGGTATGTGGGAAGGAGAACAGTGTGTAATGTCTGTATATGGATTCCTGGGAGGGGTAGGTGGGAAGAAGAACAGTGTGTAATGTCTGTATATGGATTCCTGGGAGGGGTAGGTGGGAAGGAGAACAGTGTATAATGTATGTATATGGATTCCTGGGAGGGGTAAATGGGAAGGAGAACAGTGTGTAATGTCTGTATATGGATTCCTGGGAGGGGTATGTGGGAAGGAGAACAGTGTGTAATGTATGTATATGGATTCCTGGGAGGGGTAGGTGGGAAGGAGAACAGTGTGTAATGTATGTATATGGATTCCTGGGAGGGGTAGGTGGGAAGGAGAACAGTGTGTAATGTATGTATATGGATTCCTGGGAGGGATAGGTGGGAAGGAGAACAGTGTGTAATGTATGTATATGGATTCCTGGGAGGGGTAGGTGGGAGGAGAACAGTGTGTAATGTATGTATATGGATTCCTGGGAGGGGTAGGTGGGAAGGAGAACAGTGTGTAATGTCTGTATATGGATTCCTGGGAGGGGTAGGTGGGAAGGAGAACAGTGTGTAATGTATGTATATGGATTCCTGGGAGGGGTAGGTGGGAAGGAGAACAGTGTGTAATGTCTGTATATGGATTCCTGGGAGGGGTAGGTGGGAAGGAGAACAGTGTGTAATGTCTGTATATGGATTCCTGGGAGGGGTAGGTGGGAAGGAGAACAGTGTGTAATGTATGTATATGGATTCCTGGGAGCAGTAGATGGGAAGGAGAACAGTGTGTAATGTCTGTATATGGATTCCTGGGAGCGGTAGGTGGGAAGGAGAACAGTGTGTAATGTCTGTATATGGATTCCTGGGAGGGGTAGGTGGGAAGGAGAACAGTGTGTAATGTCTGTATATGGATTCCTGGGAGGGGTAGGTGGGAAGGAGAACAGTGTGTAATGTCTGTATATGGATTCCTGGGAGGGGTAGGTGGGAAGGAGAACAGTGTGTAATGTCTGTATATGGATTCCTGGGAGTGGTAGGTGGGAAGGAGAACAGTGTGTAATGTCTGTATATGGATTCCTGGGAGGGGTAGGTGGGAGGGAGAACAGTGTGTAATGTCTGTATATGGATTCCTGGGAGGGGTAGGTGGGAAGGAGAACAGTGTGTAATGTATGTATATGGATTCCTGGGAGTGGTAGGTGGGAGAGAGAAAAGTGTGTAATGTATGTATATGGATTCCTGGGAGGGGTAGGTGGGAAGGAGAACAGTGTGTAATGTATGTATATGGATTCCTTGGAGGGGTAGGTGGGAAGGAGAACAGTGTGTAATGTATGTATATGGATTCCTAGGAGGGGTAGGTGGGAAGGAGAACAGTGTGTAATGTATGTATATGGATTCCTGGGAGCAGTAGGTGGGAAGGAGAACAGTGTGTAATGTATGTATATGGATTCCTGGGAGGGGTAGGTGGGAAGGAGAACAGTGTGTAATGTATGTATATGGATTCCTGGGAGGGGTAGGTGGGAAGGAGAACAGTGTGTAATGTATGTATATGGATTCCTGGGAGGGGTAGGTGGGAAGGAGAACACTGTGTAATGTCTGTATATGGATTCCTAGGAGGGGTAGGTGGGAAGGAGAACAGTGTGTAATGTATGTATATGGATTCCTGGGAGGGGTAGGTGGGAAGGAGAACAGTGTGTAATGTATGTATATGGATTCCTGGGAGGGGTAGGTGGGAAGGAGAACAGTGTGTAATGTCTGTATATGGATTCCTGGGAGGGGTAGGTGGGAAGGAGAACAGTGTGTAATGTCTGTATATGGATTCCTGGGAGGGGTAGGTGGGAAGGAGAACAGTGTGTAATGTCTGTATATGGATTCCTGGGAGGGGTAGGTGGGAAGGAGAACAGTGTGTAATGTCTGTATATGGATTCCTAGGAGGGGTAGGTGGGAAGGAGAACAGTGTGTAATGTCTGTATATGGATTCCTGGGAGGGGTAGGTGGGAAGGAGAACAGTGTGTAATGTATGTATATGGATTCCTGGGAGAGGTAGGTGGGAAGGAGAACAGTGTGTAATGTCTGTATATGGATTCCTGGGAGGGGTAGGTGGGAAGGAGAACAGTGTGTAATGTCTGTATATGGATTCCTGGGAGGGGTAGGTGGGAAGGAGAACAGTGTGTAATGTCTGTATATGGATTCCTGGGAGGGGTAGGTGGGAAGGAGAACAGTGTGTAATGTCTGTATATGGATTCCTGGGAGGGGTAGGTGGGAAGGAGAACAGTGTGTAATGTATGTATATGGATTCCTGGGAGGGGTAGGTGGGAAGGAGAACAGTGTGTAATGTCTGTATATGGATTCATAGGAGTGGTAGGTGGGAAGGAGAACAGTGTGTAATGTCTGTATATGGATTCCTGGGAGTGGTAGGTGGGAAGGAGAACAGTGTGTAATGTCTGTATATGAATTCCTGGGAGTGGTAGGTGGGAAGGAGAACAGTGTGTAATGTTTGTATATGGATTCCTGGGAGTGGTAGGTGGGAAGGAGAACAGTGTGTAATGTATGTATATGGATTCCTGGGAGGGGTAGGTGGGAAGGAGAACAGTGTGTAATGTCTGTATATGGATTCCTAGGAGGGGTAGGTGGGAAGGAGAACAGTGTGTAATGTATGTATATGGATTCCTGGGAGGGGTAGGTGGGAAGAAGAACAGTGTGTAATGTATGTATATGGATTCCTGGGAGGGGTAGGTGGGAGGGAGAACAGTGTGTAATGTATGTATATGGATTCCTGGGAGGGGTAGGTGGGAAGGAGAACAGTGTGTAATGTATGTATATGGATTCCTGGGAGGGGTAGGTGGGAAGGAGAACAGTGTGTAATGTATGTATATGGATTCCTGGGAGGGGTAGGTGGGAAGGAGAACAGTGTGTAATGTATGTATATGGATTCCTGGGAGGGGTAGGTGGGAAGGAGAACAGTGTGTAATGTTTGTATATGGATTCCTGGGAGTGGTAGGTGGGAAGGAGAACAGTGTGTAATGTATGTATATGGATTCCTAGGAGGGGTAGGTGGGAAGGAGAACAGTGTGTAATGTATGTATATGGATTCCTGGGAGGGGTAGGTGGGAAGGAGAACAGTGTGTAATGTCTGTATATGGATTCCTGGGAGGGGTAGGTGGGAAGGAGAACACTGTGTAATGTCTGTATATGGATTCCTGGGAGCGGTAGGTGGGAAGGAGAACAGTGTGTAATGTATGTATATGGATTCCTGGGAGTGGTAGGTGGGAAGGAGAACAGTGTGTAATGTATGTATATGGATTCCTAGGAGGGGTAGGTGGGAAGGAGAACAGTGTGTAATGTCTGTATATGGATTCCTGGGAGGGGTAGGTGGGAAGGAGAACAGTGTGTAATGTCTGTATATGGATTCCTGGGAGGGGTAGGTGGGAGGGAGAACAGTGTGTAATGTCTGTATATGGATTCCTAGGAGGGGTAGGTGGGAAGGAGAACAGTGTGTAATGTATGTATATGGATTCCTGGGAGGGGTAGGTGGGAAGGAGAACAGTGTGTAATGTCTGTATATGGATTCCTGGGAGGGGTAGGTGGGAAGGAGAACAGTGTGTAATGTCTGTATATGGATTCCTGGGAGGGGTAGGTGGGAGGGAGAACAGTGTGTAATGTCTGTATATGGATTCCTGGGAGCAGTAGGTGGGAAGGAGAACAGTGTGTAATGTATGTATATGGATTCCTGGGAGGGGTAGGTGGGAAGGAGAACAGTGTGTAATGTATGTATATGGATTCCTAGGAGGGGTAGGTGGGAAGGAGAACAGTGTGTAATGTATGTATATGGATTCCTAGGAGGGGTAGGTGGGAAGGAGAACAGTGTGTAATGTATGTATATGGATTCTTGGGAGGGGTAGGTGGGAAGGAGAACAGTGTGTAATGTCTGTATATGGATTCCTGGGAGCAGTAGGTGGGAAGGAGAACAGTGTGTAATGTCTGTATATGGATTCCTGGGAGGGGTAGGTGGGAAGGAGAACAGTGTGTAATGTATGTATATGGATTCCTGGGAGGGGTAGGTGGGAAGGAGAACAGTGTGTAATGTATGTATATGGATTCCTAGGAGGGGTAGGTGGGAAGGAGAACAGTGTGTAATGTATGTATATGGATTCCTAGGAGGGGTAGGTGAGAAGGAGAACAGTGTGTAATGTATGTATATGGATTCCTGGGAGCAGTAGGTGGGAAGGAGAACAGTGTGTAATGTATGTATATGGATTCCTGGGAGCAGTAGGTGGGAAGGAGAACAGTGTGTAATGTATGTATATGGATTCCTGGGAGGGGTAGGTGGGAAGGAGAACAGTGTGTAATGTCTGTATATGGATTCCTGGGAGGGGTAGGTGGGAAGGAGAACAGTGTGTAATGTCTGTATATGGATTCCTGGGAGGGGTAGGTGGGAAGGAGAACAGTGTGTAATGTCTGTATATGGATTCCTGGGAGTGGTAGGTGGGAAGGAGAACAGTGTGTAATGTCTGTATATGGATTCCTAGGAGGGGTAGGTGGGAAGGAGAACAGTGTGTAATGTCTGTATATGGATTCCTGGGAGGGGTAGGTGGGAAGGAGAACAGTGTGTAATGTCTGTATATGGATTCCTGGGAGTGGTACGTGGGAAGGAGAACAGTGTGTAATGTATGTATATGGATTCCTGGGAGGGGTAGGTGGGAAGGAGAACAGTGTGTAATGTCTGTATATGGATTCCTGGGAGGGGTAGGTGGGAAGGAGAACAGTGTGTAATGTATGTATATGGATTCCTGGGAGTGGTAGGTGGGAAGGAGAACAGTGTGTAATGTATGTATATGGATTCCTAGGAGGGGTAGGTGGGAAGGAGAACAGTGTGTAATGTCTGTATATGGATTCCTGGGAGGGGTAGGTGGGAAGGAAAACAGTGTGTAATGTATGTATATGGATTCCTGGGAGGGGTAGGTGGGAGGGAGAACAGTGTGTAATGTATGTATATGGATTCCTGGGAGAGGTAGGTGGGAAGGAGAACAGTGTGTAATGTCTGTATATGGATTCCTGGGAGGGGTAGGTGGGAAGGAGAACAGTGTGTAATGTATGTATATGGATTCCTGGGAGGGGTAGGTGGGAAGGAGAACAGTGTGTAATGTATGTATATGGATTCCTGGGAGCGGTAGGTGGGAAGGAGAACAGTGTGTAATGTCTGTATATGGATTCCTGGGAGGGGTAGGTGGGAAGGAGAACAGTGTGTAATGTATGTATATGGATTCCTGGGAGCGGTAGGTGGGAAGGAGAACAGTGTGTAATGTATGTATATGGATTCCTGGGAGGGGTAGGTGGGAAGGAGAACAGTGTGTAATGTCTGTATATGGATTCCTGGGAGGGGTAGGTGGGAAGGAGAACAGTGTGTAATGTCTGTATATGGATTCCTGGGAGGGGTAGGTGGGAAGGAGAACAGTGTGTAATGTATGTATATGGATTCCTGGGAGGGGTAGGTGGGAAGGAGAACAGTGTGTAATGTCTGTATATGGATTCCTAGGAGGAGTAGGTGGGAAGGAGAACAGTGTGTAATGTATGTATATGGATTCCTGGGAGGGGTAGGTGGGAAGGAGAACAGTGTGTAATGTCTGTATATGGATTCCTGGGAGCGGTAGGTGGGAAGGAGAACAGTGTGTAATGTATGTATATGGATTCCTGGGAGGGGTAGGTGGGAAGGAGAACAGTGTGTAATGTCTGTATATGGATTCCTGGGAGTGGTAGGTGAGAGGGAGAACAGTGTGTAATGTCTGTATATGGATTCCTGGGAGTGGTAGGTGAGAGGGAGAACAGTGTGTAATGTATGTATATGGATTCCTGGGAGGGGTAGGTGGGAAGGAGAACAGTGTGTAATGTCTGTATATGGATTCCTGGGAGGGGTAGGTGGGAAGGAGAACAGTGTGTAATATATGTATATGGATTCCTGGGAGGGGTAGGTGGGAAGGAGAACAGTGTGTAATGTATGTATATGGATTCCTGGGAGGGGTAGGTGGGAAGGAGAACAGTGTGTAATGTCTGTATATGGATTCCTGGGAGGGGTAGGTGGGAAGGAGAACAGTGTGTAATGTCTGTATATGGATTCCTGGGAGGGGTAGGTGGGAAGGAGAACAGTGTGTAATGTATGTATATGGATTCCTGGGAGGGGTAGGTGGGAAGGAGAACAGTGTGTAATGTATGTATATGGATTCCTGGGAGTGGTAGGTGGGAAGGAGAACAGTGTGTAATGTATGTATATGGATTCCTGGGAGTGGTACGTGGGAAGGAGAACATTGTGTAATGTATGTATATGGATTCCTGGGAGGGGTAGGTGGGAAGGAGAACAGTGTGTAATGTCTGTATATGGATTCCTGGGAGTGGTAGGTGAGAGGGAGAACAGTGTGTAATGTCTGTATATGGATTCCTGGGAGTGGTAGGTGGGAAGGAGAACAGTGTGTAATGTATGTATATGGATTCCTGGGAGAGGTAGGTGGGAAGGAGAACAGTGTGTAATGTATGTATATGGATTCCTGGGAGGGGTAGGTGGGAAGGAGAACAGTGTGTAATGTATGTATATGGATTCCTGGGAGGGGTAGGTGGGAAGGAGAACAGTGTGTAATGTATGTATATGGATTCCTGGGAGGGGTAGGTGGGAAGGAGAACAGTGTGTAATGTATGTATATGGATTCCTGGGAGGGGTAGGTGGGAGGGAGAACAGTGTGTAATGTATGTATATGGATTCCTGGGAGGGGTAGGTGGGAAGGAGAACAGTGTGTAATGTATGTATATGGATTCCTGGGAGGGGTAGGTGGGAAGGAGAACAGTGTGTAATGTATGTATATGGATTCCTGGGAGGGGTAGGTGGGAAGGAGAACAGTGTGTAATGTATGTATATGGATTCCTGGGAGGGGTAGGTGGGAAGGAGAACAGTGTGTAATGTATGTATATGGATTCCTGGGAGGGGTAGGTGGGAGGGAGAACAGTGTGTAATGTATGTATATGGATTCCTGGGAGGGGTAGGTGGGAAGGAGAACAGTGTGTAATGTCTGTATATGGATTCCTGGGAGGGGTAGGTGGGAAGGAGAACAGTGTGTAATGTATGTATATGGATTCCTGGGAGGGGTAGGTGGGAAGGAGAACAGTGTGTAATGTCTGTATATGGATTCCTGGGAGGGGTAGGTGGGAAGGAGAACAGTGTGTAATGTATGTATATGGATTCCTGGGAGTGGTAGGTGGGAAGGAGAACAGTGTGTAATGTCTGTATATGGATTCCTGGGAGCGGTAGGTGGGAAGGAGAACAGTGTGTAATGTATGTATATGGATTCCTGGGAGGGGTAGGTGGGAAGGAGAACAGTGTGTAATGTCTGTATATGGATTCCTGGGAGGGGTAGGTGGGAAGGAGAACAGTGTGTAATGTATGTATATGGATTCCTGGGAGCGGTAGGTGGGAAGGAGAACAGTGTGAAATGTCTGTATATGGATTCCTGGGAGGGGAAGATGGGAAGGAGAACAGTGTGTAATGTCTGTATATGGATTCCTGGGAGGGGTAGGTGGGAAGGAGAACAGTGTGTAATGTATGTATATGGATTCCTGGGAGGGGTAGGTGGAAAGGAGAACAGTGTGTAATGTCTGTATATGGATTCCTGGGAGGGGTAGGTGGGAAGGAGAACAGTGTGTAATGTATGTATATGGATTCCTGGGAGGGGTAGGTGGGAAGGAGAACAGTGTGTAATGTATGTATATGGATTCCTGGGAGGGGTAGGTGGGAAGGACAACAGTGTGTAATGTATGTATATGGATTCCTGGGAGGGGTACGTGGGAAGGAGAACAGTGTGTAATGTATGTATATGGATTCCTGGGAGGGGTAGGTGGGAAGGAGAACAGTGTGTAATGTATGTATATGGATTCCTGGGAGCGGTAGGTGGGAAGGAGAACAGTGTGTAATGTCTGTATATGGATTCCTGGGACCGGTAGGTGGGAAGGAGAACAGTGTGTAATGTATGTATATGGATTCCTGGGAGGGGTAGGTGGGAAGGAGAACAGTGTGTAATGTATGTATATGGATTCCTGGGACCGGTAGGTGGGAAGGAGAACAGTGTGTAATGTATGTATATGGATTCCTGGGAGGGGTAGGTGGGAAGGAGAACAGTGTGTAATGTCTGTATATGGATTCCTGGGAGGGGTAGGTGGGAAGGAGAACAGTGTGTAATGTATGTATATGGATTCCTGGGACCGGTAGGTGGGAAGGAGAACAGTGTGTAATGTCTGTATATGGATTCCTGGGAGGGGTAGGTGGGAAGGAGAACAGTGTGTAATGTATGTATATGGATTCCTGGGAGGGGTAGGTGGGAAGGAGAACAGTGTGTAATGTATGTATATGGATTCCTGGGACCGGTAGGTGGGAAGGAGAACAGTGTGTAATGTCTGTATATGGATTCCTGGGACCGGTAGGTGGGAAGGAGAACAGTGTGTAATGTATGTATATGGATTCCTGGGAGGGGTAGGTGGGAAGGAGAACAGTGTGTAATGTATGTATATGGATTCCTGGGACCGGTAGGTGGGAAGGAGAACAGTGTGTAATGTATGTATATGGATTCCTGGGAGGGGTAGGTGGGAAGGAGAACAGTGTGTAATGTCTGTATATGGATTCCTGGGAGGGGTAGGTGGGAAGGAGAACAGTGTGTAATGTATGTATATGGATTCCTGGGACCGGTAGGTGGGAAGGAGAACAGTGTGTAATGTCTGTATATGGATTCCTGGGAGGGGTAGGTGGGAAGGAGAACAGTGTGTAATGTATGTATATGGATTCCTGGGAGCAGTAGGTGGGAAGGAGAACAGTGTGTAATGTCTGTATATGGATTCCTGGGAGGGGTAGGTGGGAAGGAGAACAGTGTGTAATGTATGTATATGGATTCCTGGGAGGGGTAGGTGGGAAGGAGAACAGTGTGTAATGTCTGTATATGGATTCCTGGGAGGGGTAGGTGGGAAGGAGAACAGTGTGTAATGTATGTATATGGATTCCTGGGAGGGGTAGGTGGGAAGGAGAACAGTGTGTAATGTATGTATATGGATTCCTGGGAGGGGTAGGTGGGAAGGAGAACAGTGTGTAATGTATGTATATGGATTCCTGGGAGGGGTAGGTGGGAAGGAGAACAGTGTGTAATGTCTGTATATGGATTCCTGGGAGGGGTAGGTGGGAAGGAGAACAGTGTGTAATGTATGTATATGGATTCCTGGGAGTGGTAGGTGGGAAGGAGAACAGTGTGTAATGTCTGTATATGGATTCCTGGGAGCGGTAGGTGGGAAGGAGAACAGTGTGTAATGTATGTATATGGATTCCTGGGAGGGGTAGGTGGGAAGGAGAACAGTGTGTAATGTCTGTATATGGATTCCTGGGAGGGGTAGGTGGGAAGGAGAACAGTGTGTAATGTATGTATATGGATTCCTGGGAGCGGTAGGTGGGAAGGAGAACAGTGTGTAATGTCTGTATATGGATTCCTGGGAGGGGTAGATGGGAAGGAGAACAGTGTGTAATGTCTGTATATGGATTCCTGGGAGGGGTAGGTGGGAAGGAGAACAGTGTGTAATGTATGTATATGGATTCCTGGGAGGGGTAGGTGGGAAGGAGAACAGTGTGTAATGTCTGTATATGGATTCCTGGGAGGGGTAGGTGGGAAGGAGAACAGTGTGTAATGTATGTATATGGATTCCTGGGAGGGGTAGGTGGGAAGGAGAACAGTGTGTAATGTATGTATATGGATTCCTAGGAGGGGTAGGTGGGAAGGACAACAGTGTGTAATGTATGTATATGGATTCCTGGGAGGGGTACGTGGGAAGGAGAACAGTGTGTAATGTATGTATATGGATTCCTGGGAGGGGTAGGTGGGAAGGAGAACAGTGTGTAATGTATGTATATGGATTCCTGGGAGCGGTAGGTGGGAAGGAGAACAGTGTGTAATGTCTGTATATGGATTCCTGGGACCGGTAGGTGGGAAGGAGAACAGTGTGTAATGTATGTATATGGATTCCTGGGAGGGGTAGGTGGGAAGGAGAACAGTGTGTAATGTATGTATATGGATTCCTGGGACCGGTAGGTGGGAAGGAGAACAGTGTGTAATGTATGTATATGGATTCCTGGGAGGGGTAGGTGGGAAGGAGAACAGTGTGTAATGTCTGTATATGGATTCCTGGGAGGGGTAGGTGGGAAGGAGAACAGTGTGTAATGTATGTATATGGATTCCTGGGAGGGGTAGGTGGGAAGGAGAACAGTGTGTAATGTATGTATATGGATTCCTGGGAGGGGTAGGTGGGAAGGAGAACAGTGTGTAATGTCTGTATATGGATTCCTGGGAGGGGTAGGTGGGAAGGAGAACAGTGTGTAATGTATGTATATGGATTCCTGGGACCGGTAGGTGGGAAGGAGAACAGTGTGTAATGTCTGTATATGGATTCCTGGGAGGGGTAGGTGGGAAGGAGAACAGTGTGTAATGTCTGTATATGGATTCCTGGGAGGGGTAGGTGGGAAGGAGAACAGTGTATAATGTCTGTATATGGATTCCTGGGAGGGGTAGGTGGGAAGGAGAACAGTGTGTAATGTTTGTATATGGATTCCTGGGAGCAGTAGGTGGGAAGGAGAACAGTGTGTAATGTCTGTATATGGATTCCTGGGAGGGGTAGGTGGGAAGGAGAACAGTGTGTAATGTATGTATATGGATTCCTGGGAGGGGTAGGTGGGAAGGAGAACAGTGTGTAATGTATGTATATGGATTCCTGGGAGCAGTAGGTGGGAAGGAGAACAGTGTGTAATGTCTGTATATGGATTCCTGGGAGGGGTAGGTGGGAAGGAGAACAGTGTGTAATGTATGTATATGGATTCCTGGGAGGGGTAGGTGGGAAGGAGAACAGTGTGTAATGTCTGTATATGGATTCCTGGGAGGGGTAGGTGGGAAGGAGAACAGTGTGTAATGTATGTATATGGATTCCTGGGAGGGGTAGGTGGGAAGGAGAACAGTGTGTAATGTATGTATATGGATTCCTGGGAGGGGTAGGTGGGAAGGAGAACAGTGTGTAATGTCTGTATATGGATTCCTGGGAGGGGTAGGTGGGAAGGAGAACAGTGTGTAATGTCTGTATATGGATTCCTGGGAGGGGTAGGTGGGAAGGAGAACAGTGTGTAATGTCTGTATATGGATTCCTGGGAGGGGTAGGTGGGAAGGAGAACAGTGTGTAATGTTAGTATATGGATTCCTGGGAGCGGTAGGTGGGAAGGAGAACAGTGTGTAATGTATGTATATGGATTCCTGGGAGCGGTAGGTGGGAAGGAGAACAGTGTGTAATGTATGTATATGGATTCCTGGGAGGGGTAGGTGGGAAGGAGAACAGTGTGTAATGTATGTATATGGATTCCTGGGAGCGGTAGGTGGGAAGGAGAACAGTGTGTAATGTATGTATATGGATTCCTGGGAGGGGTAGGTGGGAAGGAGAACAGTGTGTAATGTATGTATATGGATTCCTGGGACCGGTAGGTGGGAAGGAGAACAGTGTGTAATGTCTGTATATGGATTCCTGGGAGGGGTAGGTGGGAAGGAGAACAGTGTGTAATGTATGTATATGGATTCCTGGGAGGGGTAGGTGGGAAGGAGAACAGTGTGTAATGTATGTATATGGATTCCTGGGAGCAGTAGGTGGGAAGGAGAACAGTGTGTAATGTCTGTATATGGATTCCTGGGAGGGGTAGGTGGGAAGGAGAACAGTGTGTAATGTATGTATATGGATTCCTGGGAGGGGTAGGTGGGAAGGAGAACAGTGTGTAATGTCTGTATATGGATTCCTGGGAGGGGTAGGTGGGAAGGAGAACAGTGTGTAATGTATGTATATGGATTCCTGGGAGGGGTAGGTGGGAAGGAGAACAGTGTGTAATGTATGTATATGGATTCCTGGGAGGGGTAGGTGGGAAGGAGAACAGTGTGTAATGTCTGTATATGGATTCCTGGGAGGGGTAGGTGGGAAGGAGAACAGTGTGTAATGTCTGTATATGGATTCCTGGGAGGGGTACGTGGGAAGGAGAACAGTGTGTAATGTATGTATATGGATTCCTGGGAGCAGTAGGTGGGAAGGAGAACAGTGTGTAATGTATGTATATGGATTCCTGGGAGCGGTAGGTGGGAAGGAGAACAGTGTGTAATGTATGTATATGGATTCCTGGGAGGGGTAGGTGGGAAGGAGAACAGTGTGTAATGTATGTATATGGATTCCTGGGAGCGGTAGGTGGGAAGGAGAACAGTGTGTAATGTATGTATATGGATTCCTGGGAGGGGTAGGTGGGAAGGAGAACAGTGTGTAATGTATGTATATGGATTCCTGGGAGCGGTAGGTGGGAAGGAGAACAGTGTGTAATGTCTGTATATGGATTCCTGGGAGAGGTAGGTGGGAAGGAGAACAGTGTGTAATGTCTGTATATGGATTCCTGGGAGCGGTAGGTGGGAAGGAGAACAGTGTGTAATGTCTGTATATGGATTCCTGGGAGGGGTAGGTGGGAAGGAGAACATTGTGTAATGTATGTATATGGATTCCTGGGAGGGGTAGGTGGGAAGGAGAACAGTGTGTAATGTATGTATATGGATTCCTGGGAGGGGTAGGTGGGAAGGAGAACAGTGTGTAATGTATGTATATGGATTCCTGGGATGGGTAGGTGGGAAGGAGAACAGTGTGTAATGTATGTATATGGATTCCTGGGAGGGGTAGGTGGGAAGGAGAACAGTGTGTAATGAATGTATATGGATTCCTGGCAGCGGTAGGTGGGAAGGAGAACAGTGTGTAATGTCTGTATATGGATTCCTGGGAGGGGTAGGTGGGAAGGAGAACAGTGTGTAATGTCTGTATATGGATTCCTGGGAGTGGTAGGTGGGAAGGAGAACAGTGTGTAATGTATGTATATGGATTCCTGGGAGGGGTAGGTGGGAAGGAGAACAGTGTGTAATGTCTGTATATGGATTCCTGGGAGGGGTAGGTGGGAAGGAGAACAGTGTGTAATGTATGTATATGGATTCCTGGGAGGGGTAGGTGGGAGGGAGAACAGTGTGTAATGTATGTATATGGATTCCTGGGAGCAGTAGGTGGGAAGGAGAACAGTGTGTAATGTTTGTATATGGATTCCTAGGAGGGGTAGGTGGGAAGGAGAACAGTGTGTAATGTATGTATATGGATTCCTGGGAGCGGTAGGTGGGAGGGAGAACAGTGTGTAATGTATGTATATGGATTCCTGGGAGCAGTAGGTGGGAAGGAGAACAGTGTGTAATGTATGTATATGGATTCCTGGGAGCGGTAGGTGGGAAGGAGAACAGTGTGTAATGTCTGTATATGGATTCCTGGGAGGGGTAGGTGGGAAGGAGAACAGTGTGTAATGTATGTATATGGATTCCTGGGAGCGGTAGGTGGGAAGGAGAACAGTGTGTAATGTCTGTATATGGATTCCTGGGAGGGGTACGTGGGAAGGAGAACAGTGTGTAATGTCTGTATATGGATTCCTGGGAGGGGTAGGTGGGAAGGAGAACAGTGTGTAATGTCTGTATATGGATTCCTGGGAGCAGTAGGTGGGAAGGAGAACAGTGTGTAATGTATGTATATGGATTCCTGGGAGCGGTAGGTGGGAAGGAGAACAGTGTGTAATGTCTGTATATGGATTCCTGGGAGGGGTAGGTGGGAAGGAGAACAGTGTGTAATGTCTGTATATGGATTCCTGGAAGGGGTAGGTGGGAAGGAGAACAGTGTGTAATGTCTGTATATGGATTCCTGGGAGCAGTAGGTGGGAAGGAGAACAGTGTGTAATGTATGTATATGGATTCCTGGGAGCGGTAGGTGGGAAGGAGAACCGTGTGTAATGTTAGTATTTAGGCTGCAGGGAGAAGCAGGTAGGAGGGAGAACGGTGTGAAATATTAGAAGATGCAGAAGCTGACGAATAAAGCTAAATATCTAATACATTATTGTTTTAATTAAAAAATAGCAAACATAAATATAGGCGAACTTGAAAGCTGCTTCAGATTCATGTATTTGTTACAAATTGACAGTTAAACAGGATTTTGTCCTGTTTCTCCTATTTTTAGACATGTGGAAAACGTAAGCAACAAAACGAGCAAACTGGTGGCGTTTTAGTAGCAGAATTTGTTCTTCGCAGTAAGTATCATTTCACTAACACTTTAATTAGCTATTGTTGTCATAACTTTTAACGTTACATTACATGTGCTGTTTTTCTGTAGGCTTGGAGAATCAATTGTCCTTTGTACGTCTTAATTCCTCCTGTTTTTTTCCGTTTTGTGTTTGAATTACAGTTCAGTCCATATGTATTTGGACAGTGACATGTCGGGAGAGATTCACGAATCGGTGATAAAGAGGTGATAAAGTGGAGATGGCTTCTGTAGTTTAACCCCTCAAGGACCCTGACGGTCCTGGACCATCATGGGTTGTTATACCCTTAAGGACCCATGACGGTCCTGGACCGTCATGGAATTCCGGGCTCCCCGTGTGGCTGTATGTCATTCGGGGAGTCCAGAATCCGATTCTGGAAAAAAAAAAAGGTCCCTGGTCCTTAAGTGACTGCATCGTGCATGCGTGGCTGGTCCTTAAGGCGTTAACACTTCTCCAGTTCCTATGTTATTCTATGGAGCCTATTCACTAAGATCTCCAAAGTTGAATAAATCTTAGTGCATTGCCTCCATAGAATAACATAGGAACTGGGAGTCCCATAAGTGCGTTGTCCAGGGCGAATGTGTCAAGCTAGGTGCTTACAGGAACAAAACTCAAGAGTAAAAAACTGTTACATGCATCGGAAAAAATACGTCAATATGAGTCTTTACATAAATCCTCCGTTGACGCAGGGAATCTGCAACGTCTTTTGGAAGCCCGACAGGAATTAGCCAAACAGGCCCGGACTGGCCATCGGGCATACCGGGCATTTGCCCGGTGAGCCAGTCTGGGGCCGGTCCGGGCGTTTAAAAAAAAATTAATCATTAAACAAGTTTGGGCCGTCTTTCACTTTCTGAAAGACGGCCACCTCGTTACAAGTTTCCTGGTTGGCAGGCAATCAACGTGCAGCCATGCGGTGCATCGCACGTGATTATAAGCTCCGCCCATGGTCCGCCCCATGGGCTGCTCAAAAAAATAAAAATAGGCTGCTCAGCCTTAAATGCTGGTGTCTATTTTTTGTCCCAGTTCAGACCTGGGTCCAAATATAACCACTATCTCAATGGCAACAAATGCGGCAAACATTTACCTAGGGTTGTTAAAATCAAACAGCAATCCAGACTAGTGTTGAGCGAGCATGCTCGGCCGATGCTCGGATCGGCTCGAGCATCGCTCTGCTCGGCACATGGCGGTACTCGTACGAGTACCGCATGTGCTCGCCCGCCATGTTCGGGTCTCCTCCCCGCACGTTTTGCGGCTGCTGCGCAGCCAATAAACGTGCAGGGAGGCTCTGACATCGGTGTAATGCCAGCAGCCATGTTGGCTGCTGGCATTACACTGATTGGCTGGCCAGAACCCGTGGTCAGGTGCTGTATAGCACCTGACCATCGAGTTCGGCTCAGTCTGAGCCAGGGAGAGCTGAGGATAGGAAGGGAAAGGCAGTGTAGGGAGGAAAAAAAAAAATTGTGACAAAAAACAACCAAAAGTCCTTTTTAGGACTACTGTGTGTGGGGGCAGCAGGTTATTTTGTGTGGGGGGAAAAAAACAAAAAAAAAAAAAAAAAAAATATTCTGTTTAGTGTGAAAAGTTGCAGATTAGAGCACATTCTGTTTAGTGTGCACAGTTGCAGATTAGAGCACATTCTGTTTAGTGTGCAAAGTTGCAGATTAGAGCACATTCTGTTTAGTGTGCAAAGTTGCAGATTAGAGCACATTCTGTTTAGTGTGCAAAGTTGCAGATTAGAGCACATTCTGTTAAGTCTTCAAACTAAAATATCAAAGTCACGTATTCCATTCAGTGTGCGTCGCCGCAGTTTAGCAGCACATTCTGAGTACTGTGCAGAGTTGCAGAATAGGAAGAAATACTGTTAAGTCTTCAAACTAAAATATCAAAGTCACATATTCCATTCAGTGTGCTTCGCCGCAGTTTAGCAGCACATTCTGTGTACTGTGCAGAGTTGCAGAATAGGAAGAAATACTGTTAAGTCTTCAAACTAAAATATCAAAGTCACATATTCCATTCAGTGTGCTTCGCCGCAGTTTAGCAGCCTATTCTGTGTACTGTGCAGAGTTGCAGAATAGGAAGAAATACTGTTAAGTCTTCAAACTAAAATATCAAAGTCACATATTCCATTCAGTGTGTTTCACCGCCGTTTAGCAGCCTATTCTGTGTACTGTGCAGAGTTGCAGAATAATAAGAAATACTGTTAAGTTTTCAAACTCAAATATTAAAGTCACATATTCCATTCAGTGTGTTTCACCGCAGTTTAGCAGCCTTTTCTGTGTACTCTGCAGAGTTGCAGAATAATAAGAAATACTGTTAAGTTTTCAAACTCAAATATTAAAGTCACATATTCCATTCAGTGTGTTTCACCGCCGTTTAACAGCCTATTCTGTGTACTCTGTACAGTTGCAGAATAATAAGAAATACTGTTAAGTTTTCAAACTCAAATATTAAAGTCACATATTCCATTCAGTGTGTTTCACCGCCGTTTAACAGCCTATTCTGTGTACTCTGTACAGTTGCAGAATAATAAGAAATACTGTTAAGTTTTCAAACTCAAATATTAAAGTCACATATTCCATTCAGTGTGTTTCACCGCCGTTTAACAGCCTATTCTGTGTACTCTGTACAGTTGCAGAATAATAAGAAATACTGTTAAGTTTTCAAACTCAAATATTAAAGTCACATATTCCATTCAGTGTGTTTCACCGCCGTTTAACAGCCTATTCTGTGTACTCTGTACAGTTGCAGAATAATAAGAAATACTGTTAAGTTTTCAAACTCAAATATTAAAGTCACATATTCCATTCAGTGTGTTTCACCGCCGTTTAACAGCCTAGTCTGTGTACTCTGTACAGTTGCAGAATAATAAGAAATACTGTTAAGTTTTCAAACTCAAATATTAAACTCACATATTCCATTCAGTGTGTTTCACCGCAGTTTAGCAGCCTATTCTGTGTACTCTGCAGAGTTGCAGAATAATAAGAAATACTGTTAAGTTTTCAAACTCAAATATTAAAGTCACATATTCCATTCAGTGTGTTTCACCGCAGTTTAGCAGCCTATTCTGTGTACTCTGTACAGTTGCAGAATAATAAGAAATACTGTTAAGTTTTCAAACTCAAATATTAAACTCACATATTCCATTCAGTGTGTTTCACCGCCGTTTAACAGCCTATTCTGTGTACTCTGTACAGTTGCAGAATAATAAGAAATACTGTTAAGTTTTCAAACTCAAATATTAAAGTCACATATTCCATTCAGTGTGTTTCACCGCCGTTTAACAGCCTATTCTGTGTACTCTGTACAGTTGCAGAATAATAAGAAATACTGTTAAGTTTTCAAACTCAAATATTAAACTCACATATTCCATTCAGTGTGTTTCACCGCAGTTTAGCAGCCTATTCTGTGTACTCTGTACAGTTGCAGAATAATAAGAAATACTGTTAAGTTTTCAAACTCAAATATTAAAGTCACATATTCCATTCAGTGTGTTTCACCGCCGTTTAACAGCCTATTCTGTGTACTCTGTACAGTTGCAGAATAATAAGAAATACTGTTAAGTTTTCAAACTCAAATATTAAAGTCACATATTCCATTCAGTGTGTTTCACCGCCGTTTAACAGCCTATTCTGTGTACTCTGTACAGTTGCAGAATAATAAGAAATACTGTTAAGTTTTCAAACTCAAATATTAAACTCACATATTCCATTCAGTGTGTTTCACCGCAGTTTAGCAGCCTATTCTGTGTACTCTGCAGAGTTGCAGAATAATAAGAAATACTGTTAAGTTTTGAAACTCAAATATTAAAGTCACATATTCCATTCAGTGTGTTTCACCGCAGTTTAGCAGCCTATTCTGTGTACTCTGTACAGTTGCAGAATAATAAGAAATACTGTTAAGTTTTCAAACTCAAATATTAAACTCACATATTCCATTCAGTGTGTTTCACCGCCGTTTAACAGCCTATTCTGTGTACTCTGTACAGTTGCAGAATAATAAGAAATACTGTTAAGTTTTCAAACTCAAATATTAAAGTCACATATTCCATTCAGTGTGTTTCACCGCCGTTTAACAGCCTATTCTGTGTACTCTGTACAGTTGCAGAATAATAAGAAATACTGTTAAGTTTTCAAACTCAAATATTAAACTCACATATTCCATTCAGTGTGTTTCACCGCCGTTTAACAGCCTATTCTGTGTACTCTGTACAGTTGCAGAATAATAAGAAATACTGTTAAGTTTTCAAACTCAAATATTAAAGTCACATATTCCATTCAGTGTGTTTCACCGCCGTTTAACAGCCTATTCTGTGTACTCTGTACAGTTGCAGAATAATAAGAAATACTGTTAAGTTTTCAAACTCAAATATTAAAGTCACATATTCCATTCAGTGTGTTTCACCGCCGTTTAACAGCCTATTCTGTGTACTCTGTACAGTTGCAGAATAATAAGAAATACTGTTAAGTTTTCAAACTCAAATATTAAACTCACATATTCCATTCAGTGTGTTTCACCGCCGTTTAACAGCCTATTCTGTGTACTCTGTACAGTTGCAGAATAATAAGAAATACTGTTAAGTTTTCAAACTCAAATATTAAAGTCACATATTCCATTCAGTGTGTTTCACCGCCGTTTAACAGCCTATTCTGTGTACTCTGTACAGTTGCAGAATAATAAGAAATACTGTTAAGTTTTCAAACTCAAATATTAAACTCACATATTCCATTCAGTGTGTTTCACCGCAGTTTAGCAGCCTATTCTGTGTACTCTGTACAGTTGCAGAATAATAAGAAATACTGTTAAGTTTTCAAACTCAAATATTAAAGTCACATATTCCATTCAGTGTGTTTCACCGCCGTTTAACAGCCTATTCTGTGTACTCTGTACAGTTGCAGAATAATAAGAAATACTGTTAAGTTTTCAAACTCAAATATTAAACTCACATATTCCATTCAGTGTGTTTCACCGCAGTTTAGCAGCCTATTCTGTGTACTCTGCAGAGTTGCAGAATAATAAGAAATACTGTTAAGTTTTCAAACTCAAATATTAAAGTCACATATTCTGTGTAAGATGAAGAAGGCGGGTAAAAAGGGACGGGGAAGTGGACGTGATCCTGAAAGTTCAGGGCGCGGGTCAGGACGCGGAGAAACTGTGCCTGGTGCCAGAGCACAAGAAAGAAAGACATCCACCATACCTAGCTTCATGTGTAATTTTACAGGGCGTCGCAGGACATCACTCTCGAGGTCCGACCACTGCGAACAGGTGGTCGGTTGGATGACAGCTGATACTGCTTCCAGTCGGTTAAGCACCACCCTGTCTTCCACCAAGTCCACTCTCAGTAGCCAAGAGTCTGGTCAACATAATCCTCACTCTGATCATCCTTCCTCCCACCATACACGGTCTGGTCAAAGAAGTGATCCCACACTGGGATATAGTGAGGAGCTCGTCTCATCACCAATCCTTCATTTGACCCTCTCTCCAAGCACGCTTGCAGAGGAACATGACATCTTGTGCCCTGATTCACAACCTCTAGAGGCTACCCAATCTCAAGAAGATGACAGATGTGAACGGCATTTAAGGTCAAAGGAAGTAGTGGATGATGATGATGATGATGAGACACAGTTGCCATTAAATCAACCACTATTTCCGTCTCAAGACCTTGTTGAGGAGAATGTTATACAGTTGTCAATGACTGAGTATGTGGTGGGATCAAGACTTGAGGAGGATGATCAGAGTGAGGAAGTGGAGGAGGACTTGGTGGACGATGAGGTGACTGACCCCACCTGGGAAGGTGTAGAGCCGAGCGATGACAGCAGTCCTGAGGGTGAGCCATCTGCAGCACCGCAACAGGCTGGAAGAGGCAGTGGTGTGGCTACAGAAAGAAGGCGGACCGCACCAAACCGGCCCGCAAATGTTCCACGGAGCACCCCCTTGCGTAAATCTACCTTGCCAAGGGGTAGGTGTTCCGCGGTATGGCGTTTTTTTAAGGAAAGTGCGGACGACAAAAGAGTTGTAGTTTGCAACCTGTGCCACACCAGAATGAGCCGAGGCATGAACACTAGAAACCTCACCACCACCAGCATGATCCGACACATGGCATCCAAGCACCGTAGTAAGAGGGAGGAACGCCTGGATCGCCCATCTGTGTCTGCAGGCCACACCACTGCCTCCTCTTCCCCTGTTTTCGGTGCCGGCCAATCGCCTGTCGAAGGCGCAGGCCCGCATACCTCCCGCCCTGCACCTGTAGCATCTGAAGCACCATCAGCGACCACATCCACTTCCCTGTCCCAGCACAGCGTCCAAATGTCGTTACCCCAGGCATTTGAGCGCAAGAGAAAGTACCCAGCCACCCACCCACAGGCCATAGCACTAACCTCACACCTTTCAAAATTACTGGCCATCGAAATGCTGCCATTTAGGCTTGTGGACACTGAGTCCTTCCGCAGCCTGATGGCAGCAGCTGTCCCTCGGTACGCGGTCCCCAGCCGCCACTACTTTTCCCGGTGTGCCATCCCCGCATTACACCACCATGTGTCCCGTAACATCACCCGTGCCCTGACCAACGCAGTTACTGGGAAGGTCCACTTAACGACTGACACATGGACAAGTGCTTGTGGCCAGGGACGCTACATTTCCCTGACGGCACACTGGGTGAATGTCGTGGAGGCTGGGAGCGACTCGGACCCTGGGATGGCACGGGTGCTACCCACGCCGAGGATTGCGGGCCCTACCTCCATCAGGGTTTCCACCAGCACCTACGTTATTGGCTCCTCCTCCTCCGTTTCCACCTCCGAATTCTCTACACACACCGCCACTCCCCCATCAGCCAGTAGCTGGAAGCAGTGTAGCACTGCAGTGGGGAAGCGTCAACAGGCCGTGCTGAAGCTGATCTGCCTTGGGGACAAACAGCACACGGCCTCAGAGCTGTTGCAGGGGATTAGTCACCAGACCGAGCAGTGGCTCTCGCCACTCAACCTGCAACCAGGCATGGTTGTGTGTGATAATGGGCGTAACTTGGTGGCGGCTTTGGAGCTCGGCAAGCTCACACACGTACCATGCCTAGCGCATGTATTTAATTTAGTGGTGCAGCGATTTCTAAAAACCTACCCCAATGTGCATGATCTCTTGACCAAGGTGCGCCGCGTGTGTGCACATTTCCGTAAGTCATCAACAGCTTCAGCCGGCCTGTTGAAGCTGCAGCAGCGCTTACAATTGCCAGCTCACCGGCTGCTGTGTGACGTGAGCACGCGCTGGAACTCCACCTTCCACATGTTGGCCCGGCTTTGTGAGCAGCAGAGGGCAGTAGTGGAGTACCAGCTGTTACACGGTCGTCGCCTCTCCGTTCAACTTCCTGTAATCAGAAGTGAGGAGTGGGAATGGATGTCAGACCTCTGTGAGGTTTTACGCAATTTTGAGGAATCGACACAGATGGTGAGCGGCGATAACGCTATTATCAGTGTAACCATCCCACTTCTGTGTCTACTGAAACGCTCGCTGCTCACAATTAAAACCGACGCTTTGCATGTGGAAGAGGTGGAAATGGGGGAGGAAGAGCTTACACAAGGTGATAGCCAGAGCACCCTCACTTCGTCTTCTCAGCGACAATTGGAGGAGGCGGAGGAGGAGGAGGAGGAGGAGGAGGAAGACACGGTTGTCTCCGCTACAGAGGGTAGCCATGGAACTTTAGTTCCATCTCTTCAGCGTGGGTGGGCAGAAGAGGAGGAAGAGGATGAGGAGATTGAGAGTCATCCTCCTGGTGAGGACAGTGAAATCTTGCCTGTTGGTACTCTGGCACACATGGCTGACTTTATGTTAGGCTGCCTTTCCCGTGACCCACGCGTTACACGCATTTTAGACAACACGGATTACTGGGTGTTCACCCTTCTGGACCCCCGCTACAAAGAGAATTTCTCATCTCTCATTCCTCCGGTGGAGAGGACAAGCAAAATGGTGCAATACCAGAAGGTTCTTGTTGAAAAATTGCTCCAAAATTTTCCATCTGACAACGCTGGCGGCAGAGTACGTGCTACCTTGGCCAACCGAGAAGGGGAGAAAAGGGGAGCACACAGCAGTTCCGAGAAAGGCAGGGCAACACTCTCCAAGGCGTGGGACACCTTCATGACACCCCGCCAGCACCCTCACCCTGATGCGCAGCCTAGTGTCACAAGGAGGGAAAAGTTTTGGAAGATGGTGAAGGAGTACGTAGCAGACCGTGTCAGCGTCCTCAATGATCCCTCTGTGCCTTACAACTACTGGGTGTCCAAGCTGGACACGTGGTATGAACTGGCACTCTACGCCTTGGAGGTGCTGGCCTGCCCTGCCGCCAGCGTTCTGTCTGAGCGGGTATTTAGTGCTGCTGGTGGCATCATAACAGATAAGCGTATCCGCCTTTCCACCGACAATGCTGATAGGTTGACACTTATAAAAATGAACAAGGCCTGGATTTCCCCTGACTTCTCCACTCCACTGGAGGAAAGCCCCGGGGGAACATAAACTCACTTTATATATGTTATTTACAATGATGGGAATACTCTGTATTCCCATTCACCCCTTCCACCCAAAAAACGGGTATATGGTTGACTCTTAATCTTCTCATCCTCCTCCTCCTCTTCCATATGCCCTGTACTATAATTTTTATATAGGGCCAGCTCACCAGCGGGCCCTGTGGTATAATTTTTATATAGGGCCAGCTCACCAGCGGGCCCTGTTTGACAATTTTTGTATAGGTCAGCTCACCAGCGGGCCTTCTCATATAATGTTTTATTGGGTCAGCTCTCTAGCGGGCCCTCTCATATAATGTTTTATAGCGTCAGCTCACTAGCGGGCCTTCGCATATAATGTTTAGGATGGTCAGCTCTGCAGCAGACCCTCACCCATAATGTTTTAGATGGTCGGCTCAGCGCACGTTTCCCTCTTAATCATGGCCTCAGTTCAATAAAATCAAGGAAATTTTTGGGAGAATTTGCCTCTGTGCACGTTTCCCTCTTAATCATGGCCTCAGTTCTGAAAATCAAGGAAATTTTTGGGAGAATTTGCCTCTGCGCACGTTTCCCTCTTAATCATGGCCTCACTTCCGAAAACCAAGGAAATTTTTGGGAGAATTTGCAGATGATATACAAGTAAATATACAGCAAATATTGTTTGGTAACAATTTTTCGCCTAAAGTCGTTTTTATTTTCCTTTTTGTGTGTTTTATGGTCAGTCTGTAAAAATGGCGTACTACGGGCGAAAGATCGTTCCCAGCAGCGATGTTGGAGTCCAAGATGCATCCAGACATCCTCCCTATGCTGTCCCTGAACCATTTCTGTGGTGTTTCCATCCTTTTCTGCCCTTTTCCTATGGACCAGGCACCCTCCCCTCATCAGAGCAGGGGGTGCCTGGTGTAATGCTCGAGTCCTCCCATTGACTTCAATGGGGCTCGGGTGCTTGGCCGAGCACTCGAGCCTCAGGGGGTGCTCGGTCAGAGCACCCGAACACCCGAGCATTGGGGTGCTCGCTCATCACTAATCCAGACATATCTGTCGGATTCGGGACTCTCAGGGCCCTATCCATCAGGATTTCCCGAGTATCTCGAAAAATGTTGTGAACTTTTTTAAATTGCTGTATACCTTATTTCCCTTCAGACCAGATTTGGACTCTGATGTTCTACGGCAAAAGGTGTGATCTTTCCTCTCTTCCTCGGGTATGCCAAAGCTGCCACAATCAGCAGCCGAATTGTTTGATTCTCCCTTTACTGCCGCTGAATTGAAGAAAGCTCTGACAGATACACCTTTGGGTAAAAGCGCTGGCCCAGATGGGTTTGTGGTTGCTTATTATAAGAAATTTGCACCGCTTTTATTAACTCCTATGTTGGATATTGCGGGAGACTCCTACCCTCCTCAGATGCTTGAGGCCCACATTGCCCTTTTTCCCAAGCCCAATAAGGACCCCACTATCTGTGGCAATTACAGGCCGATCTTCCTGCTTAATGCCAATATTAAATTATATGCGAAACTATTGGCAAACAGGATTAAACCTTACTTATCTAGTCTCTTGCATCACAATCAATCGGGGTTTGTCCCCAAATGAGAAACAAGGGATAACATTGCAAAGGCAATTGCTCTAATGTATATGGCACGCAAATAACAGATACCGACGGTCATGCTTACGTTAGACGCGGAAAAAGCATTCAACAGATTGGACCTACATGCTGGAGGTCCTGTGGTGTATTGGGATTGGTCCTACAGGTATCTCAGCAATTGCAAGTCTGTATTCCAACCCGATGGCCCATGTAAATGTTCATGGTTATATTTCTGATACCTTTGACATTACAAATGGCACCAGGCAGGGGTGTCCATTGTCCCCGATTATCTTTGAATTAATATTGGAACCACTCCCCTACACCATCCACAGTTCCAAGGGCATCTCGGGCCTCCCTTCTTTTTGCTCCAACACTTCGGTGGTGGGCTTTGCAGATGACATTTTTCTCTTACTTTCCCATCCCTGTAGAGCAATTACCCAAATGTTGGAGATTCTTCAATCATATGGTGATCTCTTGGGCTTAAAGATGGACCTGTCAAAGTCAGAGATACTGAACCTAACAGTTCCATCACTAATGGCCAAGAAGATGGAGAGCAGCTTCCCCTTTCTTTGGTCCACTGGGACAATAAAGTACTTGGGTGTTCATCCCCCTTCCGATGTTGCGGACGTTGTTACAGCTAACTTTGATCCTCTCCTCACTGATATGGTGGCAGATTTGAGAAGATGGGATTCTCTGTTTATATCCTGGAAATGCAGATCAGACACTGGAACATATCTGAATATGTGTTGGTCAGCTCAGCTTTAACTCCTTTTTAGATTGCGGTTCTGGCAGCCCTAAATTTGATTCTGACCCTGTCTCTCTCCCCATGGACCCCCTGCCCATGTTCTTTGCCACAAACTTCCCCTCCTTCCTTAGCTTATCCAAGGACACAATGACGTTGTTTGGTTTCCTTTCCAATTCAGCAAAAAGACAAATCCCGTTACATTGGAAATTCTTACCCCCCCCCCCCAACAATTGACCAATGGGTACAAAAGGTACAAACAACATTCACAATGGAAAGGACTTATGCCATAGCTACACAAAGGCTGTCTGTTTTCCAATCTATCTGGACTCCAAGGATGAAATTTGCCTCCTCCTATGTTAGATCGTGACTCTTCGAGTTTGTTTTTTCTCTATTTGAATCCTGGAGACCACAGTGAACCAAAAACCACTACTCCACCTACTATTTTTTTTTCCCATTCCTTCCCTCTTTTACTTCCATCTTTTCTTTACGTCTTCCCCTCTTAGGCCTCCTTGACTTCAGTTGATCTAGTTTCTTTTCCCAGTGTTAGCATTCTGCCAAGCGAAATGCACTGCTGCTTGTTTCATGCTAAGCTCCTTTAGTGAAACTTGGTAATTGCTATCATTTAGCAATGTGGCAAAGAGATTGGTTATTACAACGCTATATTGTAAGAAATGTCATTTATTTATTTACTTGCTGTAAAATTTCTATGAAAGTGTTTCTATCTTTCATGACCTTTTTGATTCAATAAAAAAAAAATATATATATATATATATATATATATTAAAAAAAAGAATTACGTGAACTGGAGAAGTGATAAACTGGAGAAGTCATCTCCACTTTATCACCTCTTTATCACCACTTAGAGAATCTCCCCCAAGTTTTGTTGTTTTGGCTCTGTACCCCAGCATATAGGATTTGACATAAAACGATGAATAAGAGGATAGAGTGCAGACCATAAGTTTTAATATGAGGGTATTCACATCCATATACTGTGAACCGCGTAGAAATTACATCTGTTTTTATACATAGTCCAAAAGAAATTGGACATATAATCCTAAAAAGTTGTCATATTTAGTACTCTGTTGCAAATCCTTTGCAAACAATGACTGCCTGAAGGCTGATACCCATCAACATCACTAGATGCTGTGCATCTTCCCTGTTGAGTCTCTGCCGGAGCCAGAGCCAAAAAAACAACAAAACCTCTGTCTTTGTCCAAATCCTTATGGACTGCAGTGTACTTTTAGTGTCAGGTAACACCAAATGAGGCTGGAGATGGGATTATGTGAGATGAGGGTGTGTGGCCATGAGTGTGTGTGGGTAAGAAAGTGTAGCGTGACTTGCAATTGGGTGCCACTATATAAGATTATTATAGAATTAAATGCTGCATGCTATGTTGAATTTCAGTCAGAGTCCCATATAAGATGCTTTAAAACAAGAGAAAATAGACTTTAAATGGATAGTAACACTTAACATTTTTACGTGCAGTATCTCAATGGCCTGACATTTTACAGTGATGCTGTTGCTTCACCATCCTATGGAGGTTTATGGTCAACTGACCAGAGCTGTCCATAGGATGGTGTAGTAACAGCGCCACTGTAACATGTCAGGCAGTTGGAATACGGCACCTAAAAAAATTCAAGTTTGAGCTGCAATAACTTTTGAATAAAACACCTCTCAGCTGTGGGAGTACCGTTTTATTCACTCAGTAGGACAAACCCCCTACAATATATAAGTTTTACATATCAAGTGTTACTATCCCTTTAATAAACAGGACACTGAGGAGATTACCTTGTTTTTTTTGTGAGTGTTTAGGTGCAGGTAATATAAAGTTTAGCTTAAATAAAATAATGAGATTTGTGCCTAGACAACATGCGTAACAGCAAGGCAACCTTTGGCATCCCATAATCCTCAGCCAGCGTTGAACTGTGGGTGGGACCTGCAAAAGCTGAGGCCCTTCACAGGTGGATGCCCCTTTGCACTCTTGCTATTGGAAACCATCACAACAACTGGTGTGCCAACAACTACCTTCCCATGATGTTTAATACATCGGTAAAAACTGCCTCATACATATGTTCACTACAGAATTATATACAATAAAAATGTACAAAGAAGACAAATTCTAATTAACAAGCTAATTTTCCGTTTTGTAAATGTCCCCTTAGCCTAAGATTACCTAATGAAATAGCCTCACGTTCTTTTATATTTTTTTTAGGTTCTGCATCGATAAACAACTACAGTCTTCCAGGTAATTCAGTCTACAAATGATATGTGTTTAACCCCTTAGTGACCGGCCGCACGAGGACGCAGCAGGCACTTAATGCCCGCCGAACTTTTTTACCCCATTACCTTCAATAACTTCCTGGACGTACATGTATGTCCTCTGTCACTAAGTGACAGATTCTGCGGGATGTACATTTACGTCCATTGTCGGGATGGGGTTAAAAAGTAATGCTTTATTTAAACTTTTATTATTTTAGTAGTTTTTATATTAAAGTTGAACTCTCAAACTAAGACAGGATTAGCATACTTTACAGAGAAGTAAAATCTGTCTATATGTTGTAACAGCCGTTTGTTTCTAAAATAAAACATTTTTGAGAAATTAACCGCTGTTTTGGTGGCACAGAGTGGAACATTATGCTAATTTCCTGCCGATTATGCTGATTACTTGTGTATGAGGCCAAAGATTCCGCTCACCACCCTATTAGTGTCCCCAGTGTGTGGGTTCTGCCTAGATTCATTCAGAGCACAATGTGTGTTAATAACAGGCCCAGCACATACACTAATTAGCATAACATGCCACCAACAAAGGTTAATATTGTAAAAAATATTTATATTACAAACAAATGGCTAGTACTAATTTCTTTAAAAAATGGCTAGTTTAAGTCTCTGTGAAACAAATTAAATTTGATTTAAATGAGCATTAAACTTTTTTTTTTATGAAAACCTACAAATTATAGGACTTTTCCTGCTGAGTAGAACAAGATCACTCACACTACTGTTAGTTGTTTTATTACAAATTGATAACAGTTCAAATAATCAGGAAGTGAAATTACTGTGTGTTTACTTCCTGATTGTTCTGACAGGAAGTGACTCAGCAGTTTCTTTCACATTCTATAGGGAACTGTTTTGTCACTGACTTTCCTCTCCCTTACAACATACAAAATGTGAGAGGCTTCTGAGAACGAACAAACAGCACAATGGCCTGTCCTTCGGCTAGTCACCGCTCAGAAGCATCACGTTTTAGCTCTCTAGTGCCATTGCAGAGGAGAAATTTCCATGTACATATTAGACTAATCCCGCCCAAAAGGGCAGTCCAGTTCCAAAATGACAAGCAAATCTCCCCTACACGGGAATACCAGCTAACCCCTGACGTACGTTTCGGCCTTGTTGGGCCTCATCAGGAGGGTGCAGCTGGATTCCCTAGGCACTGAGAGCAAGGGGTCCACGTCTGGATTACCCTTCACTCTTAGGAAGACCCCCTAAGAGTATTCAGATACAACATACAAAATGTGAGAGGCTTCTGAGAATGAACAAGCAGCACAATGGCCTGTCCTACGGCTAGTCACCGCTCAGAAGCATCACGTTTTAGCTCTCTAGTGCTATTGCAGAGGAGAAATTTCCATGTACCCATTAGAATGTGACCACTAGAGGGCACTGCTAATTTAAACAAACATGGATTTAAACTGCAATAACTCTGGAAATATAAATCTCTGGGAAAAGCCCTAAAATATATATTTTTTTCATAAAAAAAATGTTTACTGCTCCTTTAAGAGGACAGTTCCATTTTAACAAAAAAGGGACAATCATGCAAAATATTTCATATATACTACTAAAATAATAAGTACAAATTAAGTTTTACTAGTCTATATAATGTATTGAAAACATTTGAACCCATTTTATAACAGGCCACTTCCTTGGTCTCCACAGTGATTCACCAACTCCTCCTGATTATGGGGATGTTCAAGATGTTGGGTTAAAATTAGTTGCTTGGCACACACCTCTGGTCCTTAAAGGATTCAGGTGATCAGCGGGAGACGCCTGCACATTCTCCATTCATGTGGACAAGATGATTCTCCATTCCAGTCACAATACATACCCTCAGGAAAACAGGACGACATTCCATCACGGAATGGGTTCAGCGGCTCCAGCACACGCTCCATCTATCCGCATACTCTACGGCTGGAAAATGTGTTGTAGAATAATAATTAGTTATGAGCATGGGCTCGTTGTGGACAGAGATTAAACTCACAAGTTATAAATCTATTGATGCTACGTTGTCTTTTTCATTTTAATGGTGCATTAAATTGTAAATAGATATTTTGGAACTTATCATGTTGAACTTTTTTATTGATTATATTTTTGTTTTGTATTCTGTATCAAAAACAGATTTCAAATGTATGGTGAAAAAGAAAAATCTTTAATATGAAATAATACTCGCATTCTCATACATTGTAACAGGCATACACACACACAATACACAACATACACAGACACATACGCACACACACAGACACACACAGACAGACACACAGACAGAAAAACACACACAACACACACACACATACAGACACACACACAGACACACAAACACACACAGACACATGCACACAGACACACACATACACACACACGCAGACACACACACAGACACGATACACACACAGACACATGTACACACACACGCGTACACACACAGACACACACGCGCACACACAGACACACAAACACACACATACACACAAACACACACAGACACGCACACATACACACAGACACACACACAACACACACACAGACACACACACAACACACAGACACACATACACGCACACACACACATACACACACGCACACACACAGACAGACACACACGCACACACACACACAGACACACACACAACACACACACAGACACACACACAACACACAGACACACATACACGCACACACACACATACACACACGCACACACACAGACAGACACACACACAACACACACAGACACACACAAACACACACACAGACACACAAACACAGACACACACGCAGACATACATATACACACAGACACACACACAGACACACGTACACACACAGACAGACACACACACGCAGACACACACACAGACACACGTACACAGACAGACACACACACAGACACACACACAAACACATACAGACACACACACAAACACACACAGACACACAAACACACACAGACACACAAACACAGACACGCACACAGACACACACATACACACACACGCAGACACACACACAGACACGATACACACACAGACACACGTACACACACACAAACACACACACAGACACACACGTGCACACACACAGACACACAAAACACACACAGACACGCACACACACAGACACACACACAACACACACACAGACACACAAACACACACAGACACACGCACACACAGACAGACACACACACAACACACACACAGACACACATACACGCACACACACACAAACACACACATGCACACACACAGACAGACACACACACACGTACACAGACAGACACACACACAGACACACACACAGACACACACACAGACACGATACACACACAGACACACGTACACACACACACAAACACACACACAGACACACAAGCGCACACACACACACAAACACACACAGACACACACACACAGACACACACACAACACACACACAGACACGCACACACAACACACACACAGACACACATACACGCACACACACACATACACACACACACACACACACACAGACACACACACACGTACACACACAGACACACACAGACACACACACAAACACAGACACGCACACAGACATACATGCACACAAACACACATGCACACACACAGACAGACACACACACACAACACACACACATACCATACAGACACACACACAAACACACACAGACACACAAACACACACAAACAGACACACAAACACAGACACACACACAGACACACATACACACACACACACAGACACACACACAGACACGATACACACACAGGACACACGTACACACACACAGACACACGCGCGCACACACAGACATACGCACACTCACACAGACACACACACAACACACGCACAGACACACACACGCACACAACACACACACAGACACACATACACGCACACACACACATACACACACACAAACACACACACGCACTCACACAGACAGACACACACACACAACACACACACATACACATACAGACACACACACAGACACACAAAAGCACACAAACACAGACACACACGCAGACATACACATACACACACAGACACACACACAGACACACGTACACACACAGACAGACACACACACAGACACACACACAGACACACGTACACAGACAGACACACAGACACACGCACACAGACATACATGCACACAAACACGCACACACACAGACAGACACACACACACAACACACACACAAACACACACAGACACACAAACACACACAAACAGACACACAAACACAGACACACACACAGACACACACACACAGACATACACATACACACACACACGCAGACACACAGACACACGTACACACACAGACACAGACACACACACGCAGACACACACAGACACACGTACACAGACAGACAGACACACACACAGACACACACACAGACACACACACAAACAGAGACACGCACACAGACATACATGCACATACACACACAGACGCACACACAGACACACACACGCAGACACACAGACACACGTACACACACAGACAGACACAGACACACACACACGCAGACACACACAGACACACGTACACAGACAGACACACACAGACACGCACACAGACATACATGCACACACACACAAACACAGACACACTCAGACACACACACACAGACATACACGCACACACAAACAAAGACACACACATAAACACACACACACAGACACACTCACACACTCACAGAGACACACACAGTGTTTCATCTACATATACATTCATATATAGGTAGACACACACACACATACACACATTCATATACACACAGGTACACCATAAAAACGAGTGCACAATAGGGAATAAGTAAAATTTCCCCCAAATTCCCTTTGATTTAAATGGTGTTTTAACCACATAAATGCTAAAATGGTCTACAGTGCATTGCTTCTAGCATTACCTTTAGTTAAAAAGCCCAATTTATATCACTGAGAATTGGTGCTTCTTCCTAATGTGCTGTTCACTTGCCCCAGAATTGTACCACTTTGCATTAGTACAGCAGCCTCATTGTTTGTGCTGTTTGTGACATGAGTAGACTGGACAGAAGATCCACAGGGATATTCACTGCTGCCCCTTATTGTCCAATCTCCTTTTTAGAAACAATAAGTGAAATATATAAGGGGTTGCTACAATTGCCAAACAAGGTATGAATCAAACTGTGCACACACCGGGCTACATAACCGTTGCGGATCCAGGGCAGCACCAAACAACCTCAACACAGGTTTCAGCAGGCAAAAAGACACAGGAAAGGGGCACTCAACAGATCCTCACAAGAACAGCCAGTTCAGTCAATTACCTTTTTAGTGCCAGAGGGGTATGCAACACATTGTTTCTCCTATATGTTGTATGGGTTTACTCAATGTGCTGGTGATAGTATCCAGATATCTCAAGCTGATTTATACTGTACTAGTTGAACAGCCCGTTACACGGGCCACAGTGCCACTGCCACCTGGTCGCGGGGCAGTCATGCGCAGTACAGACTGCCCGCGCCACAACTGATACAGAGCTGGACACTCCTTCGGAGCGCCCAGCTCTGTATCAGCCGCGGCATGGGCAGTCTCTACTGCTCATGACTGCAGCACGTGCAGCAGTGTGTACTGTCCATGTCGTGGCGTTACACACGATTTAGCCAATTATTATATAGAATTATTATATAGAATAGTAGATGGTGCAGCTCTAGATTTTCGGGCTCAAAGTAAAATAATCTTAGGGGCCATGTGCAAATCCTCCCTACATGAAACAACAGATTTATTATATTTTTCTCAAACTGAAATAACAAACAAAAACTGTTTTTTAAATGCCTGATGCTCACTTTGCTGACCAGAATTTTGACTTCCGCAAGAAAGGACACAAAGAGGAAGAGAAATCTAAATGTGGTGCTTTATTAAACACTTCCCCAACTTAAAAGAAATTCACTTACAAGACAGATAATGTTAAACCAGCATATCATCCACTAGAGAAGACTCCTCTCATAAGTCTCGGCATACTTAAAGGGATAGTAATACTTCGTTTTATCTTTATTTTATTTTGTAGGCATTAAAAAAACATGAAGAACAATATAAGTCTTATCTCTCAAACCTTTATGGTTTGAGAGATATTCACAAGCAAAGTTTCCCCTCCCTGCCCCTTTTACCTAGTGTAAGCCATCTCTTCTCAGATGTGGAATCCAGTCCATAGACCAGACAGATAACAGCAGGGGACAATCTTCTTCCTATGAGAACAATGAAAGCCCTGCCCCCCTTAACAAGTTTTTCAGGTTTTTCCCTTATCTTAATTGAAGATTGTCCCTCTCTGCAGTCTACCTGGGCACCTCCCTTCTGATCTGGCTGAGCAGTGTTACATCAGTAAAAGGGGCGGGAGGGGGATACTTTGTCATTGAATTACTCTTGAACTACAACTCTGACAGAACTGAAATTACACTCTCCAAAGTCCAAATACTATGATGATTAATTAGAGATGCTTTTATTATGAAACATTACTATCCCTTTAATGTGCATCGATTTAACGCTCTGTGTACCGGTAGCGTAGGAGGACTCTATCAGACTATGGGCCAGATTCTATTGCAGGTGCTAATCTTATCACTGCTTTTATCGCCAGTTTTCTCCATTGACTTCAACAGGAAAATGTTTGATAAAACAGGTGTTAACATTTAGCACCTGCAATAAAATCCAGCCCAAAGTTGGTAACTCAACCGTGTCGGCTCTCCAATACTGTCCTCCAGCCTCCTTGTTTCAGTCCGGATACTGATCACAAATTCAAAGTAGCTAGAAGCCACACACAAGGCTTCTGTCAGTGACAAGATCTAGATTTTGAGGAATTGTTATTTGCCCCCTATGGTGTAGTCAGTTAGCTCAAGAATTATTCATCTTTTTCTTTTTGCATAAGACACTTTCTTATTTCTGTATATATGGAAAATACTATTTTTTAATGTTTATTTGAGGTTATGCACCATCAGCGCCAAATGCACCTGTGTGTAGATGGCAAACTGGAGTCTCACGCAAGGTGATGCATGGAACGTGCACTCCATGGCTGTACCACTGCACCTGTAAAATAACAGTTCTGTGGCTTAGTATAGTTTTCATCCCATGTTGGTGTCTGCTGGTGTTCCAAGGATGACATGCAGCATATGGTTCTGCAAGGACAGAACATGCCATTACATAATGATATTACAATTAAAGTTCACAAATAAAAGCCAAAATATCTGTGTGTTGGGAAAAAGACAGCAAGTGAGCTAAATAGTGGGCTAAATGTGAGCTTTCCATGTTACCCCCTTAAGGACCAGAGGGGTGTGAGGTACATTGTGAAGCACAGTGGTCCTCAAGCAGTTAAAGCTTAAAGGGATAGTAATACTTCGTTTTAACTTTATTTTATTTTGTAGGCATTAAAAAAACATGAAGAATGATATAAGTCTTATCTCTCAAATCTTTATGGTTTAAGAGATATTCACAAACAAAGTATCCCCCCCTGTTCAACCAGATCAGAAGGGAGGTGCCCAGGTAGACTGCAGAGAGGGACAATCTTCAATTAAGATAAGGGAAAAAGCTGAAAAACTTGTCCAGGGGGGAAGGGCTTTCATTGTTTTCATACAAAGAAAATTACAAAATAAAATAAAGTTAAAACGAAGTATTACTATCCCTTTAATAATTACCCCCCACACACTTTCCTTACTATGACCAGAAAGTCCTAATGACCCCTATCTCTTGGTTCAAGAGATAGCCTATTCAATCAGTCCTAAATGTCATGTCTATGGAGGAGGACAAACCCTCCTGCGGTGTCAGGTTTCTTGTTTCCAACCTATAACAGGAAGAGTGGACAAGTCAACACAACTTTATAAGGACCAGAAGCTTGTGATAAGCATTGTGAAGCAGGGGGGCATTAGGATTTTCTCACTGTAGTCAGGAATGTGGGGGCTTATTATTTGGAAGTGTTATTTCTCCTTTAAGCAACTGAAATATGTGAACTATCCAAATCAAGAACCAGTGCATGTATAATGAAGGCAATTAGCACAGTGATGATACTGACCAGAGGTGATGGTACTTTGACACTTATTCGCAACAGAGAGAACAGAAACGGTCACATGAGACATAATATAAATATTACCACAGCTGTACAGTGGATCCCCCTGACAGGTGGTTGGCAGGCAAGCAGGTACAGATTGTGCCAATCTACCATATATTTAAGCACATGACAGAGGGCATGATAAGGCTGCATGTTACATTGTACTGATTATATTGCGCCCAATGGAAATCCATAGTAGCTCTGGTTCTACTTTATATGTTATCTGTCTCCTGATTAATTGGTCATCATTATGTGTAATGTGTACAGGATGAGACCAGGAAGATAGATCAGTTCCATTACATTAGTAATGAAAGCTGTGACAATTACATAATGCACAATGAACACCCTGCCTTGGAAGAACGGTACATTACAGTCTGGCAAGGACTTGGAAGCCCAGTTCTTTGGTAAATTGTCAGCATAATATGTAGCTTAAACTAGTAAGGCCAAGGGAGGTAAGAGTAAGGACCATGAAGATTTGTAAGTTGTATATTTTCTGCAACGTGATCTTCTTCTCAGTAGATTTTGTCCAGCTACTCATACAGGGTGGAGTAGTAGACAATGGTTGGTAACAGGGATGAAAAGGACCAGAATGCTGAGAACTACTTTCTCACTACTGTGTTATTAAGTTGCAAAAGTGCATATGGGATTTTTACTGTGTCTGCTATCTTAAGACTCATAGTGGGCATTGTTAGAAAAACAAAAGAATTAACAAGCAGATGTTTCTAACCAAACACTAAGGTACTTCCTGTATAAACAGATTCTCGTAGTACATGTCCACGTGTCAGGTGGAGAGTTTGACAGACCATTTTGAGCTGTTTTCTTGTATGTTATGGAATGATGGTTGGATGTCAGTTGCATGTTTAGATCCATGGGTTTTAATAGCGCTGAAGGTTTTCAGAATTAACGTTACCATTGGTATTGTTGTAAATGTAACAACGTTTTTCCCCGGAACACACTAAGAACCATCTCTTGTTTGTCTTCATCTCTCACTGCTCCATAACACTTGATGGCATAACCAGGATCACCTGCTCATACTGTGCAGCAGCAGGCCTTTCCACAGGGCTTTGGGTTTATGAGAAATTGCTTCCCAGGTGTATTAAACTGTTTGATGTAAACATACACATTCATTTGAGCCTTTTTTCTATGGAGAGTGGAATCAAATCTGTAACATCATAACATAAATATAAGCCCAAGAACTGATAGCTTGGATAGGCTGAATTGAAGTGCAGCTGGATGGTATTTTCCTACCTGTCCCACAGAAGTCCTGTTATGAACAGGGTTTGTTTCTCTGTATTTTCATCCTCGTAATGAATAGCTGAGGTATTTTACATAACAAAATGGCCACTGGGTGATTCTACATATACAGATGTGGCCGTACCTATTGTAAATGATTTCCCTTTCTTTATATTCCTGTAACTTTCTGTATTAAGTAAATGAAGAACCAGATGGACGTCAGTGGAAGTTCCTTACCAAATCAAGACGTCTTAACTCCAAAAGACAATAGTTACATCTATATCAGACAAATCACATTGTCGAGCCAGAGAAAATGGTCTGAAGATTTGCGATTGTTGTCCTTCCAAAACTGAATAGGTCTTTGCCCTTTAGATTCCCATTTAAATTCATTCACAGGATGACACCAACAGATATACTGACAATGGTGGGAAGGCAGATGATGTGCCACTAAAATGCAGGACAGGTAGGGTTGCCACCTTTTTTTAAAAAAAATAATGGCCATGGCATTCCCTCCATAGACTTAACATTGGACAGAAGCCAATTTTTTACCGGCCTGCCGGTAAAATACCAGCTGGGTGGCAACCCTAAGGACAGTGGATGGCATCCTCCCAGCATCATTCTTGGGTGATGGAGCCTCTCATTTGATAGTTATTTTTCAGCCAAGTCCAGAATCCACTGTCCTTGCTTAGATGTCCTATAACAGATTAAGGACATTGGCCCATTTTTATAAAAACAAACTGTAGTTATAAGTCAGCCAACTGCACCACAGGAGACAAATAAATAATCCTGTTGAATTAAAAAGCTCTTTTAACCCTTTGAATGCTAGAGCAGTCCCCAATGTATTGCAAAGGGGCAGTCTCTAGCATTGAAGGGGTTAAAAAGATCTATTCAGATGCATGGAAGTTTAGGAATTTTTATTTGTCCCCTATGGTGCAGTTGGTTTACTCCAGAATAACTCCAGTTTTTATAAATTGTCCAAGACTCTTTTACTTATTGCTACAAATAGGAATAGCAGCATTGTCAAACCTCTGGTGTACAGAACAATGTAACCCTATGGGGATATTATTCCCCCCACCAGTTGTCCAGTTGATTTATTCCACATTTGCTCCACTTCAGATTGATAAAGAATGACCTTTGGCCCCTACTTCCTGGACATGTGACATCATTTCCTGTCTGAGCATCCTACTAATCCTGAGCTACTGGAACTGTCAGCACCATTTTACATTTGCATTCTGGGCACAGAGCGTTAGGGATATCTGGGAACTTTCCTCAGTGTTCCCCATAATGGATACATTTCTACTTGTTCTATCACTGAGGTGATAGTTTGCGCCAGAATTGTTGCTCATGTACAAAAGGCCATCTCAGTGTGTCTCAGTCTCTGTGCACATGTGCCGAGCGGAGGATAGAGGAATAACAGACCAGGATACACACAGGCAGGGCCGGATTTACATCTCAGGCGCCCCTAGGCACAAAACCCTCCGGCGCCCCTAGCACCACCTTTGCCCCACCCCTAACCACACCCATTGTTTAATCGCACCCTTCTCCTTCAGTGACTATAATGGACAGATACTCTTTCTTGCAAAAAAAAAAAATAATA